>SJYQ01005572.1:30339-63983 GCA_006410935.1 Redunca redunca | reverse complement strand
GGGTTTTTTTGTTTGGTTTGGTTTTTGTTTTTCTCACCATGGGCTCCCTTGCATCCTGCCCTGGTTTCCTTCCCTCTCCAACCCGAAGGGACCAGGGCGGAAAACAGCATCAGATCCTTGGTCTGAGCAGGGTGTGCCTTTTTTGCCCCCAGGTCCTGGGGGGGTTGCCCCTAGTGACATGCGCCCTGCGTCCCACCGGCATCTACGGCGAAGGGCACCAGATCATGAGGGACTTCTACCACCAGGGCCTGCGCCTGGGGGGCCGGCTCTTCCGAGCCATTCCAGCCTCCGTGGAGCATGGCCGAGTCTACGTGGGTGAGGCCCGGGCTGGGTGGTGGGGGAGGCTAAAAAAAACAGGGCAGGACTTGCGTGGTTCTCAGGAGTGGGGGGTGTTATATACTCTAGCTAAAAAAGGACGGTTTATACATGGGCCAGAGCAGACTCTGATATGTGGGCACAGTCTTCATGGGCCATAGAGGAAACAGTATCCTTGTGAGTGGGGAAGGCTGACATAAACACCAAGTCATAGACTGAAAGTGTTGCAGTTTTGGGGGTAGCATCTCCTCAGGAGAGAAGAAGTGGGAGCATCTCCCCAGGACCAAGAGATGAAGCCTGTATCCATACAGGCTGGCCTGGGGGAGCACCTGGCTAGGCAGCCTTCAGCAGGGCTGTAGTGACGTGGGCGGTATCTACTCGGACCAGAGAGGGTGGTTTTTTCACGCACTGGCCCAGGAGACAGCAGCATCTCTGTGGTTATCAGGGCACTCAAGGACATATCCCCCTGCATTCTCTCCTCGGCACCCCCGCCCCACCCCGACAGGTAACGTGGCCTGGATGCACGTGCTGGTGGCCCGGGAGCTTGAACACCGAGCTGCCCTCATGGGCGGCCAGGTGTACTTCTGCTACGACAACTCGCCCTACAAGAGCTATGAGGACTTCAACATGGAGTTCCTGGGTCCCTGCGGACTGCGGCTGGTAGGCACCCGCCCACTGATGCCCTACTGGCTGCTGGTGCTCCTGGCCGCCCTCAACACCCTGCTGCAGTGGCTGCTGCGACCGCTGATGCTCTATGCGCCCCTGCTCAACCCCTACACGCTGGCCGTGGCCAACACCACTTTCACTGTCAGCACCGACAAGGCTCGGCGCCATTTCGGCTACGAGCCCCTCTTCTCCTGGGAGGAGAGCCGGACCCGAACCATCCGCTGGGTGCAGACCGTGGAGGGCTCAGCCTAGTGGCGGTGCAGCTGGGCCCGGAGCCTGGCGTGGCACCACATCGTTGGGCCCCAGAGCCCTCAGACCCTGGTGGGGAGGGCAGGCTGAGCCAGAGGAGGGGGCTGATGCCAGACTGGCAGTCCCAGGGCCCTCCACCTTGGAATCCAGGAGACTTGAGCTTGTGTCTTAATGTCCCTAAGTTCTAGGGCAGGGTGTGGGGGGCAGGCATGTCTGTATCTTCACTCTCAACTCAGGCCTCATGGCTGCTTCATGAGGATCTGACTGCCCTGATGTTCTCAACGACGCCATCCCATTTCTGGCTTTCCGAGCAGAAAGTGGGCGGAAGGCCCGCAGGCCCTCATTGCTGGCGCTTGGATGTCCTTCGTGATCCTCAGGTCTGGTTTCAGAGTGAAGACGCTCTCTTAACTCTTCCCACCAACTTGGTCCCTGCTTGGGGGTCACAGTCCCATAATTTTAAACATTTATTACCTTTAGACATTTATCTTTTAATACTCGTCAATAAAGGCTGAGGAAGTCTGTGTATTTTTCCCTTCTTGCTCCCTACTCTGCCTGAGGTTGCCCCAGTAATGCATACCTGTCCAAGCCCTGGATTAAAACTCCTCTGAGCCTGCGCCCATCCACCCGGCCAGCACACCCCCCACCTCCCACCATGTCTCTCCCGCTCCCACGGCGCCCGTCCCGCGTGGGGACAGAAGGAAGTGAGCACACAGCATCCCGCTGTTGGATTAGTTGCTATTTCTCCCGTCCCACGGGGCCCAACCCGGCCCGGGGTGGGGGTGGGGGGCTCTGGGGACAGGACATGCAGGGCGGGGTCAGGGGGCAGAATTTTCCTGTATTTTATCCATTTGCAACTTGGTCACCAATAGAGAGAAATGGGACTCTGAGGGCTAACAGGAGAGGATGGCCTGGCTCTGGGCCCCCAGCCAGGCCCCAGGAGTCCTGTCCCCTCCAGGGAGGAGAGGGAAAGAGCTCTAGAAACCAACGGAGAAACAGAAGGGGCAGGGGCTCATGTCAGCAAACACGGCTACATCACGTGACACGCCAGCGACACAGAAACACACGCCAACGCACACGGTTGCACAGCAGGCAAGGTGGGGGGCGGGTGGGGGAGGAGGGAGCCGGGGGCCACCCATCTTGTCCTCTGCGGGGCAGGCTGGGGGTGGGGCAGGGTGAATGCATAGAACACATCATGTACACACGCTCGAGGCGTGGCAAGAGCGTGCATCAACCCACAGGCACATGGGATGGACACGCAGTGTGCTTCGTGAAAGGCAGGGCTAGGGAGAAGGGGGGAGGGGAAGCAGCGAGCCCTGGCCAGGCCCGGGACCACCCACGGGGCACACAGGGGCTTGATGGTGGTAGGGGCTTGGTGGGCAGGTGGGCAGCACACACTCATCTGAGAACATGCAAGAGACACCAGCCCCCAGACAACAGTTCCAGGACACACACGGACACAGCAGCCAACAAGCAAACATCCTGTGGTGGGTGGGACTTGGAGAAGCAGACCCTCAGGGATCCTTTGGTCCATCTGAGGCCCAGAGATGGGCAGTTACAGACCTAATGCCACTCAAGGAGGCAACAGCATCTCTCCAGCCATGGCTCCACCCTTCTCCTCATGGCCCAAGGCCATGGGAATTCTGGAAACACCTGGGCTGAGAGGGTATCCTGGCTGGGCGGCCGGAAGGAAAAAGGGTTGGGTCGGGGGTGCTGGGGCCTGCTCTGACGTCCCCAAAGAAGCCTGAGTGTGAGCAAGGGGGCTACAGTCAGATCCGGGGGCAAACTTCCTGTCCTGACGAAGGGCACTGTGGGAATGGACAGGCAGGCGCCCCTCCTGGGGACAGCCCACCTTAGGGGTCCCATGCATCTATGGGCCATACACACAGGCAGGGCCCAGCCAGGTAGGGAGGAGACTGGCTATCTGAGCTGGGGGTGGGGCGGGGTGGGGTATTATGTTCCAGAAGGTCACAACTGCATTGTCTCTCTCACGCACACACGCTTCACAGGAAGAGGGCCTCCAGGAAACCATGTGTACACACACCAAAGTCCTCCGCCCTGTGCACACGTATGTTCCTGGGCTAATGGAGTGGGAGGCTTGGAACACTGTTCTCTGCCCATATACCCCTCCCCAACCTGCCACCCAATGCACACATCCACCCATGCCTGTGTTGTCTATGCAGCAAGGGAGGAGCTGGCCCCTTCCTCACCATCACAAACCGGAGCCCGTGTCCCACTCTGACTCACCCTGCGGGCCAACTGCTATCGGTGACACCGCAGCAGGAGTCATGTCCAGGGAACGGGTCCCATGACTCAGCCCACTCCAGCACGTCTGAAATAAACAGTTCCCTAAGCCCCAAAGGCCAGCGCATCAGACGGGGCGATAGGGACCATCGCCGGCCTCTTTTCGGTTCTGAGGTAATTCTCAGGAACGTTCCCATTCTGAGAGCTTGGGGCAGCCCCTGCCATTCCCCTGGTCAGTAGCGTTTCCCACCAACAGCCTTTCCAGGAGACATTCGTGTGCCCTGGTGCCAACCTCTACAGGCTTCATGCTGGTGTCAGCATGCACTGGGCTCCTGTGTGCCTGTGTGTGTGCCTGGGTGTGGCCTCATCCCCGTGGCAGGTAAGAGACACTGAGGTGTCCCAGCTTCTACACATCCAGGCCTACGTGACAGAGAAAGATAAGCATGTGGACTTGTGTGCACAGGGGCTTGGACCACGCAGGGCAGGAAGCGGCCATTGCGCAACGTTGATGGAGCCACGTGTGGCCACACCCAGCAGCAGCCAGCAGCTCTGGGGAGAGAGGGAGCGAGCACATAACTTGGATCAACAAACTTGGACGGGGCACAGGTCCTTGCAGGTGAACAGATGTGGGTATCATACACAGGGGGGCAGAAACACACTATGTAGATATCCTCTACACACACTTGCAGACGTACTCTAGATAGCGTAGAAATATAGATTTCTGTGCCCATCCAAAACAGGTGTCCCATGCAAAATGTAGAGGGTTCTATCTCAAGAGAACACCTACCGACACTTTAGACACAGCCTAGATATGCACACGCGCGCACACACACAAACACACACACACACGTCCCTCACATCACTTGCCAGGGGAAATGCACACAGATATACAGGCTAAGCTAGATTATTTACATGTGTATGCGTCCACTTGCTTGCCTCGGCTGAACCCCATACGCACACATGTGCTCCCTAGGACACAGGCCAGCCCCAAGGGTGACTAAGCCAGGAAGGTTGGCTCCACACCATGCTGGGGTGTCTGCCACGACCTGTGTGTACTTGGACCAACCTGGATCCTCAGGGAATGAGTGCGAACCTCTGCATACATACAACCTGCCCCATTTGAAGCAGACTCAGGGGAAGGGGGCATGTCAAGGGAGGCGGTGCTGTTACATTGGATTGAAACACTCAAACACAAAATTCCACAGACACAGACTGTGTATCCATGGATCTGTGACCACACACACACACACACACACACACACAACTCTGTTTACAGAAGACAGAGGAGTGCGGCTCAGTGGGCTGCTGTGTCACAGCCAGCCACAGTCCCCACAACAACCCAGAGGAAGGGGGAAAGCTCGGACAACACACAGACCACAGACTTGAGGTGCAGGGGCAAGAAGGGTGATCAGGTGCTTGTACACGCAGCTACACACGTACACACACGCACACACGCTGGGGTGTCCACACGTCTTGAGCATGTGCCGGCGGCATGCATGTTGGTGTGCATGTGTAATCACGCCTGCTGCTATCTACGTGCGGGGGCGAGGGTGGTCCATGGTCGGGGGAGGTCCAGGGACTCCAGGGTCTGACGGGCGGTAAAGGTTAAGGGGGGCTGCCTGTGTTGAGGGTGAGCCTGGAGCAGGGGATGGAGTGAAGGGGCGGTGGGGGTATTGCTCCCGATGTGGTGGGGGAAAGGTCTGGGAGGGATAGAGTGGGGGGGCCTACAAGCCCAGCGTCCCCCCAATGGATGACGCCAAGACCACCCCCAGCACCACACAGCAAATGATTATCATGATTTTCTTCTGCAGGCAGGAAGGCCGAAGGGGAGGGAGGAGACAGGGAGACCGAGAGATAAAGAGACAGACAAACCGACAGACGGATGGGGAGGATGGTGTGAGGGAAAAGAAGAGGGGAGAGAAAACAGAAAAAAAAGGAAGAAGTCAGAACCCGAGATAAGGCCTCTCGTGGGATTTCATCACTCACCTCAGCCCCGGCCTGAGCCCAGCCCCACCCGCTCAGCTTCAGCCCACCTGCTCCACAGGCCCACCCGCCCCCGCTCACCCTCCGGGCCTTGCTCTGATATTTCACAGCTTTCTTGGTGTCAGACACGGCTCGCTCCACGTAGTCCACAGAATGTTCCACATTGTACTCAATGCGGTCAATCATTTCGCCCTGAGGAGGAGACATGCATGGGACAGGGTGGGAACTGGGGCTGGAAGAGGGGACCCCGGGCGACCCGGGTGAGGCTCCCCGAGGTAGTACCTGGCTCTCCACCAGCATGGCCATGTCCACAAACATGTCATGCAGCTCACGGATGCTGGTTTCCAGTTTGATGATCTCGTTGTGCCTCGTCTCGATTTCGTTCAGCGCCTGCTTCGTCATCTGAGAGTCCATTTTGATCTAGGGTGATGGGGGTGGGAAGGGTGAGTTTTGGGGGGTGGGGGGGAGCTGCAACCTCTTCACTCCCAGAAGAGCATCTGGGTTCAAATCTAGCTGTTGCTTACTAGCTGTAACTGTGGATAAACTGCTTAACTTCGTGGAGTTTCGGTTTCCTCACCTAGAAAATGGATACTAACAGTGCCTGCCTCACATGGCTGTGTGAAGATTGAGTGACTATGTGTATATTGATTAGAATAGTAGCTGGCACATAGCAACCACTAAAGAGACATATTAAATTACAAAAAGTAAAACTTGGGGACTTCCCTAGTGGTCCAGTGGCTAAGATTCTGTGCTCCCAATGCAGGGGCCCCAGGTTCGATCCCTGGTCAGGGAACTAGATCCCACAGGCCACAACTGAAAGATCCTGTGTGCCACAACTAAAGACCCAAAACAACCAAATAAATGAATATATTTTCAAAAAGCCTCTAGCACACACCAGGAAGGGAGATGGGGACCCTGGACCCCCACCAGGATTGGGGGCCACCATCTGGTCAATGGTGGACACGGTAACACAATCAGGTATACTGCCTCCCCACAAAAGCCAGATCACTCATTTTCCAAACCACTCACTGTTTAGAAAGCCACTCTTCTGCTCTAAAACCCTCCAGGGCTTCCCACTACCCACAGTCTACACACCTTTTACTTTAGCAGTCAAGATCCCATCTTCCTTTCTGTCCTTATCTCCCCAAATCATAAGAGCCCACATCATCCAATGGCTCTTTGGCAACTGGTCCATTCTCCCTGTCTTTATTCAGTCTGTCCTCTTTGTCTGGGATGTCACTTGCCCATCTTCCCACGTCCAAATGCTCCTTGTCTCTTAAGGCACACAGCTCAATGGCACTTCCTCCAGGAAGCCTTCCCTGACCCTAGAAGTGAATACTATTTTAGGGCCCATTTGCATCCTGTTCAGCCTTCAGGCAAGGTACCAACAACCCTGCACCACAATGATGGTGGGTCAATGGGCAGGGATCAGCTCTGTATTCTGAGAACCACTCATCAGTTTTCCCTCTACTCTCAGGCAGACTGACAGACATCCTGGGCAGAACTGTCTGGAAGGGCTCCAGGCTAACTGGCCCATGAGCGATTTTCTCAAACCTAATTTAACAAAGTCAATTCTCTACATAACAATTTGCTGAAAACTGCTAGACCATCAGTGAACAGACTTTAATCCTGGTCTAGAAACCTAAACCAGAGTCATTCTGCCACCCACCAGAAGCAGAAAGAGAGCCAGAACCTGTCAGCCAGGGCAAAAGTCGAGAAAGAGGAAGAAGAACCACAGTGGTAGAGGTACCGCTGGGGAAAGTCCATCTATTTCACATAGAAGACGGCAAAACTTCAGCAAAACTAAAACTAGTTGCTGTGTTTTTTTTTTTTTTTTTTTATCTTCGTAGGCACATTAGTCACTTGGTGAAATGACCTGTGTCCCTAGGGAGAAGTGTATCCTAGTACTGAAGAGTCATGACTGGACGGCATCCTCGTTCTGCCTCTAGTTATGTGACCCCAGCAAGTCACTGAAGCTCCTTGTTTAAATCTGGGTCAGGTTTCCTCGTGTGTGAAATGCAGCTGCCTCAGAGGCTTGCGGTGAGGAGTAACGGAGTTTAGCCCGTACAGTGCCTACAACAGTGCCCGCTCCCGTCTGCCATTTTTATGAGGCTGCCTTTCTGCTCAGCCCCCATGGAATTCCCCACAGTTCCAGATTCAGACTTCCCGACGCTTGGGATTTCAGGGTGGACTTAGGACCTTGAGTTCAGCCTAAGCCTGGGGAGGAATGATGAATACTCTGCAAGTACAGACCCCACCCCTACGCGGGGCTCACATCGTCTGTGAAGATGGCCAACTTTCCACTCTCCAGCATGTCTTCCAGTTCTTCGTTGGTTGTGGTCCTTCCGGCTGTGGGGAGAAAGGGCTCTCTGTTCAGTGACTGGGCCAGCCTGGGGGGCCTAAGGTGATGGGACCCCGGAGCCCACCCTCCCACCTGGCCCGCGGCCCACTGAGGGGAAGGCCCTGCCTGGAAGGAGTACGCGACGGCGGGGTGGGAGGGGTGGGGGTGGGGGTGGCACACGCACTGATCTCCAGCTGCCGCTGGATCCGGTCCTTGCAGCGGTCCCGGTACTTGGACTGGGTCGCGTTGTATTCAGTCATTACTTCCACGAACTTCCGGGAGAGTGTGGAGTGCTGGGGTGGAGGTACAGACACATTAGGAAGCAAGGAGCAGAGACCGTGGAGGGATGCAGTGGGCAGAAGGGACTGAGTAGGCCTATGGCCCTTTCTTTAGCTCAGGCCACGATCCCAACCCCTCATAAGAGCGCAGTTCCTTAGCCACAGTTCTTCCATCCTATGCCCAAACCGACCAAAGCTGCCAGGCGAGAGCATGGAGTCGCAGCGCGCCCCGCCCTCCGCCGTGGCCCCGCCCCGCCCCGCCCAGTCTGCTCCTCGGCCTCGCCCCATACCTGTGCCTGCTCTGAGCCTCCCAGCCCCAACAGGCAGGACTCCTCCCCTGCCAGGTCCCTTCTGCTTTGGTCCTGGCCCTGACCCTGACCGCGCCTGGCCGCTGCCTCCTACCTGGGTCTTGCGGATGCGCAGGTCCGCAGAGGAACGATTCAGTCCCTCCTCCTGTTCAATGCTTTGCTCGATCGCTGTGGGAGAGAAGACGCAGTGACGGGCGGGCGGGAGACCCCAGGGCGTGTGGGGCGGAGGCTTGGGACATATCAAGGGGTCGACATCCTGAGGCAGGCCGCAGGCCTGTGAACAGATGTCACACCCAGGCAAGGGCAGGCAGTAAAGACTGCAGGGTGGCGAGGCAGGAGGCCGGCGGATAAAAGGACCAAGGTTTGAGGGGGCCTGGAAGGCAAGTAGGAGGGGAGATCGAGCGTCAGTTGGTCACCAGACAGAGAGGGGCTATTTGTTCTGATGGAGAGACTGGGTCTTTGAAAGTCTGTAACTCCTGCCCAGTCTCCCAGTCAACATCCTCTGTATGAATAGGAGTGGAGGGTACTCGCTACTTTTTGCAACCTCAGCAAAGGGTCAGGAACCCATCGTGGGACTTTTCCGGTGGACTGCAAGGAGTTTCAGGCGGGTCAGGTTCCACTGGCCGCCCTTTCCTTGGAAAATTCCAGGGTAAGCAGATGGATGTTCCAACAGAGAAAACAGCTCTCCTCCTTCCCAGGTGGCACTAGTGCTAAAGAACCCACCTATAGATGTAGGAGACATAAAAAATGTGGGTTCGATCCCTGGGTCAGGAAGATCCCCTGGATGAGGGCGTGGCAACTCCCTCCAGTATTCTTGCCTGGAGAATTCCATGGACAGAGGAGCCTGGTAGGCTACAGTCCATAGGGTCACAAAGAGTCGGATATGATGGAAGAGACGGACATGACTGAGCACACGCACACACATTGCCTTAGAAAATGATCCCTGTGCCAGGAATCCCCACTGCTAAAGAATGTTCTGGAAAAGCACACAGATTAACTGGGATTGCTGCTTCTAGATCATACACTCCCCACACTTATTCAGATTTTCTATAAAGGAGCTTGTGAGTAAAATCAGCTGGACTCCGGAAATGCGGCCTGAATGAAACACAGGCCCTCTCAAATGAGGAAAAGCCTCCAGGCCATTCCTAAGAACACTGCTTCACTGTTTCTGGTCGCGGTGGAGGTATGAGGATGGATGGCACCCCAACGCTCCCCTGCCAGCCATGCCAGTGAATGAGTGACATCTCTGTTCCAGCTGCTACGGGAAAAGTCCAGAAACACACACCCAAGGATGTTGGAATCGCTGGCCCTAGACTGGGACCCTATTGTCAGACTTGGGGCTGGGGTCAAATCCCAGAGGATGGGATCCTTTAATAAGGTCTCAATGACTTCTTCCAGCAATCCTGGGAGTTCAGTGATAGCAGTCCAGATTTCAGACTAGAAACTGAGATTGAGATGGAGAAAACCACCCACCCATTCGAGATCACAGACAAAGCCAGAGGTCATGGCACCACAGAGCTGGAGAAAGATGGAGACTCTCTTTTTCTGGAGCTCTGAAAGGTCAGCTTCTCTAAGGCATTGCCACTTTTCCTAGCTTCTTTCTTGGCTATTTCTGAAGTCCTAAACCATACAGCCCTCCTCATGGTCTCATGTGTGCTAGGTCGCTTCAGTCCTGTTCAACTCTTTGCAACCCTATGGACCGTAGCCTGCCAGGCTCCTCTGTCTATGAGATTTTCCAGGCAAGAATACTGGAGTGGGCTGCCACACCCTTCTCCAAGGGATCTTCCCAACCCAGGGATTGAACCCGTGTCATGGTCTTATAGAGTGTGTTAATGTCAGAGTTCCATAGGCTCAACAAAATCGCTGAGCACAGGGATTTTTAAACTGTGTTCCATGGATCCCTGCTTCTGAGAAGGAACCTCAGAGGTGGCTGTTCCCAGGAGTGATGGGAAGCCAGGTGCATAGTGCTCTGGGACTCCCACCCCAGGTCAGCCAGAACAGTCTGACATTTATGTGTTGTATATAATGGAATTTGGGGTGAGATTTCACTTAGGAAAAAAAGATTTTGCTACCCCCCCAAAAAAAGAAAGAAAAATGAACAAACTCCACCTCCCCAGCTTTGAAATTGCTTCAGCAGTTCTTACTGTACTGATGAAGAAGCTGAGGGTAGGGTACCTGTCCAGAATGAGTTAATGATGGAAGTGGGCTCCCTCTGTCTGGATTTGCAATCAGTGGGCTCCCAGTTTGGATCATTCTGCTTTCCACCACACTCTCCTAAGTGCAAAGGGCTTACAGATCAGCACTAGAGGCTCACATATGACCTCCTGTTGAATCCGGGAAAGCATGGAGTCCCTGTCCTCACCTCCCTGGACCAAGGTCATTGTGCTCAGGGCCAGACATCTGACATGACTCCTTTCCCCCCAGAGCCCAGCAATGTGCCTCAAACAGAGGACTGCTTGGCAAGTGTTTTCTGATGCTGAATTACCAGGAGCACACAAATTAACATCATGGTAACGCTGCTGAATTCCCCTGGCACCAACAAACAAGGAGGTTCCCAACCCACAGTGCTTTGGGGGAAGGTGGTTATTACCAGCACCCAAGTCCTTAAATTAGAGTGAATACATGAGCATTTGGCAAGTCCCTCCTGCAAGCTTGCCAGCCCCCTGGTGTCAGCCACACAGTCCAATCTGTCCTGAGCTAAGGATACCAATTCAGAAGCATTTGCTGAGCCCACCTACTGGGTGCTGAGCGTTATGTCCGGCACCTGTTCCTCTGTGAAATGAAAGCCACGTGGAAGACTGTATTTTCTCAGCAGACCTTGTTGTTGATGGAACCAGCAGAGCTCAGATGCGATTTGGACAGAAACCCTCCTCTCTCTCATTTCCCTGTCCTGTCTGTATCTTTCTCTGTGGAATCTGGAGCAAATCGGAAAATCTGGGATTTTATGCCATCTCACTGTTTAGGAATTTGACTCCTGGAAGTTTGTAGATATTTGTCATGCTTTAGTCCAATGGAAGGCAGACTTGTTTCCCTCCTTGGTCAGGGGATGGCATTTCTCACCTTTCAACTTGGATCGAACCTTGTTGGCCGTCTTCTTGATGTCTGTAGTGAGGTCCTCCAGCTCCTGTTTGGTCTCTGAGGGGGAGGCGAGGGGAAGAGAGGGATGGGTGAGACATTTGGGTTGGACCCCAGCCTCCTTCTGCCCCCAGCTCCCAACTGCCCAGCAGTAGCACTCACTCTCATCCGGGTTGGGGGCGGCCAGGATGGCACTGTGCTGTTTTTTCACTTGTTCCACATCCTCTGACAGCTTCTCAATGCAGCCCCGGATCTCTTCCACCTGGGGCAGCAAATTGGCTATACCCAGCCAAGTCGTCGGGCCAGACAAAGGGATTCGGGGGGGTGGTGCTCAGTCAGGGTTCAGGGAAATGGGCCAGACCCAGAGGGGTTGGTAAAAGGCCAAGGGGATGGAGGAGTAGAGAGAGGGATTGGGGTGCGGGGGGCCAGGAAGAAGGCAGGTGTGGGCTGGGCGTCAGGTTCTGTTACCTGTTCAAAGAACTCATCCATGAAGTGGTCTCGGTCCACATGGACCACTTCTTCCTCATCATCGCTGTCTTTCGCCTGGGAGGCAAAGAAAGGCAGAGTCTGTGAGCAGTCCTGATGCTCCGAGCTCTAGGCTCAGAGTGGGGGTCCTGGGAAAGTCACATGAAGGGCGCCCAGAAGTCATAACAAATACTGAGTGTCTTGTGGCACAGGGTCCGGAGGCCGGGTGGCTGACAGCCCAAAGGACACCTTGGAGGGAATTAGCCAAAGGCACCCTTACGGGGTAGAAGTGGTCCTGAGAGCGCTGTCACCCCGGAGGCGGGTGGCGCTCTAGACAGATGCTTTATCCAACCAGTGTGGAAGCATTTCCATATTGTAAAAACCGGCCAAATGTCAGCCTGGCAGTAACTGGCTCTGGGCTACAAGAAGGGGTCTGACATGGAGTCCCGGGAGCCTGACCCCCGCCACCATGCCCCCAGCCACTCCCGCCAGGCTTCACTGTGTTCCCTTCTCTTCCCCTCCAGCCTCCAACGTGACCGGCCACGTCCCCTAGGCAAGGTCACTTCACTGCCAGTGGCGGGCATCAAGTTAAGCAAGCACAGTCAGGCCCGGGGAGGGCTGGATGCGAGATACAGAGCACCCCGACCTTCCTCCTCCCACCCACTCTCACCCCTCTTCGACTTTCCTCCGTGCAATCACTTGCTTTCATCCAGCCTCTTCCAACTTCACACCCACCTACTCTCCCTTGCTTGGATTTCCCAGTTGCAACCTGCAGCTGCTCAGCCCTCCACCCCCAGGGCTCAGAGACACAAAGGGATTCGCCCTCCCACACCGCCACCGCGGCCACCAGACAGGCCAGTGACACAGACAGAAGGGCTGACACAAAGGCACACAGAAATAGGCCCCCTGACACCCACACAGAGCTGCACTGATGTGCTGATGCTCACCCGCACACGGGCCCACAGCAGAGCTGCCTTCTGAACATGTGGACACACAGACGTGCAGAGCTCACCACCCCCACACCCCCTGGGACATTGGGGAGGGCCCCCTGGGGCTGTGCTCCCAGCCTCTCTGAGCCTCAGGTTCGCATGCTCACTCAGATCTAGGAAGGAGGAAAGGGGGCCAGGGAGGGCTCCCCAGTGCTCCACAGTCCCAACTCAAGACCCTGCTCGGGACAGAAGTCTGAGGGCCAAAGCTGAGCCCATTAAACTTAATTACATCTGGAGCCCTAATCAGCCTCCACGGAAATTTAAACAGAGTTCACCCTGATTTCCAGAAGAAAAAAAAAAAAGAGCCAAGACTCAGACAGAATCTCACGACCAAAGCCTGAATGAAATCAAGACAGGAGCCAAAAGTGTCTAGCAGGGGATGTTGCCAGATGAAATCGAAAAAGGAGAGCTCGCCCAGAACCTCGACAGGGTCCCAGCAGACCGCAGACAGGACCCGACAGAAACCAGACAGCTCAGACCCAACCAGACTCACGCAGACAGATCGCAGACAGCTGAGATCGAACCGAGACAGAGCCAGATGGGAGCTAGATGCGATCTAGACAGCCGGTTACCTTGGAATCAGAGGGCCCCGACAGCACAAGGAATAGACCAACAGAGATGTCCAGCTAGACCCTCTCGAAGGCACCCCAGCTTTCCACCAAAGCCTGGCTCAGATGGTCCCCAGGGATCCTCCCCATGCCATGTCAGAGAATGGGCTCAGCACTTCCATTTCATCTCCAAATATCTCCCGGGAAAGGGGGGCTCCTCTTCTTGGCCCACAGCTGCCCCCAGAAGGAGGGGTGGTACCCGGTGGGGCCTGGGGACCCTGAGGGGACTTCTGGCTCTTCAAGCCTCCAGCTGACCTGGAACCACACCCGCAGACCTTGGCCCCAAGAGGCTCTGGGCTGCTTGGCTCACCTCTGAGGACTCAGCGGCCTCCCATGAGGTGCTAGCCTCAAAAAGCCGGCTGCCCCACGAAGGCACGTTCCTTCTCTGCCTTCAATCACTTGGTCCGAAGCCTGGCTGTCCACAAGTCATGAGGCCTCTCGCTGGCCCAGGTGTCTGGAAACTTTCCTGTTCTTTTTCCCCTCCCATGCTGACTTCCTGTGCGTCTTAGTTCCCCACCAGGGAAGCCCAACGCTGACTTTAGACTTCCTCAAGTCTCATCTCTTTCCCTCTCTCCTGTGGTCCCTAGGGCCAGGTCCTTGATTCTGCCCCAGGGCATCCTTGGCTGCCTGTTTACTTGCCCTTGAGGGAGGAGGAAAGGTACAAGCCCCAAGGATGACTTAGTTGGTGCACTAATTACAGGCAACTGAGAGCTAAACTCCTCTCCAGTTTCCAGACACTTCTCCATCTATAGTCTCGTCTAATCCTTGCCACCACAGCCCTCGAAAAAGCTGTCCCCATTTCACAGATGAGGGAACAGGAGGGCAGAGGGGGAAGAGGAAATGGACTTGCTCAAGGGCACCCAGGCTGAAGGGCTGGGAAACCAGAGGCATAATCTAAGACATGCCTCCTCCCAGACCTTCTTCTGTGGCTCAAGGCCACGCTGCCTCCTACTGGCCACGCCACCACCAGAGGGTTCCCTTTGCAGGTCCCCTGCTGACAAGGCCCAATCTGGGCAAAGCTCTGCGCCCTGAAAACCTAGCATTCTTGTTATCTCATTTAATCTTCAGTGAAATTCTTCAGTTGACCATTGGTCAGAGAAAGCTCACGAAAGCGTTAGTCACTAAGTCGTGCCCGACTCTTTACAACCCCATGGGCTGTAGCCTGCCAGACTCTTCTGTCCATGGGATTCTCCAGGCAAGAATACTGGAACGGGGAGCCAAGCCATTCCCTTCTCCAGGGATTCTTCCCTACCCAGGGATGGAACCCAAGTCTCCTGCATTTCAGGCATACTCTTTATCATCTGAGCCACCAGGGAAGCCCAGTTATGGCAAATGTTCACACAGCATTTGATAATGTGCTAAATGCTGTTCTAAGCACACTGCCTTTATCCATTTCATTCTCGCAATAGCCCCCTTTTATGGGTGGGGGAACTGAGTCACAGAAAGGCGAACACGCTTGCCCAGGTCAGCAGCTGGAGGGCTACATGCCTTCTTCCCTCTGAGCTTCAGTCTCTGCATTTGCTGAACGGCAATAAAGTCAAGAAAGGAAAAGTGTTAGTCGCTCGGTCGTGTCCGACTCTTTGTGACCCCATGGACTGTAGCCTGTCAGGCTCCTCTGTCCATGGGGATTCTCCAGGCAAGAATACTGGAGTGGGTTGCCATTCCCTTCTCCAGGGGATCTTCCCACCCCAGGGATCAAACTCAGGTCTCCTGCACTACAGGCCGATTCTTTACTGTCTGAGCCACCGGGGAAGCCCGAGTCCTCCCTAAATGGTGGGCTGGAGGAGGCAATGAGACCACCAGGCAGGAAGAAAATGCCAGATGCTGCCAGAAATAATTACTGCTCAGGGAGGGTTGGTTGGTACCCACTGTCTTTCCCCTGGTACAGATGAGGAAACAGGCTCAGAGAGGTTGCCTGACCCTGCCTAAGACTTCACAGCAAATAAGGTCAGAGGTGAACTGAAGTGAATTTAGCCACTGAACTGTCTGGTGCTTAATCTTAGGCTCTTTCCCTCCTGTCCCTCTGTTTCTTCTGGGCCCCTAAAGACTTGTGTCTGCTGTGTCCTCAGCACTGCTGAACTCCCATGGCTAGGACAGAAAACCAGGAAGAGGTGCCAGGCTGCAGGAAGAGCCCAGACAGGAAGCCAGATGTTTTAGCCTCCATTCAACTTGCTGGGTGACTCTAGGCAATTTGCGGCCCCTCCCTGGCCCCTGGCTTATCTGTGAAATGGGTGGGCCCTCCTCACTCTGAGGTGTGCCTACTTTTCATCATGAGCACAGCCTACATTTCTGGAAGAAGCTAACCAGCCTAAAAAGAAAACAGGCTGCAGGCAAATAAGAATACCTTGGAAAAGATGAGCTTATCCACCTTAGGGACAGCTGAAGCCTCAGTTTCCTCATGTGCGAAATGAAGATAAGAATTATACACATCAAACACATAGGTGTCGATAACGAGGCGTTGGGCTCAGTTACAAGTGCTTTGCCTGAATGAATTTAATCCTTACAGCCACTCCATGAAGTAGATACTCTCTTTATTCCCGTTTGACCAATGAGGCAGAGAGAGATTAAGTAATTTGCCTAAGATCATACAGCTGATGGGGAGCCCACAGGGTGGGGCCTGGACTGGAGCCCTGGCGGTCTGCTCTTTACTGCCTGCCAACTCCTCAAGCGCTCAGGAGGATGAAATGAGAGAGTGTGAAAGCCCTGGGCACATTCTGGAACTGTCCTGGGGACAGGGGACATCAGATCCAAGCCTCTGGGTTCAGTCCCTCCTGATCAGAGACACCCAGGGCTCTCATGGGTGTGTCACTGGCGTGGCGACAACTTAGATGCGTGGACAGAGGAAGTGGGGCAGTGTGAGCCAGCGAGTCCAGCACGGAGACAGACAAGAGGGTGACTAAACCAGAGGTGGAAAGAGACTGGAGCTGGGTGATGGAGAAGGCGGAGTGGGGACTTCCCCGGCAGTCCAGTGGTTAAGACGCCGAGCTTCTACTACAGGGGCCACGGGTTCGATCCCCGGTTAGGGAACTAAGGTTCTTGCATGCCGCATGATGCAGCCAAAAAAATTTAAAAAAGAAGTCATAGAGTGGGTATGTGTTTGGGTAAACACGTATGCATGCCCCCACACACACAACGCACACATGCTCACACCTGCTTCTCAGGGGCACACGCATCCTTTGATCTAGAGGCACCAGCCTCTCTCCACTGCACCCCCTGCTTTGGTCCATCTGTCTCCCTGACCCGGGCCTCTGCTCGATCCCAGCATCTAGTCCGGCCTCCCCATCCCTACCTCTCTCTTCTGCCTTCCCCACCAACTCCTTCACGCTCCCTCTGCCCACAGAGTCGTCATTTATCTAACAAACGTGACTGATCAGTGTCCACTTCTCTCCTGGGTGCTGCAGAGGACAAGCCAAGAAGGGGGCCTGCCTCCAGGGAGCTGACATTCCAGGGGAGGGAGACAGACCGTGCAAAAGGAGCAAGACAATTTCAGACCAGGCTCCTTTTACATAGCAGGAAGGAGATAAAGCGGGAGGTGTGATAGAAATGGCCGTGGGGGAGGTTTGACATCCGAGCTAAGGCCGGGGGAGTTAACTGCATCACAACCTGGAGGACACTGAATTCAAGGCAGAGGGAACAGTGTTCAGGCAGAAGGAACAGCATTCACACAGAAGGACCAGCAGGTGCAAAAGCCCTCAAGCCGGGGGAGCTTGTGTGTCTGAATGGCAGAAACAAGCCCCGTGCTGCTGGGGGCTATCAACCCATCACCCAGGGTTCTCCTGGTCCCTGATGGAGAATGTGGGGCCACTATTTCCTTCTGCTGCATCAGGTCTGCACTTCTAAAGCATCTGCTGTGCCTATCTCACCCCTGAGGGCCCTCAAATTTCTCACCGCAGGCTCCCCTCCCCCATTCCCCAGTCTCCCCAACCACCCCCACCCCCGCCTTCCCACTCCAGAACTGCCTCCGCAGGCTCTGCCCACAACGCATCCCCTTGTGGCTTCACTCTGTAACCTTTCTCTCCACCTCACTTGCTCTCTTCTTCTCCTTTTCAGCCCATCCCTGGACCCACTCCTTGGACCCTTGGACACCCATCCAGTCAACTGACTCCCTCCTGCAGCCTCCACTCCAGCCCAGCAGCTCCCAGTTGCCAACCAAAGGTGCCTGGTGATGTGGAAACAGAAAACCCTAGTTCAACCCTGGCTCCACCATCAACAGCTGTATGACCTTGGGCAAGTCAGGTTATTGCTCTGGCCCTCCAAAATAAATTAGGTGCCACATCTTGCCCATCCCAGGGGGCTGACGGGAGACTCAAGAGAAATAAACGAGTCAGCTGTAGAATAACATACACCCGTGGAGCAATGCTAAGCCCAGGCCTTCTTCTAGGAGCCTCTGGCATAATTTCAATCCTCAGGATAGCCTTCCAAAGCAGGTATCATTGCTACTCCCAATTCATTCATGAAGGAAGTGAGGACCAGAGAGGTTAAGCAACTTACCCAAGGTCACACAGGAGTAGCAAAGCTAGGATTTGAACCCAGGCAGTCTGACTCCCAAACCTGTGCCCTATGTGATAAACCTCTCGGGACCTCTTAAAGTGCTGTTGGGAAAAGACAATCAGGACCCTCCAGGCTGACCTCCCCTCTTATCACTGACTTTCTGATCCCTCTCAGCCTCTCAGAGGACCCTGTCCCAGGCCTCCCACACCCTGCCTTGCTTCTCCAGGCTTCCAGACTTCATTCTCAATTCTGGTAGGGAGACCCCCACACTCCTTGCATCTGGAAGGTTTTTCCCACCCCACACATGCCCTCCTGAATCTCCAGTTTCCTGGAGCCATGACTAACCAGAGCCATCAGCATTCAGTCAGCCCCCTTCACCCTTCCACCCCTGTCCCACCACTAGCTGCCCCCAGCAGCCCCAGCAAACTGCATGCCTCCCCTTGGGGCAGGGGGTTCTTGACCCACTCAGATGAAGACACTCATCACTGCCTTCAATGTATCCTGGTTTGCCTCTTCCCTCCCCCTCTCTAATCACACCATGATTCCACTATCACCTCACCCCTCGCTTTCCATCTCGCTGGGTTTTGGAGACATGGCACAGTCTTGGCAACAGCAGAGCTGGGTTCAAATCCAGACTCCCTCACTTGCTAGTGGTGTGACCTTGGGCAAGTTTTAACTATTCTAGGCCTCAGTCTTTTTCACCATAAAATGAAGCAGTCTCTCAGTCTGCCGATCTTACTAGGTGAGGGTCTAATGAAATTATGGATGGCAACCTGCTTTGAATGAAAATGGGGAGAGAAGGGGAATTAAGAGCATCAGTGCTGGAGCCAGCCTGCCTTTAAATAGCTGTGTGACTTTGGTCAAGTTACTTAACTTCTCTGGGCCTCAGTTTCCTCATCTGTAAAATGGGATAATGCTAGCACCAATTTCTAGGGTTGCTACAAGGATCAAAATGAGTTTATATGTATACAACACTTAGAACGGTGTCTGGCACATGAGTGTTGGTTATTTTTATCACTCCCATTTTCCCGATGCCTGAGTGTATAACTCAAAGTTTAACTGAAAAAAAAAAGAAAAAAAATCTTCAAAATTCCTTCTCTCGGCCACCAGTTTCTCCTTCCATCCCACCTGTCAACCCATTTCTCCTAGAGGCAACAGTCACTTGCCTCCAGGCTCCTTCTTTTTGTTTTCCTGTAACCTGGTTCCCCATCCCCAAACCCAGGGGGCCCTCCAAAGACAGAGCTTTTTACCCCCAGTGTTGAGACTTCTCTTTCAAAGGCTAAAAAAGCAGAGACACATGTCAACTTGGCAGACGGGAAACCCAGATTCCTGTCTGATGTTCCCATCCACTTGCTTGGTGACCTTGGGCAAATTCCTACCCATCACAAACCTCAATCTCCTCATCTGTCAAATGGGATAATAACCCAAGGGGAACAGCCAATAGCTCCTAGTCAAGTGCATCAGGCTACATCAGTTGGGTCTAGTACTTTATTAGCATGACCCCTGGGGCCCTGAGCACACCGCAGGCGGTCAGCTCTGCCTCCTTGGGCCCCAGGTCATTTCTCCACTGCCCCTAGCCTCCTCCCAGTCCCAGAAACCACTCTTATCAAGCCCCCACTCCCCAGCCTCTTCCAAATGGCAGCTTTCACTGCAGACACCGTGCCACCCTCCTCCCCTGTCACCCAAATCCAACTCACTGCCTGGCCGGACTCCTGGAACCGGGCCTCTTCAGGCCTGCAGACCAGGGGCCCACGCCAGCTCACCCCTGACCGTTCAGGATGCCCCAGTTCCCCCCAGTGGGGCACAGTCCGTGGCACACAACCCAGTTCCAGGGCCCTGTACAGGGAACCTCCTTCCGGTCTCCCCTGCAGCCCCTTCTCCCACCTCTGGGATCACTCTCTGTCCGGCCCTGGCCTCTGGCCATCTCCTGAGGCCACCCCTTCCCTCCTCATCTCTGAGAGTTGCCCCCTCCCCATGGAGAGCAGCACAAACACACATTTCATTCACTGCTCAGTTAGCATCTCAGTCCCAACCTGTGTCCTTCCCCCCGGCCGCCCCCAAATCTGGGTCCCACTAGGCTCAGCTTGGCCCAGGAACTGCCCACATCCTCTCATTCAGCAAATCGGCCCAGCAGATGACAGCACCCTCCAGTTCTCTCCCCACACTCACTCTCTCCCATCCTCAGATGAGACCCCAGGGCCCGCCTGGGGACGTGGGGTGTCCAGGGTCCCTGAGACCTCTCCTGCCCCCAGCGTGTCTTAATGGCCTCAACCCCTTCGAGCCACTGGCCCTAAAATGCAGGTTCATTGGAGACAGCAGGTGCCTCCACATCTTGGGGCGCCCCTGCCACCAACCTCCCGCCTCATCATTTGCCCTCACGTCCCAGCACCTCCCCCACTCCACCCCCACGCGTCCCCCAATATTGGGGTCCNATGCGCAGCGCTGGGGGCTGGGGGCGCCTGGGGGTTGTAGTCCGGGGAGGGGGACCCAGGAGGGAGGGAGACAGGAGAGGCCTAGAGGGGGGTGGGGAAGGGCAGAGCCACAGAAGCAGGGAGAGATGCGGAGAGGCAGGAGATGCGGCTGAAGGCGCAGAGATGTTGGTGTGGGGTGGCGGTGGCGGTTGGAATGGCAGAAAGAAGGGGTCAGGGAATGAATCAAGGGAACAGCCTGGGGAGCGGTGCTGTGGATCCCTTTACACCAAGAGATGCAGACAGATTTTATATTTTATGTTTGGGAGTATCCCTGTGAGTCTGGGCAGGACCACCTCTGTGTGTGTGTCCCTGCGGGGAGCTTTCTGGACACTAGAAATAGCGAAAGTGACCCTCTAGGTGGCTTTTGTGATGCAAGGAATCAGTCAAACCTAGCTGAGAAGGACATGGGGCTTGCTTTTCCTTTTTTGCACGATCTTCCCCACTCTTAAGTGTGAGAGTCCCCGGACAGCGTGGGTCTCAGAGCTCTGCTTGTCTACCTCCAGGGACAGGGAGCTCACCACCTCCGGAGACCTGGCCTATCTTTAGGTGGCTCCGTCAAAACAAAATTGGTCCTTGTTGGGAGGGGATTTCTGGTAACCTCAAGGGTTCAAGAACCCAGTCCTGTTCATTCATGACCACCTTTCCTCTCTCCATCCTCACACCTTAACATCACGTCAACTTCTCTACCCTTGCAATGGGGCCTTGGCCACCAAAAGGCCTCAAACCTACTTTTTCAAAGGTCCCCAGTGACCTCCTCTATGCCAGACCCATCAATTGCTCGCCAGGCCTTATCCTCCAGATTTTTCAGTGATGCATGACCCCAAGGACCCCTGTCTTCTTGACACCCTGCCCTCCTTGGCTCCCACCTGCCTCTTGCCTTCCACGCCTTCCCCTCCAAACTCTGGAGGTTGTTTCCCAGCCTCTATCCAGACCCCCAGCTTCTTCCACCTCCCCTCTGCAGCAGGATTTCCTGGGCCTCCTCCCAGGGTCTCTTCTTTCTTTATCTCCCCACCTCCCCAGGTTCAGCCATGCCGACATGACTAAAATATCCACTCTATATCTGCATGCCAGGTCCTCAGGGCAGCACCTACTATGTGCCTGAGCACTGAGTGAGCACCAAGAACAGACACCAAAACTGCAATTGCAGATGTGGGGATCCATAACTATTGTGAGTGAGGCCAGGGCTTTGGCACTGACCACCAAGACTGTGGTGGCCTCCCCTTCTCCCAATGAGCCCCTTCCTGTGCTCACCATCAAAGAGGGCATCTCTGTCCACTCAGCCCCTCAAAGCAGATAGAAAGCTCTTCTTGGCTCCCTCCCCATCCAAAGAATGCTACCATGTTCCAAGCATCTGCCAAGTCCCTGGTGCTCCACTGAGGAGCCCCCATAATTCTCCCAAACTCATAACAGCTACTGCCATTATCCCAAGTGTCCACATCAGAAAGCAGGCTTGAAATGCTTAAATAACAGCAAAGGGCAGGGCTGGGGCTCTTGCCTGCAACTTTTTTATTTTAAATTTTTATTTTCTGCCTACATGCTGCATGCGGAATCTTAGCTCCCCAACCAGGGATTGGACCCCCACCCCCTGCTTTGGCAGTGCAGAGTTTAAACCACTGGATCATCAAGGAAGTCCTTGCCTGCACCTTTTGATGACAAAGCCCATTCCTGTAAAACCACAAGATTCCAGCCCCTCCCTCCACTGTCAAATCTAGAGCTGTCTTCTGGGTTCCATCCATCCCCACCACCCTTGTGAGTCTAGGCACTCACTGGTTTTTATCCAGACCATCAGAGCAGCCCCATCTTGGGGACTTGCCTGGTGGTCTAGTACTTAGGACTCAGCAGTTTCACTGCCAGGGACCAGGGTTCAATCCCTCTTTGGGGAACTAAGATTCCGTAAATTGTGCAAAGTGAACATGAAAGTTGTTCAGTCATACCTGACTCAGTGATCCCATGGACTATGCAGTCCATGGAACTCTCCAGGCCAGAATACTGGAGAGGGTAGCCTTTCCCTTCTCCAGGGGATCTTTCCAACCCAGGGATCAAACCCAGGTCTCCCACATTGCAGGTGAATTCTTTACCAGCTAAGCTACCAGGGAAGTGTAAACCCATGCAGCGTGACCAAAAAAAAGAACACCCTTCTTTCTGCTCCTCCCACCTGCAACCCTTTCCCTTCACGTCCTCAGATGCTGCTGCTGCTGCTGCTAAGTTGCTTCAGTCGTGTCCGACTCTGTGTGACCCCATAGATGGCAGCCCACCAGGCTCCCCCTTCCCTGGGATTCTCCAGGCAAGAACACTGGAGTGGGTTGCCATTTCCTTCTCCAATGCAGGAAAGTGCAAAGTGAAAGTGAAGTCGCTCAGTCATGTCTGACTCTTGGCGACCCCACGGACTGCAGCCTACCAGGCTCCTCTGTCCATGGGATTTTCCAGGCAAGAGTACAGGAGTGGAGTGCCATTGCCTTCTCTGCCTCAGATGCTAGTGCTTCCCTAATAAATGAGATAATATCAATCCCCAACATCAACAAAGTCAACGCCCCCCCCCGCCCCCCACCGCCCCGACAGCTTCCCGGATTACACTCAGTAGCTGCTCTCTCCTTTGGTCCCCATCCGCACAATCTCATCTCTTTTACTACTTCTTTCCCTGCTACATGGACCCCCAGCCTTAATGATACCAAGGACCCCAGACACCTTGGAGTCTTTGGCTGTGTGGCTTCCCCTGCCAGGTATGCTGTTTTGTCCCTTCATTGACAGTCAGACTTCTCATCCTCCAAGGCCTAGTTCCAGCCTCTCCCAGCCATCCAGGCAGACAGCCTCACGAGGTGTGGGCCGAGTCTGCTTCCACCTTAGACTAGCCTGGGCCCCTGACTCATTTCTGCTTCTCCCCAGCAGTCAACACGAGGTGAGGCACAAGATACATGTTCACTAAAAATCTGAATGGAGAGAAGAATGAATAGCATATTCCCTCATACCATTATCCCGGCATAAAGACAATGGAAATAAGTTCCATGAGCAAGGATTTTTTAAAACGGAAATATAATTGATATACAGTATAACTTATAGGTGTACATTATCATCTATCAGTTCAGTTCAGTTGCTCAGTCGTGTCCGACTCTTTGCGACCCCATGAATCGCAGCATGCCAGGCCTCCCTGTCCATCACCAACTCCCGGAGTTCACTCAGACCCACGTCCATCGAGTCAGTGATGCCATCCAGCCATCTCATCCTGGGTCGTCCCCTTCTCCTCCCACCCCCAATCCCTCCCAGCATCAGAGTCTTTTCCAGTGAGTCAACTCTTCGCATGAGGTGGCCAAAGTACTGGAGTTTCAGCTTCAGCATCATTCCCTCCAAAGAAATCCCAGGGCTAATCTCCTTCAGAATGGATTGGTTGGATCTCCTTGCAGTCCAAGGGACTCTCAAGAGTCTTCTCCAATACCACAGTTCAAACGCATCAATTCTTCGGCGCTCAGCTTTCTTCACAGTCCAACTCTCACATCCACACATGACCACTAGAAAAACCATAGCCTTGACTAGACGGACCTGTGTTGGCAAAGTAATGTCTCTGCTTTTCAATATGCTATCTAGGTTGGTCGTAACTTTTCTTCCAAGGAGTAAGCGTCTTTTAATTTCATGGCTGCAGTCACCATCTGCAGTGATTTTGGAGCCCCCAAAAATAAAGTCTGACACTGTTTCCCATTTCCCCATCTATTTCCCATGAAGTGATGGGACCGGATGCCATGATCTTTGTTTTCTGAATGTTGAGCTTTAAGCCAACTTTTTCACTCTCCTCTTTCACTTTCATCAAGAGGCTTTTTAGTTCCTCTTCACTTTCTGCCATAAGGGTGGTGTCATCTGCTTATCTGAGGTTATTGATATTTCTCCCGGCAATCTAGATTCCAGCTTGTGCTTCTTCCAGCCCAGCGTTTCTTATGATGTACTCTGCATATAAGTTAAATAAGCAGGGTGACAATATACAGCCTTGACGTACTCCTTTTCCTATTTGAAACCAGTCAGTTGTTCCATGTCCAGTTCTAACTGTTGCTTCCTGACTATAGTGTTTCACAATTTTTAAAGGTTATATTCCTTTTGTAGTCATTATAAAACATTGGCTATATTCACTATGGTATATAATATATACTCATAGCTTAGTCATTTTATGCATAAGCATTTGTATCTTTCAATCCTCTTCCCCTATATTGCTTCTCTCCTACCCTCTCCCCACTGTTAACCACTAGTTTGTTCTCTGCTTCTTTTTTGTTATATTCACTAGTTTGTGGTATTTTCTGGGTTCTACTTATAAGTGATATCATACAGTATTTATCTTTCTTTGTCTGACTTATTTTACTTAGCCTAATACCCTCCAAATTCATCCATATTGTTACAGATGACAAATTTTTTTTCTTTTTTATGACTGAGTAGCATTCCAGTGTGTGTGTGTGTATGTACACCACACCTTCTTTATTTGTTCATTTGCTGAAGTGCACTAAGGTTGCTTCTATATAACTATAACTGTAATATAACTGTAAAAATGCTGCTATTAACATTGGGGTGCATATATCTTTTTGAATTAGTTTTTTTTTTTTAAGCTATATACCAGGGAGTGGAATTGCTGGGTCATAAGGTAGTTCTATTTTTAGTTTTTTGAGAAACCTCCATAATGTTTTCCTTAGAGGCTGCAACAATTTACATTCCTATCAATGGTGTATGAGGGTTCCCTTTTCTCCACATCTTCATCAACAGCTGTCATTTGTGTTTTTTTTTGATGATAGCCGTTCTGAGTGGTGTGAGATGATTTCTTATGGTGGTTTTGATTTGCATTTCCCTGATGATTAGCAGCATCGAGCACCTTTTCATGTATCTGTTGGCCATTTATGTATCCTTGTTGGAAAAATACCTATTTAGGTCTTCAAGACAGGGATTTTTGCTTGTTTTGTCCATTGCTGGTTCTCTAATGACACTATGGCACCTGGCACATAGTAGGTGCTCAATAAATATTCATTAAATTAACAAAAAAAACCCACCAGGGACTTTCTTGACAGTCCAGTGGTTAAGACTCTGCACTTACAATGCAGCAGGTGTAAAATGCAGGTTTGATCCCTGGTCAGAGAACTAAGATCTCACATGCTGTGTGGTGCAGTCAAAATTTTTAAAAAGAAACTAAATATTGATTAAATGAGTGAATGCATGAAAGATGCACAACTCAAACCTGGCTGCAGCTCTAAGGATGGACACAGGCACACACAATGTGATGGCAATGATAGTCTCCGTCATGGGTCAGTGATTGTGAGCTCAACATATCCCTGATCACTTAAAGTCTACTCAGTTCCCCTGTGAGGTGGATTGTCTGGACCACACACCAGCCTCTCTGCCTGAGTGGCCTTTCTAGAGCATCAGTGTCACCAGGTCAGCCCCTGCTCTGAAAACCTCCTCTGTTCCCTGTTGCTGATGAGATAAAATCCAGACTTCCGCACCTTACTTTCCACTTTAGCATCCCCCATGTACCTGATTCCAGTCCCAAGGTAGTCCCCATGTCTCCCCACCTCTATGCCTTTCTTCATGTTATTCCTGACTCTTGGAATACCCTTCCCTTTCCCATCCCCAGTTCTAATTCCTACTCTTCCTTCCAAGTTTAGCTGCAGGAGTCTTTCTTGACACTCCTGAAGCTGGAGAGCAGCTTGTTACGTATACAGATGACCAGGTCTCTTCCTTGGAATTTCTGAGTCAGTAGATCTGGGTTTTTAGCATGGACCTCTGGCAATTCTTATTTTCAGTCAAGTTTGGGAACTATGGTAAATCAGATAAGCAAGGTTAAGGCTAGGTTATGCTATACAACAAACATCTCCCAAGTCTGAATGATATAATACAACAAAGGTTTATTTTTGCCATGAGCCTGAGTTACTTCCCAGAACACCTGTCCTTCAAGGGAGACTCAGAGACTTATCAGCCCACTGGGCTCAGGTACCTCATATTGAAGGACTCCATCTGATTAATCTCTGCCTCCCCATGGTACCTGGCATAGGACATAACGCACCTGCTTGCTCAGAAACAGAAGAAGAAATACCCATTTGACCTATTCATACATTAACCAGTGTTTATTGAGACCCTGCTGTTTGTGCCAAGAGCTTCCCTGATAGCTCAGTTGGTAAAGAATCCGCCTGCAATGCAGGAGACCCCAGTTCGATTCCTGGATTGGGAAGATCTGCTGGAGAAGGGATAGGCTACCCACTCCAGTATTCTTCGGCTTCCCTGTGGCACAGCTGATAAAGAATCCACCTGCAATGTGGGAGACCTGGGTTCAATCCCTGAGTTGGGAAGATCCCCTGGAGAAGGGAACAGCTACCCACTCCAGTATTCTGGCCTGGAGAATTTCATGGACTCTGTAGTGCATGGGGTCGAAAAGAGTTGGACATGACCGAGTGACTTTCATTTTCAGTGCTGTTTGTGCCAGGACTATGCTCTGTGGCTAAAGACACAGAGGAGGGCAAAACAAACATCGGCCTGTCCACATGGAGCTGGTTACCTAATTTCTCTAAGGCCTATTTTCCAGATCTGTAAAATGGGCTCCAATCCTCACCCTTTAGGTACAACATGAGGATTTACTGAGAAAATGAGCATGGAAGCCATTTGTAAATTTGAAAGATCTCAACTCAAGCAGATGTGGAAGAGCACTGTTATTCTGCTGAGTGCCCCTCCCTGTTCCTCCACCCCTTCAGATCCAGCCCTCGATTTATATTCATTGCCTGCGTGCTGTCGCTTCAGTTGTGTCTGACTCTTTGCGACCCTATGGACTGTAGCCCACCAGGCTCCTCTGTCCATGGGATTCTCCAGGCAAGAATACTGGAGTGGGTTGCCATGCTGTACTCTGGGAGAACTTCCCGACCCAGGGATCAAACCTGCATCCCCTGTACCTCCTGCATTGCAGGCGGATTCTTTACTGCTGAGCCACCGGGGAAGCCCTATGTTCATTAGGCCTCTGGAATTTGGTCCACATCCCTCTACATGTTTTTTTACACTACCTGTTCAAATCATCCTGAATCTGAAAGTGAATATAATGTTGATCACTTACATAGTCCTTATCGTGTGTCAAGCTAAGTTTAAGCAGTTTTGTTTTTAAATCTTTTGGCTGCACTGTGCATCCCTGACCAAGGATCACACTCATGCCCCCTGAACTGGGAGTGTGGAGAGTTACCCACTGCACCACCAGGAAAGTCCCTGTTTAAGTGTTTCATTTGTGTTAATTCATTCACGATAACCATCTGGAGGTACTGTTAATATTGTTTCTACAGATAAGGAAACTGAAGCAAAAATTTAAGTAACTTACTTGAGACAGGAGCAGGGATTCAAACCAGGCAGAAATTGTGGAGTATTGAAACATTCTTCTAATCAACTGGTAAATGCCTCCCAGGGGGCTCTTTCTAGCCCTTCTCTCCATCAAAACCAGAGTCAATGTCATGCCATAGAGACTAGAGCATGGTACTGACTTTGTAGATGTATTTTGGGAGAACTGATGGCATTACAATATCGAGTCTCCTATCCTGGTATTATTAGGACTTCTTTAAAATCTTTCAAATAAAGTTAAAAATTTTTGTCATAAAGACCCTTAATATATTCTTTTTTAAAAGTTTTTTTTGATGAGGACCATTTTTAAAGTCTTTATTGAATTTGTTACAATATTGCTTCTATTTCATGGTTTGGTTTTTGCTTCAAGGCATGTGGGCTCTGAGTTCCAAGACCAGGGATCGAACCCATATCCTCTGTTAAAGGCAAATTTTTAAACCACTGGACCATCAGGGAAGTTCCAAGGCCATTAACATATTTTTAAAAGATTATTTTTTGGCATCATATATTTCTGCAAATGGTGTTTTTACATTTCCTAACAGTTTGTTGCTATGATTTATAATGGCAGTTTATTTTAAGGTATTTCTCTTATTCCCTCCAACTTGCCTCCACATTCAGCCAGAGCCAGAAACTCAAGAGTGATGTAGGACCCTCCTCCTATCTCACCTTCCCTTCAAATCTGATGGATTCTGTCTCTCTCTTTTTTAAATATTTATTTTTGTTTATTTCACTAGTTGTAACACATGAGACCTAGTTTCCTGACCAGGGATCAAACCCAGCTCTGCTGCACTGGGAACCTGGAGTCTTGGCCACTGGACCACCAGGGCAGTCCCTCTGGATTCTGTCTCTTTAGTAAATGTTCCATCCCCATCTCCAGGCTTCAGTGTAGGCCTCACTATTTGGGGCCTGTCTCATAACTGATCTCCCAATCAACCTTCACACGGGGAGGGTGACAGTCAACACTTACCGTACCCTTGTGCAGTTAGAAAATGGTGTCCCTTCCCCACAACACTCTACATCCTTCTGTCAGATAATTTTTGTAATAAATATTCAAATATGGAATTCACGGTATCTGCATGTTGCTAGCCCTTTCGTACTCTTGCCTGGGAAATCCCATGGGCAGAGGAGCCTGGTAGGCTGCAGTCCATGGGGTTGCTAGGAGTCGGACACGACTGAGCGACTTCACTTTCACTTTTCACTTTCATGCATTGGAGAAGGAAATGGCAACCACTCCAGTGTTCTTGCCTGGAAAATCCCAGGGACGGGGGAGCCTGGTGGGCTGCCGTCTATGGGGTCACACAGAGTTGGACACGACTGAAGTGACTTAGCAGCAGCAGCAGCCCTTTCGTGGGGTACCTTGTGTAGTGTGTACCGGTACAGTCATCTATGATGGCCTTACACCTTGCCACCGGAGGATATCTCCATAAAATGAAAGTTTAATCATGGTATTCTATGTGGGCTGGATGTCTGTGTCCCCCCACTCCCCAAATTCATATGTTGAAGCCTTAATTCCTAATGTAATGGTAGCAGGAGGTGAAGCCTTTGGGAGGTAAGCAGATTTAGATCAGGTCATGAGAGTGGACCCTCTAATAGGATTAGTGACCTTATAAGGAAAGGAAGAGACAGCAGAACTTTCTGTTTCTGCCATGTGAAGACACAGTGAGCACAAGCCAGGAAGAGAGCCCTTGCCAAGGACTGAATCTACTGGCACCTTGACCATGGACTTTCCAGCCTCCACAGCTGTGAGAAATATCTATTGTTTAAGCCACTGACTACATGGTACTTTGTTAGAGCAGCCCAAGCTAATAAGACATATTCCTTTGCTTAAAATTACTCACAGGTACCCCTTTACCATTCTTTCTTTGATATAATTATTTAAAATAAATGATACTTTCACATGGTTCAAAAATCTAAATTATATTAAAGTTTTACTGTAAAAATTCTTACTCTAACAACTGTACTCACCACCCATAGGAGCCACCTTTTTTGGTTTATGCAACATTCCAAGATTTCTTTATGAGGTTACAGGAAAAATACCTACGGGCACACTCATGCACGCACGTGCGCGTGCACACACACACACATACACACACACACTTTTTCTCTTATACAACAGTAGCATGATACATTCATTCTAACATTTTAACTAAAAACATGTTTTGAAACGTTTTCACATTTATACATAATGAATGCCTTCGTTCTTTTTGATGGCTGCATACCCACTAATGGACAAGTTTCTGATGTATTACAAACAATACCCAATGAATAGTATTGACGTATGTATGTGTCATTTCACACATATACAGATCTGGTGACTTCAGATTCCATTTCCTCACCCTTTGCAGCCCTTATGGACTGAAAACTTGCTTTGACTAATAGAATATGGTGCCAGTAGTGTGTAACTTCTGAGCAGGGGCTCAAGAGACCTTGCAGCTTCTACTTGCACCCTCTTGGAACTCTGAGGCCACTATACTCTGAAGAAACCCAGGCTGAAATACCACATAGAGAGAGTGTGTGGTTCAGCCGTGTTGGTCAACTGGACCATCAGAGCTTAGGTCCCAGACATGTAAATGTGAGAAAGGTCATCATGGGCCACCTTACTCCAGCCAAGGTACAAGTTGATTGTTGCTACTTGAAAAATCTAAGGTGAGACCAGCAGAAAAACCACCTGGCTGTCCTCAGAATCTGGAGGAACAATACATGCATTCAGAATTCAGAAACAGTATATGGGGACTTCCCTGGTGGTTCAGTGGCTAAGACCCTGCACTCTCAGTGCAGGGGAGCCAGGTTTGATGTTGGTCAGGGAATTACATCCCACATGACACGAATAAAAGATTTTGCATGTCCCAGTGAAGACCCACCACAGTCAAATAAACACATATTAAAGAAAAGAAATAGTATATGCACTCAGAATTTTGACACATATGGTCTAGGTTGCATCATTTTGCAGGCCCCATCAACAAGTGAAAGTCCCTGTCTCCCCACAGTTTTGCCAAAAGACTGGGTTGCCAAACATGAATTTTGTTAGACTCCCCTGGCGGTCCAGTGGTTAAGACTCTGTGCTTCCTCTGCAGGGGGCATGGTTTCCATTCCTGGTTAGGGAACTGGGATCCCACAAACTTTGGCATTCCGGCCAAAAAAGAAAAAAAAATGTTGCTAATACAATATATCTCAGTATTATCTTAATTTTCACTTCTCTTACATGCAAAAATGAACATCTGCATATTTAAGTCTTTATTGTCTTTTTTTGTGATCTGTCATGTTCTCTGGCCATTGTTTTTTTATTGAACTGTTGGTCTTTCTTATCAGTACATGCTGCTGCTGCTAAGTCACTTCAGTCGTGTCCGACTCCTAGCAACCCCATAGACGGCAGCCCACCAGGCTCCCCCGTCCCTGGGATTCTCCAGGCAAGAACACTGGAGTGGGTTGCCATTTCCTTCTCCAATGCATGAAAGTGAAAAGTGAAAGTGAAATCGCTCAGTCGTGTCCGACTCCTAGCGACCCCATGGACTGCAGCCTACCAGGCTCCTCCGTCCATGGGAATTTCCAGGCAAGAGTACTGGAGCGGGGTGCCATTGCCCTCTCCGTTATCACTACATGGAGCTCTTTAAATAGTAGGGAGATTAGCCCTTTGTGTATGATAAGAATTGCAAATATTATTTTCCCAATTTGTCTTTTGATTGTGCTTTCATTTTTTTTGCCATGTAAAACTTTTTCATGTAGACAAATATATTAATCTTCTATTTTACATTTTCTGGATTTTTTATATGCATCGTGGCTCAGCTGGTAAAGAATCTGCCTGGAATGTGGGAGACCTGGGTTCGATCCCTGAGTTGGGAAGAAGGGAAAGGCTACCCACTCCAGTATCCTGGCCTGCAGAATTCCATGGACTGTGTAGTCCACGAGGTCAAAAAGAGTTGGACATGACTGAGCAACTTTCACTTTCATTCTGTAATGTGCTTTTATTTTTTTAATTGAAGTTTGTTTTACAATATTGTGTTAGTTTCAGCTGTACAACAAAGTGATTCAATTATATACATATGTCTGTTTTTTCCAGATTCTCTTTCCTTATAGGTTATTATAAACTATTGAGTGTAGTTTCTAAATTTTGAGCTGTAGTTAGAAAGGCCTTCCTCATTCTGAGTTATAAAGAATTTTGTCCATTTTTTTTCTAGCATTTTTATGGGGGTTATCCTAACCAGCTTGTGATGCATCACCTTCAGAATGAAGTTCCAGGCCAAGATTATGGCACAGGTGACCTGGTGTCATCCACACAGAAAGGAAACAGGAGAAACAAGAAGTTAATTTAGGAGATTCTCAGGGGAGACGATGTGTGGTGTTTGGAACATGGTGAGTTTAAGACAGTCATGGAACTCCAGGAGGGGATGTCAAGAAGGCAAGTGGATTCAGAGGTCTAGAGCTTCGGAGAAAATTGTGGGCTGGAGATATGGATTTGGGAGCCAAATATGGATGTTGATTAAAACCATGAGAGACAAGAGGTTCCCAGGTGGTGCTCTAGGGCGTGGTTAAGGTCAGGCTCAAGACACATCATGCGGAGTGGTGGGAGCTTCATCGCTGTAGCCCTTGGGTTTTCGGCACAAAACCAGCCTCAGAGACATTTGAGGGCGCACAGAAGCCCTGTGTGACCCATGCATGGATATCTTTGGTTCTCGGTGTGTATGTGTTTTTAGTCTTTTAGTCATGTCCAACTTTTTGCAACCCCATGGACTGTAGCCCACCAGGCTCCTCTGTCTATGGAATATTCCCAGCAAGAACACTGAACTGGGTAGCCATATCCTTCTCCAGGGGATCTTCCCAATCCAGGGATCGAAACCAGGTCTCCTGCATTGCAGGCAGATTCTTTACTGTCTGAGCCACGAGGAAAGCCCTTGGCTCTTGGGAAGACAGCAATTAGGGAATGAGAGGAGGACCAACAACCTCCCCAGCAGTCTGTTCCCACCCAACAGATGTGGAAGAGAGACCCTATGACAGGGGAAGGGAAGAGACTAGTCTTGCCATTGGCCCCCACCTTCCCACCAGATGATCCAAAGCAGAGCATTAATAGGTGGTGGCAAGTCCCCCAAGGGTGGGTGGAACACAGGGAGCCACTCCTGGCTGGTATTTTTCTTGGATCATAGTGTACCGGTTAAGAGCATAGAGTCTGGAGCTTCCTCTCTGGTTCCAAATCCTGGCTCTCATATTTGCTAGTGTGTAACTTTGGGCAAGTTACTTACTGCCTCTGTGTCTTAGCCTCCTCCTCTGTAAAATGAGGACAGTAATATAGTACCAGTCTCACAGAATGTACATAAGGATGAAATGAGTAAATTTTTATTAAGTACTTATATCGGTGCCTGGCACACAGTAAATGCTAAGTAAATGTCAATTAAAAAAAAATTGGCCAGACTTCCCTGGTGGTCGAGTGGTTAAGAATCCACCCTGCCATGCAGGGGACACAGGTTCGAACCCTGATTGGGGACTTAAGAACCCACATGCTGTGGGGTAACTAAGCCCCCATGGGGCAACTCCTGAGCCTGCAAACTCTGGAGCCCTCCAAACAACCAGAAGAGAAGCCCAAATGCTACAACTAGAGAGTCCATGCACCACAACAGAAGATCCTCCATGACACAGAAGATCTCGAGTGCTGCAACGAATACCCAGCGCAGTCAAATAAATTAATTTAAAAAACAAAAGAAATTGGGAATTCCCTGGAAGTCCAGTGGTCAGGACTCCATGCTTCACTGCCAAGGATCTGGGTTCCATCCCTGGTTGAGGAACTAAGATACCTCAAGCTGCATGGTGTGGTTAAAAAAAAAATTTGTTCCTTCATGAGTA
>SJYQ01005572.1:12158-29747 GCA_006410935.1 Redunca redunca | reverse complement strand
CCCCAGCCTTCGCTCCCTCCGCCGCCTCTAAGCCGCGGGTGACGGGTGCGCACAAGTGGGCTCCCTGTGCGGCCCAGCTCCCAGCGGAGATGCCCGGGGAGAGCGGCTCCGGAGCGACCCACCTTATCGGAGACCCGGGCTCCGGCCTTTGCACCTACTGCGTCCTCCTTCTTAAAGACCCCCGAGAAGTTGGCAGAAGGAGCAAGTGGGTTGGTTGGGGCAACTGAAAAATCAGAAGGCACTCGGAGGGCGTCCTGATGGGGGAGACCCGCGTCAAGCTGGGCAGGTCATTCTCTCCCCCCACCCCGCGCCCCTCCCCGCAGCTGCTCGGGCCGCAGAGTTGGACGCTGGGCAGGGGCGGCCCGGGCCTGAGATCCCGCCTCATCCCACACCTGTCTCAGAACTTCGCAAGGAGCAGTCGAACCTAAGAGCTGGTTGTTACTCAGCAAATGGAAAGGCGCTAGAAATGAAAAATGAAGCCGGGAATTTTCATCTGGTTTTCTGTCCTCCGCCTATCACCTATCAGTTTGTCCTCTGCTGGCCATTATCAGCTACCGTCTGTCCTTCTGTCTGGGGGTGGGGGGCGGGAATCAGTAGCAGAGACAGGATCCGGACTCGGGGTATGCGATGCAGCTTGGGATCTGGAAACTTAACCATTCTGGATCCAACTTGACAGACATTTTTTTTACTCACTATTTGAAGTGAACTTTGGGCCAAGTGCCCTTGTAAATGAGAAAGCTGACACCCGCCCCTCTCCGAGAGGGCTGCTGAGAATGTAGGCCATTTATGCGAATGTAAACACCGTGCTGTAAACATTAACCGCTTCAGGTGCAGGCAAGGCTCACTGTCTCCCTCTGTAGGAGTTTGTGGTCCAGAGAAGGGGGGATCGGTGTGGAGAAAAAGTGTGGTAAGTACAAGACGCAGACAAAGGGAGGGGGAGGGGCCCAGAGAAGTGAATGTGTAAACGAAAGGCGCTGGAGAGTGAGAGCCGGGGGTGGGGGGGCAGGCATCTCCACCGCAGGGAGCGCCTGGGCAGAAGCCTGAGGGCCAGGGTTGTGTAAGGAAGAGGGTCAGCTGGGGAGGCCTGAGGGCCTGAAGAACAGTCTTCCCTCCGTGGAGAGCAAAGCCTGAATCACACAGGACTGAGAAGGCTAACGCACTGCGGGCGGGGCTCAGGGCTCTTCACATCCCGACTCTGTCCTCGTTCAAAGCTGGCGTTGGGATGGGTGGCGCGTGCGTGTGTCAGCTGAAGGCTGCTCCGTTTCTCCTGGGTGAATGCCCATTCTTTCAGGAGTTTTCCCACTTCCCCTTGCAGGGGGAGGTCTGTGTGTCCTCAGGGCTGGTGGGGAGAGGGGCTCCTCTGTGGGTGTCTGATGTGGTGGGGTGGGTGGTCCTGTCTCTAGACCCCTGGCACTGGCTCCCTGAGGCGTGGCAGCCCCTTGGCGGGGCTATGCTGATGCCCAGGGGTCCTTGCTCCGGGCCCTGGTCTCCAGGACCTGACGCATGCCTCCCCCTCCCGGGCCTCTCCTGACTGGGACCACGTGGCTCGGGGCCCTGGCACCTGCTTGCTGTGTTCCGAGGCCCCAGGAGGGGCCAGGCCGACGAGACCCTTTTCATCTGCCTTCCCCACCCTCCTGCCTGGACACCCTTGCCTGTCACCACTTCCACTCTGCTGCGTCCCTGAGTGTCCAGGCTGAGCTTTGTCTGTTGGTGGAGGCTAGCTGGCTCCTGGCGTGCCAGCCTGCACGCCAGAAGCCTGGAGACCTACTTATTCAGTGAGGGAAGCTGCGGGCCTTTGCAATCAGGAGCAAGGGAGATTGCTTCAGAAATACACACCATGCTGTTACCTTATATTTTGTTCAAAGGGGGATAGAAGCTTCGCAACCAGGTGACTCTCTGAGGCCGCCTGGTCCTTCTGTTCCATCTAGAACTGCTTGGGAGGAGGGGACATGCCCCCACTTGTACCTACAAAGAAACGTAGCAGTCACCTGTGTCCCTCTTTTTGCCTCCTTTGAAAGCTGCTAGACTAGAATTCAGTAAAAAGTTTACTTCTTCCTCCTGCTGAAAAGGACAGGGGAGTCGAAGATGCTGCCGGCTGGAAGTCTCTGAGCCAGGTGGCGGGGAGCACTCTCCGGAGCTTGAACCCTGGCCCGTGCCTCCTGGTTTCCTGGAAGCAGACTCAGAGCATGTTTCTTTGCTGCGTCCTGGTTCCCGCAGGCATAGGGTACCCTGGCTCCGGGGTGCCATAGCACCCCGGCTGCCTGCAGCACAGAACTGCGTTAGATCCCCAGGCTGTGGTGGGATTCCTAATATGTGCTCAGCCTACTTCTCAAAATGATGGTGAAGATAAAATCAAATACCAGCCCGGGAAAGCCTTCACAGACAACTTTCAAGTGTACAGATGGGACGTGCTGCCTCAGGGGTGTGCCCCTGTGACCCCGTGGGGGCTCTCTGCGCCCACGCCACACTGGCATCTGCGCTCAGGCCTCAGGGCAGGGCAGGGGCCTGCTCGACTGGCCTATTTGCCCCGGGTGGTTTCCAGCCCCTCCTGTTTTCAACCATAACCGACTTGTCCTATGAGGGGGATTAATTAGGGCCAAGCTCCCTTACAACTGCACCCCAGCCTGATGCCTGCAGTCCTGGGCCCCTTTGCTGGTGATGCTTTCCTTTCCAGCTATGAAAAAGCCCAGCACTCGGATGGCAAAGAGCCCCACTTCCTTTAGGTTCAAAGGTCTCTCCTGCAGCTCGGTTCTGGATCAGGCCCTGAGCCCAAGGTTAGGGAGCTTTGTCCTCTGCCGGCAGCAGGGAAGGCTCTGAGCCCCGAGGAGGGCCGGACAGCAGACAGAGCGCTGGGCAGCAGTGGGCAGGGCGGGGGCCGGCGGTGTCTTTTCTTTCCTGCTTCACCTCTGCCCCTTTTGAGGCTTGGGGGTCCCCCAGGCTCAGAGGGTGGGTGGGGGTCAGGCAGCCCCACTTCCTGGCAGAGCTGGGGCCTCTCCTGACCGGCGCCCTCCTCGGCCCAGAGGGAGGCTGCCTCTCTGGACGCCTGCTGCTCCCAGAGGCGTCTTTGCTTGGGATCAGCCTCCTTCCCCAGACGATCCTCTCCGGCAGGAGACTCTCAGATGGTCCTCCTCAGGCTAATGAGGACACAAGCCCATCCTGTGCTTTGCCAAACGGGGAAGCGGCTGCCGCCAGGACAGCGTCCTCCCGGGACTCTGCGGGCCGGCGGCCAGGCTCAGCCGGCCTGCCCCCGCGGAGGACGCGGGCTGAGCTCCGCCCGGTTTGCGGTGCGGAAGCGCTCCGCGCTCCTTCCTGGAGAAGGGAGTGCTGAGCCCCGGGCCCTCGCCTCTGAGAATTCCTCCCTCGGGCCCGGCTGCGACTCAGCCCGGAGGTGGGCCCCGAGCCCAGAGCTGGGTCCGGAGCTGGGACTTACGGGCCTCGGGGTCACACACCCTGCGGATGGTTCAGCCCCTCGATTTAAACACGGGGACTTGATCAGAGCCGTGTTGGTCTTTGGGCTCACACACTGACACGATGAGCTGAGCTGTCTCCGATGTCTGACATCACTCTCAGCTCTGTGGCCGTGGGGCCTTCAGAAACATCTGGGGAGAGACCTGCCCTCGGGTGTTCCCAAGAGGAGAGGAAGTGAGGCGTGGTGCGCAGGACGCCCCTGGAAGGCTATGGTCTGGTAAACAGACTTTAGTTTTTAGAGCACGCATGTTCACAGGGAAGCACAGAGGCGCTGTACCCAGCGCCTTCCGCACACCCCCTGTGCTGCATCTTGCCCACAGTGGCGCGCTGTTAAGCTGATGAGCCAGGGTCACTGTTCGCTGGGGTTGATGGCTCACGGTCATCACAGTTTCGCCTTTCCCCGAGGGGCACGAGGTTGATTCAAGTAGTTTGCAGCCTCTTCAGATTGGCCACTTTCACTTAAAAACATGCATCTAAGGTCCCGCCCTGTCTTTTGGAGGCTTGGCAGCTCATTTATTTTTAGAGCTGAATAATTTCCCAGTATCTGTGTGTACCAGTTTATTTCTCGACTCACCTACTGAAGGACGCCCAAGTTTCTTCCCATTGTGAATAAAGCTGCTAAAACAACACAGTCTTACTGTGTGGCACAGGAAACTATAATCAACATCTTGTAATAAATTATAACGAGAAAGATATGAAAAAGAAAATATGTATGTATGTATAACTGAATTTTTTGCTGTACACCGGAAACTAATACAACAATGTAATTAACTATACTCCAAAGAAAGAAAGAAAGAAAGAAAGAAAGAAACCTGCTAAAACCATTGCTGAGCATGTTTTTCTGTGGACCTAAGTTTTCCCCTGATTTGGATAAATACTCAGGGGGTAGCTGCTGAATTGTATGGCAAGTCTATATTTGCTTTTATAAGAAACTGCCAAACTCTTCCAAAGTGGCTGCCCCATTTTGCGTTCTTGCCAGCAATAAATGAGAGTTTCTGCTGCTTTCCGTCCTTGCCAACGTTCAGTGAGGTCAGTGCTCTGCAGTTTGGACATTCTAATGTTTGAGTGGGCTTCCCAAATGGCTCAGAGGTCAAGAATCTGCCTGCTTATGCAGAAGATGCAGGTTCGATCCCTGGGTTGGGAAGATCCCCTGGAGAAGGAAATGGCTGCCCACTCCAGTCCTCTTGCCTGGAGAACCCTGTGGGCAGAGGAGCGTGCTGGGCTACAGTCTATCAGGTCACTGGAGTCGGACGCGGCAGCCACACCGCAACAGCGCTTGTATAGGAGAATCTCACTTTTTTAATGAATAAAGCTAGTGGAGGTGATGGATTTCCAGCTGAGCTATTTAAAATCCTGATAGATGGTGCTACTAAAGTGCTGCACTCAACATGCCAGCAAATTTGGAAAAGTCAGCAGTGGCCACAGGACAGGAAAAGGTCAGTTTTCATTCCAGTCCCAAAGAAGAGCAACATTAAAGAATGTTGAGACTACCATATGACTGCACTCATTTCACATGCTCATAAGGTCAGGCTCCAAATCTTTCAGGCCAGGTTTTAGCAGTATGTGAACTGAGAACTTCCAGATGTACAAGTTGGATTTAAAAAGGCAGAAGAAGAACCAGAGATCAAATTGCCAACATCCGTTGGATCATAGAGAAAGCAAGGTAATTCCAGAGAAACATCTACTTCTGCTTCATTGACTATGCTAAAGCCTTTGGCTTGTGGATCACAACAAACTGTGGAAAATTCTCAGAGAGATGCAAATACCAGACCACGTCACCTGCCTCCTGAGAAATCTATATGCAGGTCAAGAAGCAACAATTAGAACATGGAACAACTGACTGGTTCAAAATTGGGAAAGAAATACAACAAAGCTGTATATTGTCACCCTGCTTATTTAACTTCTGTACAGAGTACACCATGTGAAATGCTGGGCTGGATGCATCACAAGCTGGAATCAAGATTGCCAAGAGAAATATCAACAGCTTCAGATATGCAGATGATACCACTCTAATGGCAGAAAGTGAAGAGGAACTGAAGAGCCTCTTCATTAGGGTGAAAGAGGAGAGTGAAAAAGTCGGCTGAAACTCAACATTAAAAAAAACTAAGATCATGACATCTGGTCCCATCACTTCCTGGCAAATGGAAGGAGAAAAAGTGGAAACAGTGGCAGATTTTATCTTCTTGGGCTCCACAATCACTGCAGGTGGTGACTGCAGCCACAAAATTAAAAGACACTTTCTCCTGGAAGAAAAGCTATGACAAACCTAGACCATGCATTACAAAGCAGGGACATCACTTTGCTGACAAAGGTCCATATCGCCAAAGCTGTGGTTTTTCTGTGTATGCATGTGAGAGTTGGACCATAAAGAAGGCTGAGAGCCGAAGAACTGATACTTTCAAATTGTGGTGTTGGATAAGACTCTTGAGAGTCCCTTGGACTGCAAAGAGATCAAACCAGTCAATCCTACAGGAAATCAACCCTGAATATTCATTGGAAGGACTGATGCTGAAGCTGAAGCTCCAGTACTTTGGCCACCTGGTGAGAAGAGATAACTCATTGGGAAAGACCCCGATACGGGGAAAGATTGAGGGCAGGAAGAGAAAGGGGTAGGAGAGCATCAGATGGTTACATAGCATTACTAACTCAATGGACTTGAATCTGAACAAACTCTGGGAGGTAGTGGAGGACAGGGGAGCCTGGTGTGCTCCAGTCCATGGGGTCACAAAAGGTCTGACATGACTTAGAGACTGAACAGCAATAATCTCGTTCTTTTAATTTGCATTTCCCTGATGACATAAGAGGTGAAATATTTTTTCACATGCTTATTTGTTATCTGTCTAATTAAACTTAAGTGAAGTCGCTCAGTCGTGTCCAACTCTTTGCGACCCCATGGACACCAGGCTTCTCCATCCATGGGATTTTCTAGGCAAGAGTACTGGAGTGGGTTGCCGTTTCCTTCTCCAGGGAACTTCCTGACCCAGGGATTGAACCCAGGTCTCCCACACTGTAGACAGACGGTTTCCGTCTGAGCCACCACTTGATCTTAGCCAAAAGGCCGAGAGGTGTAGTGCTTATTCCTATCTTTTACTGCTTTTTAAAAATTGCTTCATTTGTTTTCTTAAGGTGAATTTTAAGAACCTTTTGTAAATTTTAGATTCTAATCTTTTATCAGATAAGTGGTTTGTAAATATTGTCTCCCAGTCTTCTCCTTTTCCTATCTTCTCATTTGCTTAACAGTGTCTTTCTCAGAGCAGAAGTTTTAAATTTTAATAAAACTCACTTATCAAAACTTTCCTTTCTTGATTTATGCTTTTGGTGTTATGTCTAAACTGAAGGTTACCAAGAGTTTCTCCTCTCTATCTCCTAGAAGTTTTATAGTTTTGCACTTTTCATTTACATCTATGATCCACTTTGAGTTAATTTTTGTGAAAGGTGTAAGATTAGCGTCCAGACTCACTTTTTTGCCTGTGGATATTTAGCTGTTTCCGCAACATTTGCTGAAAAGACTGGTATGAACTGCTTTTGCCCTCAACTGTCAAAGGTCAGTTGACTGTGTCTGTGAGGGTCTATTTCTGGGTCCTCTGCTTTGTTTTACTGGTCTATTAGTCTATTTCTTTGCCAGTATCACGTGGTCTTGATTCCTGTAGATGTCTAGTAAGCTGTGAAGCCTGGTGGTATTAGTTCTCTGACCTGGTTCTTCTTTTTCAATATTGTGTTGGCTATTCTCAGTCTTTTGTTTCTCCATATATAGATCTCAGAATCAGTTTGTCCACATCCAGATAACAATTTATTGAGATTTAAATTGGGATTGCAGTGAGTCCATAGGTTAATTGGGAAAGAGCTGACATCTTGACTTTGGAAAGGTTTCCTACCCGTGGACATAGGACATCTCTCCATTTATTTAGTTCTCCTTTGGTTTAATTCATCAGGATTCAGTAGCTTTCCTCATACAGATCTTGTACATATTTTGTTTTGATTTATAGATTTACATCTCGTAGTTCATGGTTATTTTTGTGCTAATGTTAGTAGTATTTTGTGTTTTTATTTTTCCGTCTCAATTGCTTGTTACTGGCATATAAAAAAGCAATCGAGTTTTGTATGCCAAGCTTGTTTCCTGTAACATCGTTGTAATCACGTGTTGGTTTCAAGAGATCTTTCGTTGTTGATTCTTTGGGATTTTCTACATAGGCAATGATGTCATTTGTGAAAACGACAGCTTCATTTGTTCATTCTGGATCTGTATTCCTTTTCTTCCCCGGCCTTGCTGCATTCGCTAGGACTTCCAGTGTGATGCTGAATAGGAGAGGTGGCATCCTTACCTGGTTTCTGGTCTTAGCAGGAAAGCATCTAGTTTCTGACCAGTAAGTATAATACCGGCTGTAGGGTTCTTCCCTCCAGGTTTTCTTTATTAAATTGGGAAGCTCTCTTGCATTCCTACTTTGTTGAGAGTTTTTATCATGAATGGGAGTTGGGTTTTATTAAATACTTTTTCTGCATCTAGTTTATGTGAGAATGTAATTTTTCTTCTTCAGCCTATTGATGTGATTTGTTGTTATTGTTTAGTTGCTAAGTTGTTTCCAAATCTTTTGCGACCCCATGGACTGTAGGCTGCCAGGCTCCTCCACCCATAGGGTTTCCCAGGCAAGAATGCTAGAGTGGGTTGCCATTTCCTTCTCCAGCGGATCTTCCCAACCCAGGGGCTGAACCCACCTCTCCTGCAAGACAGGTAGATTTTTGCCATTGAGTCACTGGGGAAGCCCATTGATGTGATAAGTTATATTAACTTATTTTCAAATGTTGAACAAGCTTTGTATACCTGGAATAAATCTCCCTTTTTTGAAGTGCATAATCTTTTTATATACTGTTGACTTTCATTTGCTAATATTTTTGTTGAATATTTCTGCATCTGTGTTCACGAGTGATCTTAGTCTAATTTTCTTTACTTCAGTTCAGTTCAGTTCAGTCGCTCAGTCGTGTCCGACTCTTTGCGACCCCATGAATCGCAGCACGCCAGGCCTCCCTCCATCACCATCTCCCGGAGTTCACTCAGACTCACGTCCATCGTGTCCGTGATGCCATCCAGCCATCTCATCCTGGGTCGTCCCCTTCTCCTCCTGCCCCCAATCCCTCCCAGCATCAGAGTCTTTTCCAATGAATCAACTCTGCATGAGGTGGCCAAAGTACTGGAGTTTCAGCCTCAGCATCATTCCTTCCAAAGAAATCCCAGGGCTGATCTCCTTCAGAATGGGCTGGTTGGATCTATTTACAATGTCTTTATCTAGTTTTGGTATTAAGGAAATAAATGAGTTAGGGATATTTACTTTACTTCTATTTTCTGGAAGAGATTGTAGAGAACTTGTAAACTTTCTTTCTTGAATGATAGAATTTACCAGGCAACCCATTTGGACCTGGTGCTTTTTTGTATTAGAAGAGTATTAATTATTGATTCAGCTTATTTAACAGATATAGAACTATTTATATGTTTCTTTTTATGTGAGTTTTGATAGATTGTGTATTTTAAGAAATTGGTTCATCTCGTCTAAGCTATCAGACTTGTGGGCACAGAATTGCTCCTAGTATTTGTTATCCTTTTAATGTCCCTGGAATCAACAGTGATGTCCCCTTTTTCACTTCTGATATTAGTAATTTGTGTTTTTTCTCTTTAGTTAAGTCTGAGAGTTAACTTGCCCTGAAGTTTATCAATTTTATTGATTTTTGCAAAAAACAGCTCTGGGGTTTCTTTGATTTTTTTCTATTAATTTCCTATTTTCCATATCATTGATTTTTGCTCTGATTTTTTAAAATTAATTTTTATTGAAGGATAATTGCTTTATAGAATTTTGCTGTTTTGTGTCAAACCTCAACATGAATCAGCCATAGGTATACATATATCCCTACCTTTTGAAACTCCCTCCCATCTCCCTCCCATCCCACCCCTCTAGGCTGATACAGAACCTCTGTTTGAGTTTCCTGAGACATACAGCAAATTCCCGTTGGCTATCTATTTCACATATGGTAATGTAAGTTTCCATGTTACAGTTTCCACACATCTCACCCTCTCCTCCCCTCTCCCCATGTCCATGAGTCTATTCTCTATGTCTATTTTTCCACTGTTGCCCTGGAAATAAATTCTTCAGTACCATTTTTCTAGATTCCATATATATGCATTAGGCTACAGTATTTATCTTTCTCTTTCTGACTCACTTCACTTTGTAGAATAGGTTCTAGGTCATCCAGCTCATTAGAACTGACTCAAATGTGTTCCTTTTTATGGCTGAGTAATATTCTGTTGTGTATACGTACCTCAGCTTTCTTATCCCTTCATCTGTCGATGGACATCTAAGTTGCTCCCGTGTTCTAGCTGTTGTAAATTGCGCTGCAGTGAACAGTGGGATGCATGTGTCTCTTTCAGTTTTGGTTTCCTCAGGGTAAATGCCTAGGAGTGGGATTGATGGGTCATATGGTGGTTTTATTCCTAGTTTTTAAAGGAATATCCATACTGTCTTCCATAGTGGCTGTATCAATTTACATTCACACCAACAGTGCAAAAGTGTTCCCTTTTCTCCACACCCTCTCCAGCATTTATTATTTGTAGACTTTTTGATGAGGGCCATTCTGACCAGCGTGAGGTGATACCTCATTGCAGTTTTGATTTGCATTTCTCTAATAATGAGCGATGTTGGGCATCTTTGCATGTGTTTGTTAGCCATCTGTATGTCTTATTTGGAGAAATGCCTGTTTAGGCCTTTCCCCCACTTTTTGATTGGGTTGTTTGTTTTTCTGGTACTGAGTTGTATGAGCTGCTTGTGTATTTTGGAAATTAACCCTTTGTCAGTTGTTTCATTTACTGTTATTTTCTCCCCTTCTGAGGGCTGTCTTTACACCTGGTTTATAGTTTCCTTTGCTGTGCAAAAGCTTTTACGTTTAATCGGGTCCCACTTGTTTACTTTTGTTTTTATTTTAATTACCCTAGGAGGTGGGTCATAGAGGATTTTGCTTTGATTTATGTCATCAAGTGTTCTGCCTACATTTTCCTTTAAGAGTTTTATAGTTTCTGGTCTTACATTTAGGTCTTTAAACCACTTTGAATTTATCTTTGTAAATGGTGTTAGGAAGTGTTCTAATTTTATTCTTTTACATGTAGCTATCCAGTTTTCCTAGCACTATTTATTGAAGAGGCTGTCTTTGCCCCATTGTATATTCTTGTCTCCTTTGTCAAAAGTAAGGTAGCCATAGATGCATGGGTTTATTTCTGGGCCTTCTATCTTGTTCCATTGGTCTGTATATCAGCATGGTACAGCAGTACCACACGGTCTTGGTGACTGTAGCTTTGTGGTGTAACCTGAAGTCAGGAAGGTTGATTCCTCCAGCTCCATTCTTCTTTTCTCATAGCTTTGGCTGTTTGAGGTCTTTTGTGTTTCCACAAGAACTGTGAAATTTATTGTTCTAGTTCTGTGAAAAGATGCCATTGGTAATTTGATAGGGATCACATTAAATCTATAGATTGTACTTGGTAGTATAGTCATTTTCAGTCTTGACTCTTCCTACCCAGGAATATGGAATATCTCTCCATCTGTTTATGTCTTGATTTCTTTCATAACAGACATATAAGGAGAAATTGATAGTAACACAATAATAGTAGGAGACTCTAACACCCCACTCATACCAATGGACAGATCATCAAGATGGAAAATTAGTAAGGAAACACATGTCTTAAATGGTATATTAGACGAGACAGATCTCATTGATATCTTCAGGACACTCCATCCAAATGCAGAAGAATACACCATCTTCTCAAGTGCACAAGGAACATTCTCCAGTATAGAACACACCTTGGGTCACAAATCAAACCTCAGGAAATTTAAGAAGATTGAAATCATATCAGGCATCTTCTCTGACCACAATGCTATGAGACTAGATGTCAATTACAAGAAAAAAGTGTAAGAAACACAAACACATGGAGACCAAACAAGCTGTTTCTAAATAACCAGCGGGTTACTGAAGAAATCAAAAGGAAATAAAAAAAATTTCTGGAAACAAATGACAATGAAAACATGAAAACTCAAGTGCTATGGGATGCAGTGAAAGCATTCCTAAGAGGGAAGTTTATAGCAATACAATCCTACCTCAAGAAACAAGAAAAACATTGAATAGACAGCCTAACTTTACACCTAAAACAACTGGAAAAAGAAGATCAAAACCCCCCAAAATTAGCAGAAGGAAAGAAACCCTAAAGATCCAAGTGGAAATTAATGAAAAAGAAATGAAAGAAACAATAGTAGAGATGAATAAAACTAAAAGCTGGTTCTTCGAGAAGATAAACAAAATTGACAAGCTTCAGCCAGACTCATCAAGAAAATAAGAGGGAAGAATCAAATCAACAAAATTAGAAATGAAAAAGGAGAGGTTTCCACAGACAATGCAGAAACATAAAGGATTATAAGAGACTGTCATGAACAGCTATATGGCAATAAAATAGATAACCTGGAAGAAATAGACAGTCTTAAAAAGCTCAGTCTTCCAAGACTGAACCAGGAAGAAACAGAAATTATGAACAACCCAATTACAAGCACTGAAATTGAAGCTGTGATCAAAAATCTCCCCAAAATCAAAAGCCCAGGACCAGATGGCTTCACAGGAGAATTCCATCAAGCATTTAGAGAAGAGCTAATGCCTATCCTTCTAAAACTCTTCAAAAACTTGCAGAGGGAGGATCACTTCCAAATACACTCAAGGCCACCATCACCCTGATATCAAAACCAGACAAAGAAAACACACAAAAAGGAAAACTACAGGCCAACATCACTGATGAACACAGATGCAAAAGTCCTCAACAAAGCATTAGCAAACAGAATTCAGCAACACATCAAAAACCTCGTGCACCATGATCACGTTGGGTTTATTCCAGGGATGAAAGGATTCTTCGATACACACAAATCAATCAATGTGATACACCGTATTAACAAACTGAAAGATAAAAAGCATATGATAACAGAAGCAGAAAAAGCCTTTGAAATTCAGCACCCATTTATGATTAAAACTCTCCCCAAAAATGGGCATAGAAGAAACCTGCCTCAACATAGCAAAGGCCATGTGTGATAAGCAAACATTATTCTCAGTGGTGAAAAACTGAAAGCATTCCCCCCAGGATCAGGAGCAAGACAAGGGTGTCCACTTTCACCACTGTTACTCAATATAGTTCTGGAAGTCCTAGCTACAGCAATCAGAGAAGAAAAAGAAATAAGAGGAATCCAGATCAGAAGAGAAGTAAAGCTCTCACTGTTTGCAGATGACATGATACTGTACACAGAAAATCCTAAAGATAGTATCAGAAAATTACTAGAGCTAATCAGGGACTTTAGCAAAGTTCCAGGATACAAAATCAACACACAGAAAGCACTTGCATTTCTATATACTAGCAATGAAAAATCAGAAAGAGAAATTAAGGAATCAATCCCATTCACCATTGCAGCAAAAAGAATAAACTCACCTAAGGAGACAAAAGAACTGTACACAGAAGATTTTTGCTCTGATTTTTATGTTTTTTTCTTGTGCTTATTTTGGATTTAATTTGCCTTCCTTTTTCCAGTTTCTTAAAGTGGAAGCTTGGGTGACTGGTTTTAGGTCTTTCTTCTTTTCTAATGTATGCATTCAAAGCTATAAATTTCAGTTAAGCACCATTTCCCCTGTATCTTGAACATTTGTTTAGGTGGATTTTATGTTCATTTAGGTCAAAATATTTTTAAAGTTCTCACAAGACTTCTGTTAGATCCACAAATTATTTAGAAGTATGTTGTTTAATCTCCCAGGATTTAGGGGTTTTCCAACTATCTTTTAGTTACAGATTCCTAGTTTACTTTCGCTGTGAGTCGAGGGCACACACTGTATGATTTCTATTATTTTAAATTTGTTAAAGCGTGTTTTATGGCCCAGAATGTGACCTGTCTTGGTGAATGTTCCTGGTGAGGCTGAGGAGGACTCTGCTGCCGTTGAACGGCACAGTCTGTAGATGCCAGTTAGATCCAGCTGATGGAGGCTGCCATCCAGTCCAGCCGTCTCTACTGATTACCTCCCTGGTAGGCCTGCCAACTGCGCACTGAGGAGTGTTGACGTCCAACGGAAACGGCAGATTCAGGCTGTTTCTCCTTGCAGTTCTGTCGGCTTTTGCCTGATGCATTTTGGGCTTTGCTGCTTTGCACACACACGTTCATGCTTGTTACATATACTTGAGAATGTACCATCTAATGATCATGCAGTGCCCCTCTTTATTCTTGATAATCTTCCATGTTATGAAGTCTGCATTGTCTGAAGTTAAGCTAACTACTCAAGCTTTCTTTTGATTCCTGTTGGCATGACACACGTTTCTTCTTTCCTTCACCTGTAGCCTAGCTGTGTCTTTATTTAAGCTGAGCTTTTCTGCAGACAGCATATGGCTAGGCCTTGTTCCTGATCAACTCTGACAGTCTCTGCCTTATAACTGGTGTATATTAAGATCATTGATATTTAAAGTGGTTACTGATATAATTGGATTAATCTACAATTTTTGTCACTGTTTTCTAGTCATTGCCCCTTGTGGCTATTTTTTTCTTATTTGTTTTTTCATCTTCCATGCTCGTCTTTCTTCTCTGGTTTTAGTGTATCTTTTTATGTGATTTAATCTTATCATTTCTAAGCATATTAATTGTTTTTCTTTAAAATGACTTTTTTTAGTGGTATCCCTTGAGTTTGTAATATACATTTAAGACCAATTCATGTCCACTTTCAAAGGACACCTCCCTGTGAAGAGTACCCACAAGACGGGCAGAACACAAGGGAAAGAAAGCACTGAAGTCAAGAGCTCTGGGTTTGCGTCCCCGCTGAAGACTGGCACTCCCGGGCTCCCTTCTGCTCAGGCCTTGGCGTCTTCATCTGCAAAATGGGAAAGCTGGCTGAGACAGTCTCTCAAGCCTGACTGTTTCCAACACTTTGAAATTTTAACAAGTCTTTAGGGGAATATGTTGAAGTATAAAAGTGTCCTTTTGAGTAAGTTTTATTTTGTAAAGTTAAAAAAAAAATTAACAAAACCAACACTAAACCGCTAGTAATGTAAGTACCTTATAACAGACTACCCCCAATACATCCTAATGTTCTTTATGTCATTCAATGTATTCATCCATCAGGTATGAAAAGTGTACCATTTCTTTTACTATTTTGAGCAAAGCGTCATGGGTTAGATCAATTAGAAATAAAAATTAAAAAACTTATGTTGCCTTCAGTGATACCTTCTTTACACTCTTCTTTATAGAGATTCAGATTTCTAGCCTATGGCGTATTTCTTTTTTCTGAAGAATTTACTTTAACATTTCTTGCAAGGCAGAACTATTTGCAGCAAACGCCCTCGGTTTTGCTTGTCTGAGAAAGCCTTGGATATTGGAGGCTAAAATTTCTCGTGTTCGTGGTGTTTCCTCCTCTATTGTCTTTGGCTTTCTCTAGAGATGACTTCTTTTTCTTGTTTAAAGCTTTGAGGTGTGCAGGTGCAGTTGTGCCCAGGAGTCCTACTGATGTGGCAGAGGGGCATGTGGGGAGGGGGGTTCATAACCTGTGAGAGGCCTCAGCCTTGAGGCCTGTGTCCTTGGCCTGAACTTGCCAACTGCTTCCCAGTTTTTTCTTCCCCTTAAGCAGACGGCTGGCCTGGGGTGCTGGAGGTGAGTGTTTCCCTGCCCCCAGTAGGTCGGGCGATTGTCAGTCAGCTCCCCAGAGGCGGGCCTCGGGAGGGACAGGGCACTCTGGAGGGCTGCAGTTCAGTTCAGTTCAGTCGCTCAGGCGTGTCCGACTCTCCGGGACCCCGTGAACCGCAGCGCGCCAGGCCTCCCTGTCCATCACCAGCTCCCGGAGTCCACCCAAACCCATGTCCATCAAGTTGGTGATGACATCCAACCATCACATCCTCTGTTGTCCCCTTCTTCTCCTGCCCTCAATCTTTCCCAGCATCAGGGTCTTTTCAAATGAGTCAGCTCTTCTCATCAGGTGGCCAAAGTACTGGAGTTTCAGCTTCAATATCAGTCCCTCCAATGAACACCCAGGACTGATCTTCTTTAGGATGGACTGGTTGGATCTCCTTGCAGTCCAAGGGACCCTCAAGAGTCTTCTCTAACACCACAGTTCAGAAGCATCAATTCTTCAATATTCAGCCTTCTTTATAGTCCAACTCTCACATCTATACATGATCACTGGAAAAACCACAGCCTTAACTAGACGGACCTTTGTTGGTAATGCCTCTGCTTTTTAATATGCTATCTAGGTTGGTCATAACTCTCCTTCCAAGGAGTAAGTGTCTTTTAATTTCATGGCTGCAGTCACCATATGCAGTGATTTTTGGAGCCCAGAAAAATAAAGTCAGCCACTGCGTCCATTTTTTCCCCATCTATTTGCCATGAAGTGATGGGACTGGATGCCATGATCTTAGTTTTCTGAATGTTGAGCTTTAAGCAAAGTTTTTCACTCTCCTCTTTCACTTTCATCAAGAGGCTTTTTAGTTCCTCTTCAATTTCTGCCATAAGGGTGGTGTCATCTGCATATCTGAGGTTATTGATATTTCTCCCAGCAATCTAGATTCCAGCTTGTGCTCCCTCCGGTCCAGCGTTTCTCATGATGTACTCTGCATAGAAGTTAAATAAGCAGGGTGACAATATACAGCCTTGACATACTCCTTTTCTTATTTGGAACCAGTCTGTTGTTCCATGTCCAGTTCTAACTGTTGCTTCCTGGCCTGCATACGGATTTCTCAAGAGGCAGGTCAGGTGGTCTGGTATTCCCATCTCTTCCAGAATTTTCCACAGTTTATTGTGATCCACACCGTCAAAGGCTTTGGCATAGTCAATAAAGCAGAAATAGATGTTTTTCTGGAACTCTCTTGCTTTTTCCATGATCCAGCGGATGTTGGCAATTTGATCTCTGGTTCCTCTGCCGTTTCTAAAACCAGCAGAAGTGTTTAAAAATGATTTTTTCTCTCCATCCCTGCTGGAAGCACAAAGGCATTTTCACTATGAGAACGTGGTCACTCCTGGAGGTAAAAGTTACAAAAATGTGAAGCCATCTGGGTTCCTGTCGGAGTTTTTAACTCTTGAATTTGTCCACAATGAATCTTCATCAATTAATAATTACAGGTTAGGTTTTCCAGCCTGGTTCCCACAATGGTCTCAGCTTCTGGTGTTTTGTTTGGAAAGCTGTGGTTCTCTGTAACAGTTGTCTGTCTCTCCAGTTTGGGGGGAATGGTTTGCCCTCTGAACTCAATTTTCCGATATGTCTAAGTGAGTTTTTGATCTCCAGGTGTTCAGCTTTTTCTTGCTATGAAGACAAGACTGATGGCTTCCAAGCTCCCCATGTCCTCAGTTAGTAACTGGACGCCTAAGGGAAGTCAGGGGTGAGGTAGAATATAGCATGATACTTCTGTAAGTATACCGGGTTACTTTTTAAAGGACTTGCCAGAGTATAAATCAGATGGACTCCAACATTTACTCAGCGTTTGGTAAAGTCCAGGGAAAACAGATCAAATGATTAGCTGATCAGCAGATTAAGTGATAAAACAAGATTTTCTGTACTTTTTGAAGATCAGGAAAGCCTTGTAGTTGTAGCTTTAATGTTTCAAATGGCAGGCTGACTTCCAAGAGCTGATAAACTCAAAGCAAAAAGCTGGAGATTGTCAGCCTGGAGAGTGTAATGACCGTGATGGAATGGGTTGAATCCTCATTCCCAGAAGTGGGGTGGGAGTAAACCTTCCAACACACCCGCCTCTGTTTGGCTCCCTGACCCGCGCTCTGCCAGCTGACGCGCTCTACTTGCCTCTTGACGGAACCATCCCTGCACGGGGTGCTGTCACTGCCCCCTGCAGACGCCTGCGTGGCCCGAGCTGACATCAGGCTGCGCAGCCTCTAGCGGGAGCCTGGGAGCTCAGAAGGCCTCTCCTGCTCCTGCCTCCCAGGTCACTGCCACACAAAGCAGCTGCTTCCCTACTGAGCTGGAATCTCCTCAGCTTTTCTTTCAAAAACCTCACCAGTGACATCTAGTGTTTTTGATGCCCAAGTCACAGGTATTTCTGTTTCTGTGACTGAGCACGCACACACACACACACACACACAC
>SJYQ01005572.1:0-10303 GCA_006410935.1 Redunca redunca | reverse complement strand
TCCCGCCCCCTGCCCCCCCACTGCCAGGTGCTTACAGCCCGGCTCTGCTCCCCAGGCAGGGGTCACATTTTTTTCCCTTTGAATAATAATATAAAAAATGTTTCTTTTAATTTTCCCATTTTCATTACAGTTCTGTTTATGAAATGCTCTTTTGCAAATGCAATTTTAATGCCATCTTCTTAGAATTTAATTCCTAAGAAGACAGAAAAATAAAGTGCTGCGTCTCTGAGTGGAGACCAACACTCGGGACTCAGGAGATGGGTGTGGTGAAGACGGAGCAACGGAACCGGGAGCCCTGCTGGCTCTTCCGCAGGTGTTTACCCGAAGCAGTGTCCCTCAGCGCCAAGAGCTGCCTTCTCTCTTCTCCTAGCTTCTCCACCGAAAGACACATTCTTGTTGCCTTCCCACTCAAACACTTTGCTCAGTCCAAATAAAAGTAGTGTATTCCCACAACTCTCTGGAGCCATTTCCCATACAGGGATTCCTTCCTCACTGTCCCTTCCTTAGTAATGCTCAAGACCACCCCATCGCGGACAAGCCCACCGGCAGTCGCTGCTGCTCTTGCCCACCCCATGCATCCCAGGCACTTACAGCCCAGAGAAGTGACCCGCTAAGCCAGGTCTGAATGAGCTCAGTAAAGCTCCATGCAATAAGAAATAACTTAGCAGTAAATTTAGAAACCAATGAAACTGTAACTTATTTTTGAAGTTAAAGCTCATGACACAGTTATAAGATGGCAGAGTAGAAGTATGTGTGCTTATCTTCTGCAAGAACTCCAAAACTGCAGCTAGCGGCTGAGCATTCATCAGCAGGAGAATGTTGGATTCCACCGACACCCAAGGGCAGAGGAGAAGCCCCAGTAAGACAGTAGGAGGGGCAAAACTGCATTTAGAATCAAACCCCATACCCACCAGAGATGCTTCAGTTCAGTTCAGTTGCTCAGTCGTGTCCGACTCTTTGCGACCTTATGAATCGCAGCACGCCAGGCCTCCCTGTCCATCACCAACTCCCAGAGTTCACTCAGATTCACGTCCATCGACTCAGTGATGCCATCCAGCCATCTCATCCTCTGTTGTCCCCTTCTCCTCCTGCCCCCAATCCCTCCCAGCATCAGAGTCTCTTCCAATCAGTCAAATCTTCACATGAGGTGGCCAAAGTACTGGAGCTTCAGCTTTAGCATCATTCCTTCCAAAGAAATCCCAGGGCTGATCTCCTTAGAGGACTCAAATAAAACCTTGTGCACACCAGGCCCAGAGACCCTGCAAGAGACTATGCCAGACCTGCCTTTGAGTGTTTGAGTGTCTCCTGTGGAGGCACGGATCAGCTGTGGCCTGCTGCAAGGACAGGGGCTCTGGCTGCAGCAGACCTGGGGCCTGTGCCATATGGCATAAACCCTCTTGGAGAAGGTTGCCATTAGCTCCACCATAGAACAACCGAGCAGACAACCCACAAACTGGAGAACAATGATAAAGAAGTTCTCACACGGTTGCAAACTTCTAGGGCCCACAACAGATTCCCCAACCTGGGGATCGACAGAGGGGCTGAGACTCCCCAGGGAATTTGACTTTGAAGGTCAGTGGGATTTGATTACAGAGTTTCCATAAGACTGGGGAAACAGACTCTTGGAGGGTACAGACAAAACCTTGTGTGCACCAGGAGAAACGAGCTGTGCCCCACAAGAGACGAGCCAGACTTGCCTGTGAGTGTCCAGGAGTCCCTGGCAGAGGCATGGGTCAGCAGTGGCCTGCCGTGGGGACGGGCGCTGACTACGGCAGTCCCGGGAGCCATGGGGCACGCTGGCCTCAGTCCTTATGTCGCCATCACTACCGTTACCCCACCATGGTTTGGCCCGAGGCCGAACTACAGAGAGGGGAGACAGCCCCACCCTTCAGCGGAAAATTGGATTAAGGATTTACTAAGCCTGGCCCACCTATCAGAGCAAGACCCAGATTCCCCTACAGCCGGTCCCTCCCATCAGGAAGTTTACACAAGCCTCTTTTTCTTATCCATCAGAGGGCAGACAGACAGAATGAAAAACACAGTCACAGAAAACTAACCAGACTGATCACGTGGATCACAGCCTTGTCTAACTCAATGAAACTATGAGCCAGGCCATGTAGGGCCACCCAAGGTGGATGGGTCATGGTGGAGAGTTCTGCCAAATCGTGGTCCACTGGAGAAGGGAATGGCACCCACTCCAGTACTCCTGCCTTGGAACCCCATGAACAGTATGAAAAGGCAAGAAGATGTGACCCTGAAAGATGAACTCCCCAGGTCAGTAGGTGCCAATATGCTATTGGAGAAGAGTGGAGAAATAGTTCCAGAAAGGACGAAGAGAGAGTCAAAGAGAAAACAACGCCCAGTCATGGACGTGACTGATAATAGAAGTAAAGTCCGATGCTGTAAAGAGCAATGTTGCATAGGAACCTGGAATGTCAGGTCCATGAATCAAGGTAAATTGGAAGTGGTCAAACAGGAGATGGCAAGAGGGAACACTGACATTTTAGGAATCAGTGAACTAAAATGGACCAGAATGGGTGAATTTAAATCAGATGACCATTATATCTACTACTGTGGGCAAAAATCCCTTAGAAGAAATAGAGTAGCCCTCATAGTCAACGAAAGAGTCCAAAATGCAGTACTTCTGTGCAATCTCAAAAACAACAGAATGATCTCTGTTTGTTTCCGAGGCAAACCATTCAATATCACAGTAATCCAAGTCTATGCCCCAACCAACCACTAATGCAGAAAAGGCTGAAGTTGAATGGTTCTATGAAGACCTCCAACATGTTCTAGAACTAACACTGAAAAAAGATGTCCTCTTCATCATGGGGGACTGATATGAAAAAGTAGGAGGATGAGATACCTGGAGTAACAAGCAAGTTTGGCCCTGCAGTACAAAATGAAGCAGGGTAACAGAATTGGCTAACAGAATTTTACCAAGGGAATGTACTGGTCATAGCAAACACCCTCTTCCAGCAACATAAGAGGCAATTCTACACATGGACACCACCAGATGGTCAATATTGAAATCAGACTGATTATATTCTTTGCAGCCAAAGATGCAGAAGCTCTATATAGTCAGCAAAAACAAGACTGGGAGCTGACCGTGGCTCAGATCTTGAACTCCTTATTGCAAAATTCAGACTTAAATTGAAGAAAGTAAGGAAAACCACCAGACCATTCAGGTATGACCTAAATCAAATCCCTTATGCTTATACAGTGGAAGTGACAACTAGATTCAAGGGATTAGATCTGATAAACAGAGTGCCTGAAGAGCCATGGACAAAAGTTGATAACATTGTACAGGAGGCCATGATCAAAACCATCTCTGAGGAAAAGAAACACAAAAAGGCAAAGTGGTTGCCTGAGGAGGCCTTACAAATAGCTGGGAAAAGAAGGGAAGTGAAAGACAAAGGAGAAAGGAAATATACAACCATCTGAATACAGAGTTCCAATGAATAGCAAGGAGAGATAAGACAGACTTCCTAACTGATCAATGCAAAACAATAGAGAAAATAATAGAATGGGAAAGACTAGGGATCTCTTCAAGAAAATTAGAGACACCAACAGAACATTTCATGCAAAGATGGGCAAAACAAAGGACAGAAATGGTATGGACCTAACAGAGGCAGAAGAGGTGGCAAGAATACACAGAAGAACTGTACAAAAAAAGATCTTCATGACCCAGATAACCACGATGGTGTGATCACTCATCTAGAGCCAGACATTCTGTAACGTGAAGTCAAGTGGGCCTTAGGATGTATCACTACAAACAAAGCTAGTGGAGGTGATGGAATTCCAGTTTAGCTATTTCAAATCCTGAAAGATGATGCTGTGAAAGTGCTGCACTCAATATGCCAGCAAATTTGGAAAAGTCCATTTTCTTTTGAATCCCCCAAAAAGGCAATGCCAAAGAATGTTCAAACTACTGCACAAATGTACTCATCTCACACACTAGCAAAATAATCCTGAAAATTCTCCAAGCTAGGTTTCAAGAGTATGTGAACTGAGAACTTGCAGATGTTCAAGCTGGATTTAGAAAAGACATAGGAGCAAAAGGTCAAATCACCAACATCTGCTGGATCATAGAAAAAGCAAGAGTGTTCCAGAAAAACATTTACTTCCACTTCACTGACTACACTAAAGCCTTTAACTGTGTGGATCATAACAAACTGTGGAAAATTCTTCAACAGATGGGAATACAAGACCGCTTTACCTGCCTCCTGAGAAATCTGTAAGCAGGTCAAGAAGCAACAGTTAGAACTGGACATGGAAGAACAGAGTGGTTCCAAGTTGGTAAAGGAGTATGTCAAGGCTGTATATTGTCACCTTGCTTATTTAACTTATATGCAGAGTACATCATGTGAAATCCCAGACTGGATGAAGCACAAGCTGGAGTCAAGATTGCTGGGAGAATTATCAATAACCTCAGATATGCAGATGACACCACCTTTATGGCAGAAAGCAAAGAGGAACTGACGAGCCTCTTGATGAAAGTGAAAGAGGAGAATGAAAACGCTGGCTTAAAACTCAACATTCAAAAAACTAAAATCATGACATCTGGTCCCATAACTTCATGGCAAATAGATGGGGAAACAATGAAAACAGTGAGACTTTATTTTTTTGGGCTCCAAAATCACTGCAGATGGTGATTGCAGCCATGAAATTAAAAGATGCTTGCTCCTTGGAAGAAAAGCTATGAGCAACCTAGAAAGCATGTTAAAAAGCAGAGCCAACAAAGGTCCGGCTAGTCAAAGCTGTGTTTTTTCCAGTGGTCATGTATGGATGTGAGAGTTGGACCATAAAGAAAACTGAGTGCCAAAAGAATTGATGCTTTTGAACTGTGGTGTTGGAGAAGACTCTTGAGAGTCCCTTGGACTGCAAGGAGATCAAACTAGCCCATCCTAAAGGAGATCAGTCCTGAATGTTCATCAGAAGAACTGGTGCTAATGCTGAAGCTCTAATACTGATGTGGCCACCTGATGCGAAGAGCTGACTCACTGGAAAAGACCCTGCCTGATGCTGGGAAATATGGAAGGTGAGAGGAGAAGGGGACGACTGAGGACGAGATGGTTGCATGGCATCACTGACTTGATGGACATCAGTTTGAGCAAACTCTGGGAGTGGGTGATGGACAGGGAAGTCTGGTGTGCTTCAGTCCATGGGGTTGCAAAAAGTTGGACACAACCACGTGACTGAACTGAACGGAAAGTTCATGAAATAATTTTGCTGTTAAAATTTTTATTCACTGTATTTTTATATCATCTGCCAATTTGTCCTTAAAAATCAACTCTGACTTTTTAATGTTTAAGATCTGGGTTACCATGGTTTCCACCTGGTTCTTCTGGGACACTCCATTGGGGAGCTGAGGGAGGCCATGTGAGGAGTTACCCTGAGCCATCCACAATGATTTGGACCTCTGTTCCACACCCAGAGAAATCCCAGGAGAAAGCTCTCAATGGGCATCTGGCTCCAGGGCCTGTCTGTGGCCGAAATTGGCCCTCTCTGCCCACCGAACGAGAATGAAAAATACAGAGACAGAGTTTGGAGGAAATAGAAAGGTGGCTTTAGTTCTCAGTGGACTGAGAGGGGAACCCAGTAGGCTCGTGCCTCAAGAACTGTGCCTCCCAACCCCCCATGAGGAGTCCAGGGGCTTATAGAAGGCAGGGCTCGCAGGCAGGAATCAGTGATGAGGAACAAAGGGGATAGGATCTTTGTTTTTCCCTCTTGCATTGTTTCAAAGACAGTCATAAACTGTCAGTAGTAACCCAGCAGTTGCGTCAGTAAGCCAGCAATTGCGTCTGGCAGTTTGGTGGCCCTGCACCTTCTTTCTGGGGTGTAACTTCAGGGGGCAGAGTGTTGTAAGGGTAAACACCCAAGAGGGGACGTACTTAGCATAGTGTCAAAGGAAAATAGGTGTGAAGTGCAGCTTCTGCAGAGTTAGGGGCGGAAAAGCAAGTTTAGTTACAGACAGAGTTAGGAGCAGTTAAAGTAAAAAAGAAGATCAATCCTGGGATTTCTTTGGAGGGAATGATGCTGAAGCTGAAACTCCAGTACTTTGGCCACCTCATGCGAAGAGTTGATTCATTGGAAAAGACTTTGATGCTGGGAGGGATGGGGGGCAGGAGAAGGGGACGACCGAGGACGAGATGGCTGGATGGCATCACTGACTCGATGGATGTGAGTCTGCGTGAACTCCAGGAGATGGTGATGGACAGGGAGGCCTGGCGTGCTGCGATTCATGGGGTCGCGAAGAGTCAGACACGACTGAGCGACTGAACTGAACTGAACTGAAAGGAAAAAAGGTAGGAATGTTCAGGCTACTCACTGTTCTCTTTATACTTTTTGTTCTCAGGAAAGGGAAAGAGAAAAACTCATTCCTCTTTTTTCCTTTTCATTGCAACAGGCCCTCAAACAGCTGCGGCCTCTGCTGCCAATGGGGAATGACTACATTAAGGACCTCAGTGAGCGGAGCACAGCCGTGTTCCTTCCAAACTCCCGCCCCCAGCTTTGTGTAAAGCAACATATGAGCGCTTGTTTGAGGCCCCTGAGGTTTGAAGTGATTTGTTCTGCAAAAGGAGCTAAATCTTAGTGATGTTGAACATCTTGCAGCTGCAAAAGAAATCTGACAGATGATGTCTTTCCTCCTCTGACCCTCCGGGAGGGGCCCTGCTAGGGCTACGGACACAGAGCCTCCAGGTGAGCAGGGACCCAGCACCTTCACCGGGTCAGCCTCTGATTCAGATGCAGCCCTCATGCCTCAAGCTAGAAGTCATTAAAAAGAAGACTCACCTGTAACTAGACCCATCGGTTGCCAGGGTGTCATTGATCAAGGCCTTCACTGCACACGTGTATCACAGCCTCTAAAGGGGGAGCTGAGAGCCTCGGTCTTCACTTTGCTGGAGGAGCTGATGGAGCCCATAGCTGTCCGATCAGAGGCCCTGCTCAGCCCCCTCGATGCCCAGTCCTGAGGCTTCTGTCACTTATCACGGGCGGAGCACAGACGGTAGGATGTCACCGAACCCCAGGCAGGATCTTAGTGCCTCTTCTGAGATGAACAGTGGTTAGGTGTCTGTTCCCTAACAGCACACGGGTGGACAGCGCCCCACCCCACCAGAGCGTGTTCTGGTTGTTTACTGCTCTGTAACAAACTACCACAAAAGTTAGGGCATTAACACAGCTGTTTTCTCTTGCATATGGCTCCAGGTCGGATGTGCAGGAAGGACAAGGCCGCTGTCTGACCCTCTTGGTTAAGGCCAGAGGAGCCACCAGTAACAGGCTTCTCACTCGTGCGTCCGGCCTCTGTCTCTCTGGGGTGTCTTCTGCCCACGGCCTCTTCGAGCCCTTGAGCTGGGGGTGGGCGATGCTGAGAGTCTTGCCTGGAGGAATGGGCCCACCTGGTGCTGCCTGGGGCAGAGAGGAGGGAGGCCAAGATGCTTCCCCCAAAGCTGCTGGAGATAGAGGTGCATGGGCCTTTCTGCAGCCCATCACACTTGCCCCTCAGGTTCACGGTGGCAAGGAGCCTGCTCTTCGTCTCTCTCTGCTTCCCTGAGGGGATAATGCGCGTCGGGCCGTCGCCTGCCCCGGAGGTCACTGCAGGGGCACAGTGCGCCACGGGGAGGTTGTGTCTGGACACAAGGTGCTCCGGAAATGGGAACAGAAGCTGTTTCCTGAGAGACAGGTGAGGCAGGAGGGAAGCAGAGGCCCCAGGTCTGTAGGGCAAGTGTGGCAGCCACAAGCTGTGAGCTCCTCCACAAGGGAGACCCTGCGCCCTGCACACCCACGTGATCCCCTATAGTCACAGGCCGACAGGACCGCAGAGGACCGGAGCAAAGGCTGTGCTGCCAGACCAGGCCGAGCCGTTTCCAGGCAGGCTCTCAAGGGTGGGTCTCAGCGATCCAGCATTTATGATCATTTGGACACAGCACGGCTCACTGTCAGCTTATTACCCTAAGAATTTTCAGGGTGACATTCTTGAGCAAGGAAATTCATTTTTGAAACTTTCAGGTAAATTTTGAAAATGAGATGTGTTTGACATCTATTATTTTTCATGGACTATTTTTGTTGAGGGCATAATGATACCACTTTAAAGGCAGAACGTGAAGAGGAACTAAAGAGCCTGTTGATGAAGGTGAAAGAGGAGAGTGAAAAAGCTGGCTTAAAACTCAACATTTAAAAAACTAAGATCATGCCATCTGGTTCCATCACTTACTTCATGGCAAATACATAGGGAAAAAGTGGAAACAGTGTCAGATTTCATTTTCTTGGGCTTTAAAATCAATGCAGATGGTGACTGCAGCCATGAAATTAAAAGATGCTTGCTCCTCAGAAGAAAAGCTTTGACAAACCTGGACTACTGGAAAAACCAAATCTTTGTTGGCAAAGTGATGTCTCTGCTTTTTAATGCATTGTGTAGTTTGTTATAGCTTTTCTTCCAAGGAGCAAGAATCTTTTAATTTCATGAAGTGATCTGAGACAAGATGGACATGAGTTTGAGCAAAATCTGGCAGATGGTAAAGGACACGGAAGCCTGGCATGCCACGGTCCGTGGGGTCACAAGGAGTCAGACACGACTTGGCAACTGAACACGGCATAACGTTATATAATGCTATTTTATTTAGAATTAACACCGTGTGTTCTCCACTTGCTTTCAAAAGAGGGTACCCAACTGGCTAATAGGCATATGGAAGTGTGATTAAACTACTTACTCATCATTAATTATCAAAGAAATGTTCTATATACTCAAAGAAATGGCTGAAATTAGAAACACTGACAGAACCGAGTCTTAGCAAGGATGTGGGGTAGGGAACTCACATTGTTTGTTGGTAAGAATGTAAGTTGGTACCAGCCCCTTGGAAAACCATTTGGTGTAGCTACTGAAGACCAAACCTACGTCTGTGGCTCCATCCATGGTGGCACCTGAGATGAATGTGTGTGTGTGTGTCCACCTTTGCACATGTACAATACTCTTCAGTTCAGTTCAGTCGCTCAGTCGTGTCCAACTCTTTGCAACCCCATGCATCGCAGCACGCCAGGCCTCCCTGTCCATCACCAACTCCTGGAGTTCACTCAGACTCACGTCCATCGAGTCAGTGATGCCATCCAGCCATGTCATCCTCTGTCGTCCCCTTCTCCTCCTGTCCCCAATCCCTCCCAGCATCAGAGTCTTACAATACTCTTAGTGGTCTTTTAATAGCATCCCCAAATTAAAAGCAATCTCATATTCATGAATAATAGGAGAGATAGGTAATCTGTGCTATTGCTATGCCCTGGGATAATCTAAGCAGCAAAGAGAAGAGACTGCTGACCTACATGATGTGACCGATGGGGAGGAAACCAGACCCAAGGCTGTGCAGCAGGGATGCGCCCAGAGACGCCAGGCGCGAGAGCAGAGAGTGCTCACTGTGGCAACAGAGGTCGGAGCCGAGGCCCTCTGGGGATCAGGGATGCCAGAAAGGCTCTGTGTGTTGATCTGGTAGTTGGATCCAGGGGCATCTGTGTGTGTAAAATTCACTGAGTCATGTACTTAAGATTTGCTCAACTTATGTGCATCAGTTTTCCCCCATAAGTTTGAAGCAGGGATTTTTTTTTTTAATTGCCACACAAAAGTGGCTTCATCTCCCAGACCATGGGGTCCACTCAAGGCCACCTGGAGAAGGACTGAGAACTCTAACATTTAACTTTTGAATACTTTTCAGTCAGTTAACTGGAGTTTTAAAACATGTTTATGTTTTATATATTCTTGGTGGCTCAGATGGTAAAGCGTCTGCCTATAATATGGGAGCCCTGGGTTCGATCCCTGGGTGGGGAAGATCCCCTGGAGAAGGAAATGGCAACCCCCTCCAGTGCTCTTGCCCGGAGGACCCCATGGACGGAGGGGCCTGGCGGGCTACAGTCCATGGGGTCGCAAAGGGTCGGACCTGACCGAGCGACTTCACTTTCACTTTCCTACATTCACATGGCTTTGAGTGACAGTGAAAATGCTACAAAAGCCAATCAAAAACTAGTTGGTACTGATGAAGCTATTTGCAGGGCAGGAGTAGAGACACAGACACAGAGAGCAAACTGTGGACACGGCAGGAGAGGGAGAGGGTGAGCTGAATTGAGAAGGGTGTTGACAGATGCTACGGTGTGTAAAAGAGGAGCCAGCGGAGGCTGCTCTGTAGACGCAGAGCTCCACTCAGCTCTGTGACGGCCTCGAGGCGTGAGGCTGGGGGCAGGTTCACAAGGGAGGGAACACGCGTGCTCAGGGCTCGTTCGCGTTGTTGTATGGCAGAGGCCAACACAGCATTGTAAAGCA
>SJYQ01005571.1:109955-121853 GCA_006410935.1 Redunca redunca | reverse complement strand
AAACAATTCCATTCACCATTGCAACGAAAAGAATAAAATACCTAGGAATATATCTACAACCAGTCCATTTTGAAGGAGATCAGCCCTGGGATTTCCTTGGAAGGAATGATGCTAAAGCTGAAACTCTACTTTGGCCACCTCATGCGAATAGTTGACTCATCGGAAAAGACTCTGATGCTGGGAGGGATTGGGGGCAGGAGGAGAATGGGACCACAGAGGATGAGATGGCTGGATGGCATCACTGACTCGATGGACTCAAGTCTGAGTGAACTCCGGGAGTTGGTGATGGACAGAGAGGCCTGGCATGCTGCGATTCCTGGGGTTGCAAAGAGTCGGACATGACTGAGCGACTGAACTGAACTGAAATTGGACATGGATATACAAATTAGGAGCAGACCATGCTCCCAGGTCCTACTCTCAGCCTCAAAATTTAGACTCTGCTTTCTGCTATTTCCTTGAAGTTAGACCAACAGTATAAAAAAAAAAAAAATTGGAGGGATACATGGCAGAACATTCTAAGCCTGAGGTTGCTTTCTCTAGTCCCTCCTCCAGCTATTCTCACCCTAAGCAGCTTCTTTCTCACGGAGAACACAGAAGCTTCCATCACCATCCCAAGACAAGTGAGGAGGGAGGTTGGTTGGTTCTGGGGGCTGTCTTTAGAAAGGGGAAGCGGGCATGTATATACTTGACTGGATGCTTACAGAATAGTAGAATTGATGACGCTGCCGTCAAATTTTTTGGGGGGAGGATGTTGTTATATTTACATATTCCTAAAGATGTGTGTCTACATTTTACACTGAAATGTCTGATTAAGAGAGGCTTGCTACGGTAACCTGAGCTAACAGGGTAATAGTGGGCAATGGTAGTGTGATGGTTAATTTTATGTATCAATTTGACTAGGCCAAAGATAGACAGATACTTGGTTAAGTGTTATTTCTAGGTGTGTCAGTGAGGGTGTTTCCAGAAGAGGTCATCACTGGAAAGTTTGCTGAGTAAAGCACACTGTTTTTCATTGTGGGTGGGCATCATTCAGTCTGCTGAAGGCCTGAAAAGAATAAAAAGGCAGAGAAAAGGAGAATGTGTGCTCTCTGACTGCTTGAGTTTTGGCATTGGTCTTCTCCTGCCTTTATCCCAGAACTTACGTCATTGGTGTCCCAGTTCTCAGGCTTTGGATTTGCACTAGAACTACACCACCAACTTTCTTGGGCCTCTGCTTGCAGATGGCAGACTGTGGGATTTCACAACTTTCATAATTGTATTAGCCAATTCTTCGTAATAAACCTCTTGAGATATATCTCTTTAACTAGAGTTACTGTGCACTGGAGAAAAAGAAATAATCACTTTCAGGCACTACTGGACACTGACTCTGAACTGACACAAATTCCAGGAGACCCAAAACGTCACTGTGGTCCACCAGTGAGAATAGGGGCTTATACAGATTGGGTGGTCAATTAAGCTTCAACTCAGACCCATCTCAGAATGGGCATAGTGGGTCACCAAACCTATTCTGTGGTTATTTCTCCATTTCAAGAACACATGCTCAGCAGTTGGCAGAATCCCCACATTAGTTCCCTGACTTATGGAGTGAAGGCTATTTTGGTGGGAAAGGCAAAGCAGAAGCCACTAGAATTGCCTCTTTCTAGGAAAATAGTAAACCCAAAGCCATACCACGCTGCTGGACGGATTGCAAAGACTAGTGCCACCATCAAGGACTTGAAGGATGGAGGAGTGCTGAGTCCCACTACAGCCCCATTAAACTCATCTATGTGATCTGTGCAGAAATGTAGATGGGTCTTGGAGAACAAGAGTGGATTAAATCATAAGCCTAACCAGGAGGTGGCTACAATTGCAGCTGCTGTACCAAATGCGGTTTCAATGCTTGACCAAAATAACACATCCCCTGGTACCTGGTGTACAGATGTTGCTCTGGCAAATGCTTTTTTCTTGATAACTGTTAGTCAAGACCACCAGAAGTAGTTTGCTTTCAGCTGACAAGGCAAGCAATGTGGTTTCACAGACCTAATACAGAGATATATCAACTCACCAGCCCTACTTCATAATTTAGTTTGCAGGGATCTTGATTACCTTTTGTTTCTATTATATGTTACACTGCTCCATTACATGGATGTTATTATTGAAAGTTTGTTTTATAATGATAGTAAGGATTGTCTCTGCAATGTGTTTATCATATGATAGTCAAATGGACTGTGCATTCATCACTGTGAAAAAAAGCCTGTTTTCATGTTTATGCATGAAGCATTAGAAACCATGGAAATAATATAAGTTCTAAAGACCTAGATGGGACTTGTGGTAAGGTATCTGCCTGCTAAGACAGGAGGAGACATAAGAAACACAGGTTTGATCCCTGGGTCAGGAAGATCCCCCGAAGGAGGAAAATGGCAACCTACTCCAGTATTCTTGCCTGAAAAATTCCATGGACAAAAGGAGCCTGGTAGGCTACAGTCCATGGGCTGCAAAGAGTTAGACATGACTTAGCGGCTAAACACACACACACACACACACACCCCATGCACCCTCTTGCTTTTTTGCTTCTGCTGACCTTAGTCCCTAGGGGGCAGCTACTCTTATTAATATTCTCTTCCACATAGAGGTAAAAGCATAAGTGGACTTAGGGCTCTTCTTGGGGAGCTACACTATCTTTTTTTCTCTTTGCAAGCACACCTTGGAGTATAGGTTCCAAAATTTAGAGTTGGGGACCAGGGGAAAGAGAGAGCCTTCATTCAAGGCTTGAGCCTGAGCAACATTTGCTAACTCAGAGTTTACAAGAAAGTCCTATACTAGGAGTTTTTAGACACTGACTCAACTAATGAACAATTCCCATTCTGTCATTTTTCCTTACTTATGAGTCTAGGATAAGGTCACTCGTGAACAGGCCCAATGAAATTTCAGAAGGAAGATCTATATTAAAGTGCCAGGCTAGTACTATCCTACAGGATTTACCACTCATTCCCCTAAATAAGACCTCCCCACAGTCTGGGGGATTGCATCTCATTTAAAATTTTCTCATATTTTCTTTCCATAGCTGGATTTTTTTTCAAATATTAATAGTAGAAAGGCAAAAATCTAGAGAAATTTTTAAATGTACAAAGATAAATATACTTTAGATTTAATACTTGAGGAATGTGGTAACAGTTTCTGACTCCCGTGCTGTTTGACAGAGAAACCAAATCTCTCTTTATAACCCAAGTATCAGTAGTTATTGTGCAAGTGATGGAAAGGGGTCTAGTTGAAAGGAAAAGAGTAGGCAACAAGCAAAAGAAGTGGAAGCTGAATGGAAGGTGAAAAGTTTTTCTTACAGGAAAGACAGGAGTGAGCAGAAGGGGCAGAGACTTTGTAATGGTATGGACTTCCATTAATGATAAATCACTGCTCAATTATCTCTAGTAAATTCTTGTAATTCTTTTTCAACTTCAGGTCATTCACTCTGTTTTACACCCAATTGAAGTCAGCTGTTGCTTGATGAAAAAAAGCCAGCACAGATCCATTATCCAGTGATATAATATCTCAACAGGTCTCCTACTTGAGACCCTCTTGATTCTGATTGAAAATTTTGCTTCTCCACTCTTTCTGAAAGAAAGTTATACTTAAAGTCTGAACATGTTGTCATATTTAATGGGTTCCTTCCTTTATCCATCAATCATGGGGCTTCTAGACCACTGTATTCTCTAGAACTTGACATTCAGCCTTGTTTATTGGGTATCTACTATGTCCTGGGCACTCGTCTAGGTGCAAGAGGTGCAGCAATGGAGGTAACAGACATGTCCCTTGCTCTCATGGATTGTAGATTCTAGAGGAAGGGGAAGTTAACTACTGAATCAATAAGTAAACAAATAGGATATTATTCATATAACAATAAAAATACTGCTTTATATTGGGTAGTCAGGGAATGACTTGAGACAAGAATGATGTGAAGGAGTAAATATGAAGATTTTGGAACAGAGGATTAGAAGCGGAAAGAACAAAAAATGCCAAGTGCTAAGGTGGGAATAAACTTGGTAAGTTCAAGGAAGAGAAAGACTAGTGTGACTGGAGCAGAGCAAGCAAAGCAGAGACAAGTGGTACAGGTGTCCAGAGGACACCAGAGGACAGTTCATGCAGGGAGTGTAGGTCAAGGAAGGAGCTTGAATTTCATTTTACATATATAGGGAACAGAATTTTCTAGAGTAGGATTCATAAGAACTTAATCACAGAGAAAGTCAAATGAAGAAGAAATACAACAGCTGGCAAAGTTATTTCCTTTCTGGTTGAACTTTTCTTTTTGCTTAGATAGCAAGAAGCTATCTAAGCAAAGATAGCTAATTGTATCTAGTATCAATTATGAAATAATCTGCTGAGAAAGAATTCTTAAACAAGAACTTAAAAATACATAAAAATAAGGATTTCTGCNACAAGAATTCCTCATATTCCAGAATACATTCTTTTTACTCTTTTTATTTTAATGATCTTTAATCTTTTCCTTTATCTGCCCCTTATAGTAGCAAGAGATGGGGTAAAGAAAACAAAACATTATTTAAAATGCTGTTAGGCAACAAATAGTTTTCAAAACACTTTAAACAGTATTACATAGTTAAAGAGGTAAATTTATTCAAATGATGATTTGGTGAATTGATAATTTGGCCAACCGGCCATCTGCTCTTGTTGAACTGGCATTCTACATATTGTTAGTGAATTAACTGAGGCCAATGCTGCTGCTGCTGCTGCTGAGTCACTTCAGTCGTGTCCGACTCTGTGCAACCTCATAGACGGCAGCCCACCAGGCTTCTCCATCCCTGGGATTCTCCAGGCAAGAACACTGGAGTGGGTTGCCATTTCCTTCTCCAATGCATGAAAGTAAGAAGTGAAAGTGAAGTCGCTCAGTCGTGTCCAACTTTTAGCCACACCATGGGCTGCAGCCTACCAGGCTCCTCCGTCCATAGATTTTTCAGGCAAGAATACTGGAGTAGGGTGCCATTGCCTTCTCCATGAGGCCAATGAGAGAGGTCAAAATTCATGGGAGCCAGAAGACTGTAGTTTGAACACAAACATCTAATTTTGCTCTCTCCTCTAAACTCTGGAAAAACTACAACAGAGTGTTTTTTTTTTTTTTTTTTTTTTTTTTNNNTTTTTTTTTTTTTTTTTTTTTTAAAGACACAGAAAATAAAACACCAGGAATAATATATTTTGGAAACTGACAGTATACAGATGTGTGGTATCTGATTTTAAAGAGTTAAGAAATATAAATTCCAGGTTAGTAGCTAGGCAGGGTCATGGGACTGAGATTAAACTGATGTGTAATGCAAAATCGTCTGGAACTGGGAACAAAAGGTAGAACTGGTTGAAAGCTACTTTAAAACATTTTCAATCCTTTCATCCCTTCCCCCAGTGCATACTGTGTGAGATCATCTCTCACACACCATGGCAGTAAATTGGGAGTTTATTCTTTGGAGAGAAGTAGTACTTTGGTTTCAGACATACTATGTCTACTTGAAAGCATTACTATTATACCTGAAATAAGGGGATTAAGGAAACATAAGCTTCCTAAATAAGATGCCCAGATCTCTTTCCTCAACTGCTAGATGCTGGCAGTTAGGTCTTAAGTTCCCAGGTAGAAGACTGGAAGTGTCTTCTCTGAGGAATCAGATTAACCTAAGAGGAAAGGCCTAAACATATTGACAGCAGGGCTTTCTAATCAAGTGTTAGTCACTCAGTAGTGTCCAACACTTTGTGACCCCATGGATTGTAGCCCACTGATCCTCTGTATATGGAATTCTCCAGGCAAGAATACTGGAGTGGGTTGCTGGAGAAGGGAAGATCCCCTTCTCCAAGGGATCTTCCAGATCCAGGGATTGAATCTGGGTCCCCCGCATTATAGGCAGACTCTACCATCTGTGCTACCAGGGAAGCCCTTCCTAACCAAAAGTGAAAGTGAAAGTGAAGTCGCTCAGTTGTGTCCAACTCTTTTCGACCCCATGGACTGTAACCTATCAGGCTGCTCTGTCCATGGGATTTTCCAGGCAATAGTACTGGAGTGGATTGCCATTTCCTTCTCCAGCGGATCTTCCCGACCCAGGGATTGAACCCAGGTCTCCCACATTGCAGACAGACGCTTTACTGTCTGAGTCACCAGGGAAGTCCTCTCCTAACCAAAGATCCAACCAAATCAAACAATAAAAAAGCTCAAAGTTGACAAGTTCAATCAAAGTACTTGGAATTTCATCCATATGTTAGTCTTCTACTCTAAATATGGACAGGCAACAAAGTATTATCAGGCAAATGGGGAAAACTTTCAAAAAGATGAAGACCAAATCAAACTAATAGAATAAAAGGGCAACATGGAGAAACATTCAATATGCAGAGAGAAGAAAACCAAAGTCAACACCTAAAGAGATGAAATGCATCTGGGAAGAAAGTATAAAAAGGAATATTTAGAAAACAAAGAAAGAACTGTTAGAATTAAATATAACATAAATAAAAATTTCAACAGAAGAATTAGAAAATAAAGTTAAAGATATTTCCCAGGAAATAAGGCAAAGAATAAAAAAGGCTATCATGTGGAAAAAACCATCACCATAATAATTAAAAAAGTTTTTTCTTAGAACTGAACAATTTCTTACACTGCATGAATTTTCAGGTTGAAGCACTCAAAATGTTTATATGATAAAGAAAATTTAAAAAAAAACACTGAATTATGCTACTGGAGAATTATAATACACTGGGACAAAGAAAATTCTGTTAAGCTTCTAGATAGAAAAATAGAAATATAGAAGAATACAAAGATAGATAAAAGTAATAAGATAAAAAGAATCATAAGTGAAAAATGGTTTTGTACTTCTCAAGAGTAACTCCAGAATCTAGAAAACAATGGGTAAACACCAAGGGAAAAAAGGATTTCCAACCTAGAATACTATACCCACTGAAACTATCAATTAAATGTGAGAGTATAATAAACACACTTTTAACATGAAAGTTATTACATTTCTCTTCCTTGTACTTTTTCTCAGAAGACACTAGAGTACAGTTTACTTCAAAAAAAGAGAGAGAATAAACTAAGAGGAAGATATGGGATGCAGAAGACATCTGGAGACAGAGAGAGGAAAGAAATCCCCTATGATGATGAAATACTCTAAGATGAGAATTATGTACCAGAATGGAGCAGTGCAATTTAAAAAGTACATATTAAGGGCGGTCATGCCCATTCGCTGTCATTATTCCATTTTTAATCTTCACAAAGCTACTGTAAGTGTATTCCACCAAAAAAGATGAAGGAATGAGATCCAGGAAATAGGGAATCCAAATCAGAAGAAAGCCAAAGGGAATTCCTAGGATGGCAGTGAAGGAAGTCCTGGGATCATCACTGCAGAGCAGGACTGAAAAGCAATTGGGAAGAATGAATTTTTTAGAAGAGCCTGTCTGTTTATCTGTCTCTCTTTCTCAGTCCTCCATAACCACACATGTGTGCATGCACACACAAACACATACACATACAAACACATACACATTCACATTGAAATTAATATATTAGCTGATGAGATTGCTCTTATGGGAAATTATAGTGAGAGATTATTGGAAGATATGAGAAGAAATAGCAATTAGTAAAAGAAAAATTATGTAAAAACTGTGAAGAAAAGCAAAGCAATTATTAACTTTAGGGAAAGGTATAAGAATATAATCTAAGTACATTACAATAATCTGATAGAACTATCAGGACAGATAATAATCATGTAAATACTGAATAGTGACTTAATAAGTGAACTATACCATAACTCTACTGGGAGGATAGAGGAAAAAAAGCCAAAGAAGATGGAAGCACATGAGAGCTAAATCCTTTCTACCATTTCTGTTCACCATATTAGGACCTCAAGGACAAGGTCAAAAATAAATGAAGTAACAAGATTAGAAATTTGGAGATAAGTAAATGGAGATGTATAAAATCTGGAAGACACAGCTAGAAAAGCAGTCAGAAGTTGTTGCCTTCGAGGAGGAAGAGTTGGGGAAGCAAAGAGGAGCAGAGTAGAGAGTCGCTATTTTTATACTACATCTTTCAGAACTATTTGATAACTCTTTATACTTCAGTTTAGTTCAGTTCAGTTGCTCAGTCATGTCCAACTCTTTGTGACCCCATGGACAGCAGCACACCAGGCCTCGCTGTCCATCACCAACTCCTGGAGTTTACTCAAACTCATGTCCATTGAGTTAGTGATGCCATCCAACCATCTTACCCTCTGTCATCCCCTTCTTCTCCCACCTTCAATCTTTCCCAGCATCAGGGTCTTTTCAAATGAGTCAGTTCTTCATATAAGGTGGCCAAACTATTGGAGTTTCAGCTTCAGCATCAGTCCTCCCAATGGATATTCAGGACTGATTTCCTTTGGGATGGACTGGGTGGATCTCTTTGCTGTTTATATACTTAATGCATGTATTATGTTAATCAAAATCAAAAGTAATTTTTAAAATCCCTGGGTTCCAAGAGAGGCCATAACATCTGATTTTGTCCTGTATATAAATTGGATATTCACTCTGAATATCCAGGTTGATCTCCCCTTGCAAATGTCCACAGCTTACACACCCCTCCTTATATGCCAAAAATGCACAATGAAGTCTTATGGACATAAAATATGAGGGGGGAAAACTACAGCCCTTAGGAAAATTGGCCTGCCACCTCTTTTAGTACGACTTGGAGGTAAGAATGGCTTTTACAATTTTAAGTGATTGAAAAAATCAAGAAGAATATTTTATGACATAAAATTGTATGAAATTCATGTTTTAGTGTTCATTCTTATTTCTTTACGTTTTGTCTATGCCTTTCTTTTTTTTTTTCCTACTAGTAGAGCTAAGTAGTTGTGACAGTGACTGTGGCCAACAAAGCAAAGGATATTTGCTATCTGGCCCTCTATAGAAAAGGTTTGCCTACTCATGAGCTAGAATCTTAGTATCACAGGATGGGTACACATAGGACCATCCCTCCTCTTTTAACACTCATCTGAAATCATATTCTAGAAAAGCATGTACATATAAGCAAACACATACTCTAAACTATCAAAAATCCTCTCCTTTAGTTTCACCACTGAAGTTTTTGTCAAATTTCATCGTAGAAATTTCATGGCAGTCTCCATTTCCCAACACTATGATTTTGGAATCATTAACTTATAATCGGTCATCCTCTCAATTCAGAACAAAAATCACTGAGGACCTGATTGAAAGAAAAGTAGTGATGCCATCTTTCAGTCTAGTATTATTGTCTGTAGGAAGAGGGAGAAACTAAGAAGGTGATGTATGGCAAAACCAATACAATATTGTAAAGTAATTAACCTCCAATTAAAATAAATAAATTTATATTTAAAACAAAACAAAACAAAAGAAATAATATGATTTTTTTTTCCATTACAGTAGGGTCTGTCTCCCCAAAGATGGTATTACTAGCAACTCTAGGAAAATGAAAACAGAAACTTATTTTTTTATCATTAATTTGAAGTCTAGATCCATTCTCTATAAAATTGATTCTAGAAAGTTAGGGTGGTCCCAATCTGAATATGCTTCTCAGAAAGTTAGATTTAAAAGTTTTGGGTGGGGACAAAGGATAGAGGTCAAAAACAGTTCTCTGTCCTGTGAGTCTACATCGGGCTTAAACTTCTGAAACATCCTCTCACTTACCTGGGCTTTCCCTCTTCCTCTAATCTTGGATACAGATGTTGTGACTTCTCTTCTTAGGGCAATTTTTCAGGTTATGATTCAGTTTTTGCTACTGGGGAACTCAGTAACACCAACCCCACCGAAAGAACTCCCTAGTCCTATTTCTGAATTGTGGCCTTGAACATCATTTCTTGTTGCTGTAGTGTTCAGGGTTCACGTTTCTTGAAAAACTGGCTGAAATTTTGCATAGAATAAGAGAAGGAGAAAGAGAAAATAAAGTTCTGTTTTCAGAGGTTGTTAAGGAGAGTAAAGAAATTTCCAAAATATTCTGGCTTAAAGTTTGAGCTAGGATCTACTGAGATATAGAAAAATGAGAGTTAGAAGGACCTCCCTCTCTCTACTCTACTTTGTTGCCTGAATGATACCTCTAGGTTCATTCATTTCTATCATGACCTCTGATGTGCTTCAATAATTAATAACTCCAAGCAAAGAGATAAATTAATACTGGGGACTAATGAGCCTCAGGAAAGAATCACTAGCCTTTTCTCTTAAAAGATCAGAAGCCCAAAAGAAATAGAAATCTTCATAACACAAAGGAGGGCACTGGCTCAAACAAAAACCCCTTCCTCACTGCTCACAGTTTTCCTTTCTTGCAGAAAATTCTCTAAAACATTTACAACTATCTACATGATATATTTGTGTGTGTCCTTACAGAAAACAAGAGACAATGAGTGCCATTCCTTCTGTCCCACTCTGCCTTTCTGGCCTCCTTCCCTCCCTCCCTGATCATGTGAGTGCCCCATCTCACATACCGTGTCAGCTTCCAGGACTCTTTCTGCAAGTTTTCTCTTACATCACAGTCACAATTCTTCACTACATTTTGGATGCTGCTACTGAATCTAGGACTAGATATTCTTGGGAAAAATCTATTCCTTAGTGTGATTCTGACCTCAACGCCCCAAGGCATAGCTGCCAGAGTTGAGCCAGAGCTAATTCAAAGAAGCTATGGCAGGAAACATTAGGGCCAAAAGAGTTCCCACTTAGGCTGAACTTCTGATTCCACAGGGCAATGTTCCTGAGTTTAACTGCAAGGTACCTTTCTGGCTCCAATGACTGGACCTAAAGGCATCATCTAGCTCAGAGAACAACTTCAGGTCAGGAGAAAGCCAGCTTCTAAGAAAAGACATACAGACTCCAGAAGTGTGGACTTGTGATAGATACACTAAATGGAAATTAAACACTATCTCAGTCTATGTGATAGCATTCCAAATTTTTACTACACCATTCCCTCAGGGAGAAAGATCTTCCTCCAGAACTTCCTCTAAATGCTTTTATTTGTGTATCTTGCTTTTCTAGTTCTTCAACTATAATTCAGGGACATTTGGGGACCAGAGAGAAGCCAAGTTCAAAAGCCCTTGAAATCAACATGTTTTCCATCACGTGTCAGTGCTTTATTCTGAGAAAAATCTCATTTATGAGCTTTTAAATTTTTTTCAAGGATATCTACAACAGTCTTTGGAGAAGGAAATGGCACCCCACTCCAGTATTCTTGCTGAAAAATCCCATTGACAGAGGAGCCTGGTGGGCTGCAGTCCATGGGGTCTCAAAGAGTTGGACACGACTGAGCGACTTCACTTTCACTTTTTTCACCACAGTCTTATGAAGTATTCAGTTCAGTCCAGTTCAGTCACTCAGTTCAGTTCAGTTCAGTTCAGTCACTCAGTCGTGTCTGACTCTTTGTGACCCCATGAATCGCAGCACGCCAGGCCTCCCTGTCCATCACCAACTCCCAGAGTTCACTCAGACTCACGTCCATCGAGTCCGTGATGCCATCCAGCCATCTCATCCTCTGTCATCCCCTTCTCCTCCTGCTCCCAATGCCTCCCAGCATCAGTCTTTTCCAATGAATCAACTCTTCGCATGAGGTGGCCAAAGTACTGGAGTTTCAGCTTCAGCATCATTCCTTCCAAAGAAATCCCAGGGTTGATCTCCTTCAGAATGGACTGGTTGGATCTCCTTGCAGTCCAAGGGACTCTCAAGAGTCTTCTCTGACACCACAGTTCAAAAGCATCAATTCTTCGGCACTCAGCCTTCTTCACAGTCCAACTCTCACATCCATACATGACCACAGGAAAAACCATAGCCTTGACTAGACGGACCTTAGTCGGCAAGGTAATGTCTCTGCTTTTGAATATACTATCTAGGTTGGTCATAACTTTTCTTCCAAGGAGTAAGCGTCTTTTAATTTCATGGCTGCAATCACCATCT
>SJYQ01005571.1:90312-109639 GCA_006410935.1 Redunca redunca | reverse complement strand
TCTTCACTTTCTGCCATAAGGGTGGTGTCATCTGCATATCTGAGGTTATTGATATTTCTCCCGGCAATCTTGATTCCAGCTTGTGTTTCTCCCAGTCCAGCGTTTCTCATGATGTACTCTGCATATAAGTTAAATAAGCAGGGTGACAATATACAGCCTTGACGTACTCCTTTTCCTATTTGGAACCAGTCTGTTGTTCCATGTCTAGTTCTAACTGTTGCTTCCTGACCTGCATATAGGTTTCTCAAGAGGCAGGTCAGGTGGTCTGGTATTCCCATCTTTCTCAGAATTTCCCACAGTTTATTGTGATCCACACAGTCAAAGGCTTTGGCATAGTCAATAAAGCAGAAATAGATGTTTTTCTGGAACTCTCTTGCTTTTTCGATGATCCAGCGGATGTTGGCAATTTGATCTCTGGTTCCTCTGCCTTTTCTAAAACAAGCTTGAACATCAGTCACTCAGTCATGTCCAACTCTTTGCGACCACATGGACAGCAGCACACCAGGTTTCCCTGTCCATCACCAATTCTGGAGATTCTTCAAACTCATGTCCATCAAGTTGGTGATGCCATCCAACTATCTCATCCTCTGTCGTGTCCTTCTCTGCTTGTCTTCAATCTTTCCCAGCATCAGGGTCTTTTCCATTGAGTCAGTTCTTCTCATCAGGTGGCCAAAATATTGGAGCTTCAGCTTCAGCATTAGCCCTTCCAATGAATATTCAAGACTGATTTCCTTAAGGATTTACTGGTTTGATCTCCTTACAGTCCAAGGGACTCTCAAGAGTCTTCTACAACACCACAGTTCAAAAGCACCAATTCTTTGGTGCTCAGCTTTATTTATGGTCCAAATTTCACATCCATACATGACTACTGAAAAAACCATAGCTTTGACTAGATGGACCTTTGTCAGCAAAGCAATGTCTCTGCTTTTTAATATGCTGTTTAGGTTGGTCATAACTTTTCTTCCAAGGAGCAAGTGTCCTTTAAATTTCATGGCTGCAGTCACCATCTGCAGTGATTTTGCAGCCCCCCAAAATAGTCTGACACTGTTTCCATTGTTTCCCCATCTCTTTGCCATGAAGTGATGGGATTGGATGCCGTGATCTTAGTTTTTGAATATTGAATTTTAAGCCGGCTTTTTCACTCTCTTCTTTCACTTTCATCAAGAGGTTCTTTAGTTTCTCTTTGCTTTCTGCAATAGGGGTGGTGTCGTCTGCATATATGAGGTTACTGATATTTCTTCTGGCAATCTTGATTCCATCTTGTGATTTATCCAGTCTGGCATTTTGCATGATGTACTCTGTATAGAAATTAAATAAGCAGGGTAACAATATACAGCCTTGATGTACTCCTTTCCCAACTTGGAACCAGTCTATTGTTCCATGTCTGGTTCTAACTGTTGTTTCTTGACCTGCATACAGATTTCTCAGGAGGCAGGTAAGATGGTCTGGTATTCTCATCTCTAGAAGAATTTTTCACAGTTTGTTGTGATCCACAGTTAAAGGCTTTGGCATAGTCATTAAACCAGAAGTAGATGTTTTTCTGGAACTGTCTTGCTTTTTTGATGATCCAAGGGATATTGCCAATTTTATCTCTTGTTCCCCTGCCTTTTTTAAATCCAGCTTGAACATCTGGAAGTTCTCAGTTTACATACTGTTGAAGCCTTGTGTGGAGAATTTTGAGCATGACTTTGCTAGCGTGAGAGATGAGTGCAATTGTGCAGTAGTTTGAACATTCTTTGGCATTGTCTTTCTTTGGGATTTGAATGAAAATTGACCTTTTCCAGTCTTGTGGCCACTGCTGAATTTTCCAAATTTGCTGGCATATTGAGTGCAGCACTTTCACAGCATCATTTTTTTGTATTTGAATTAGCTCAACTGGAATTCCATCACTTCCACTAGCTTTGTTCATAGTGATGCTTCCGAATAAGGCCCACTTGAGTTTGCATTTCAGCATGTTTGGCTCTAGGTGAGTGATCACACCATCATGGTTATCTGGATCATGAAGATCTTTTTTGTATAGTTCTGTGTATTGTTGTCACTTCTTAATATCTTCTGCTTCTGTTAGGTCCCTACCATTTCTGTCCTTTATTGTGCCCATCTTTGCATGAAATGTTCCCTTGGTATCTGTAGTTTTCTTGAAGAGATCTCTAATCATTCCCATTCTATTGTTTTACTGTATTTCTTTTCCTTTATCACTGCAGAAGGCTTTCTTATCTCTTCTTGCTGTTCTTTGGAATCTGCATTCAGATGGGTATATCTTTCCTTTTCTCCTTTGCCTTTAGCATCTCTTCTTTTTTCAGGTATTTGTAAGGCCTCCTCAGACCACCATTTTGCCTTTTTGAATTTCTCTTTCTTAGGGATGGAATTTCTCTTTCTTGGCGATGGTCTTGATCACTGCCTCCTGTACAATGTCACAAACCTCCATCCATAGTTCTTCAGGCACTCTATCAGATCTAATCCCTTGAATCTATTTGTCACATCCACTGTATAAATTTAAGGGATATGATTTAGGTCATACCTGAATGATCTAGTGGTTTTCCCTACTTTCTTCAATTCAAGTCTGAATTTTTCAATAAGGAGTTTTTTGAGTCACAGTCAGCTCTTGGTCTTGTTTTTGCTGACTGTATACAGCTTATCCCTCTTTGGCTACAAAGAATATAATCAACCTGATTTTAGTATTGATCATCTGGTGATGTCCATGTGTAGAGTATTAGTATGAAGTATTAATATCCTTTTTTAGTATATGAGATAACTCAGAGAAGTAACTTGATTATGTCAGACTTAATGACAGAGTTGGAACTTAGGGTTCCCAGGTGGCTCAGTAAAGAATTCGCCTGTAATGCAGAAGACACAGTTGACACCAGTTCAGTCCCTGGGTTGGGAAGATCCCCTGGAGGAGAGTATGGCAACCCACTCCAGTATTCTTGCCTGGAGAATCCCATGGACAGAGGAGCCTGGTGGGCTACAGTCCATAGGGTTGCAAAGAGCTGGACATGACTGAAGTGACAGAGTGTGCACGCATGCACTGGGACTTGAATCTTGGTTTTCTAAGACCAAAGCCTCTGTTCTTTCCTTTTTCCATGTTGGGGGTAATCACTCAATTAGAAATTCAATTTCTAAAGTTATCTAGGAAGGAAAGAATGAATTTCTCTAATTCCATCATTTCAGAGGTTAGTTTTGAATTTATCATAATAATCATTAGGAGGAGAAGACATGAAATGGAAAAAATAATACAGCTCAGGCTGGACTGTATGATACAACTGAATATGTCCACTTTACCAATTTCATGGGTCCCAGGCCCTTTGTCATTGGGGATTCAGTTAATCCTCCTGCCTTGAAGCTCAAAGGAAGGATAAGCTCTCTGTATAATGAAGCTACACAACATATTCCATAGGAGGAGACTTCCATTTGTCTAGGCAGAAAAACCAGATTCTAACAACACCTTTCCCTGCCACTGCCTGCCTGGCCTTTATCCACTCTCAGAGGTGTGAAAAACTCATCTACATACTTCCTTGGCTCAGCTTAGAGGTAAATTATTGGACGGAAAGCCCTAGATACTAGTTTCAATGCTTTTGCTATATAGTTGTAGAACCCTGGGTGGGGTACTTTACTCCTCAATTTTCTTGTCTGTGAAATTAGACCTACTGTCAGGAGTCAAGCAGTAGACAAGGAAAGAGCCATAGAGCCTCTGACCCACACCACATATTCCTCCCTTCCAAGTCCCTAACCCATAGTGGGTAATTTTATTCTCAGAGCCCTTTACCATGTTAGATTCAACAAGCACCATTATTTACTAGCTTCTTTGTGCCAACACTGTGCTGAGCATCTTCACATATTTGGGATTTTCCAGTTGGTACTCTCAGGGAGAAAGAAAACTAAACACATTCTCCACTTCCCCACCCTAATGCTTAGATGAATAAAATAAAAGTCCTAGTCAGATTTTGGAATGCTTGGCACTTTTAAGGAAAGACACTGAAGAAGAGTAGGGTCTGTTCTTCAGGTGGGTGAAATTTAGGAGGCTGCCACGTTCTACTCTAGATTGTCTATAGGTATCCTTTTACTCATTTCTTACTCTTCTATGTCTCAATAATAAGAAGGACAATGACCGTTTTTTTTCTTCAGAGGCAAAGGACCACATCCTGAGGCTTAGGGAGTCTCTCAGGACCCAACTTAAGACTCAGGATACAGAAGGCCCAGAGACTACACTTGCCAGAAACCACTGCTCTGCTTCTAGTTTTGAAATAGTCTTGAGGGTGGGGTGGGGTGCGGTGGAGTGGGGCGGGCTGTGGTGGATTTGGCGGGGGTGCATGTTCTGAACCTTTAGCAGCAGATTCTCCTCCCTGCCCTGTCTCTACACCCCGCATGGGAGTATTGACAAGTTTGACCCACCCAGCCTTCAGAGTACGGGAAAGGGTGAGCACCAAGACCAGAGCTTTCGGCTTTTACCCACTCCAGGGGCCCAGTCTTCCTCTGCCTCCTCTGGTGGTCGCCCCTGGATGCCACATGGTCCCTCTTTTCAATGCCAGCTTTCCTTTGAGGACAGGAGTCAAGCATGCACGCATGCCCTCAGGCTTAGGACAAGAAGGAGGAGCCAAAGCCCCACAAAAGGGGCTTTGGCAAATCTTCATGGAAATTATACCTTCAACTTGCATAATTTGTTTTAAGTGTAGTAGGTGGGAAGAAAATTGTTAAGGAACTTGAGATAGGCAGTCAATTTCTTATTCAATTGTAATGCACAAGTGCAGTTGCAGGCTCAAAAGGCCAGCCCTGTTACCAAGGCAATAAAAATAGCCCAGGGACAAAAATTTCTGTTCTCTTTCATTCTCAGACAAAGGAACACTGGTAAAGGCCCATCATATAAGATCTGGCCCTTGTTCTCTAGGAGAGGATGTAAAGAGGACAATCAGCCAGTCAATAAATATTTATTAAACTCCTATGTTGGCAGTATATTAGACAGGGAGGTAAAACAATAAATAAAATACTGCCTTTGCTCTCCAGCAAACTATTCTAAGACAGTTATTGTGATGATTATTGTGATATGTGGTATGGGAACAAAGTGCAAAGACTCCTAACTCAGACCACTGAAATGGAGGGAGAGAGAATCGAGGAAAGCCACCCAAAGATAAATAATCATGAATTAAATGGAATAAATACAAAAACCAAGTCCAAAAAAAAAAAGGGGGGAAAGCTGTCCAGAGAAAGTGATGGGTTTGAATTAAGTCCTGAAGTGGTCTAGGTTTGGAAAGAACTTCAATCCTCATTATCTGTACAGAGCATAGAAGTCTGGATGGATTAAAGACCTAGAAATTAAAAAAAAGAAAAAGTATTAAAAGAAAATATAAAATACTATTTTTATGATCTAAGGCAGGGAAACAAAGCAGAAACATTACTTCAAAGGTCCGTATAGTCAAAGTATGGGTTTTCCACTAGTCATGTATGGTTGTGAGAGTTGGATCATAAAGAAGGCTGAGCATGGAAGATTTGATGCTTTTGAACTGTGGTGTTGGAGAAGACTCTTGAGAGTCCCTTGGACTGCAAGGAGATCAAACCAGTCAATCCTAAAGGAAATCAACCCTAAATATTCATTGGAAGGACTGATGCTGAAGCTCCAATAATTTGGCCCCCTGATGCAAAGAGCTGACTCATTGGAAAAGACCCTGATGCTGAGAAAGATTGAAGGCAAAAGGAGAAAGGGGCAGCAGAGGATGAGATAATTAGATAGCATCACTAATCCAATGTACAAGAGTTTTAGCAAGCTCCAGGAATTGTTGAAGGACAGGGAAGCATGGCATGCTGCAGTCCATGGAGTTGCAGAGTCTGATATGATTTAGAGACTGAACAACAATAATAACAGAAGATACCATAAACAAGGTTAAGAGAGAAAAGAAAAATGAGGGAAAAAAATCTGTGTCATGCCTGAGAGCAATCAACATCCAGATGTCTGTGCCCACCAGCCAAAAGTCCCCGGAAACACAATAGGCAAACAGTTGGATCTAATACTTGCTACCAAGGAGGAAGACTGCACACCATGGGGAACCTCTAGGATATTTCAGTAAGAGGGGATTGTTTTGTGATTTGGGCTAGTGTTTGGGTTGGGGAGAATTTGTCAGAAATCAGGGCAATTCTACAATTGCATATCTTAATTTTTATCTGAGAGGCAAGAGAAACTGAAAGGAGCTAAAACTACAGTTGGTAAAGCAGCAGCAGGCCCTCCTGTCCCCTGGGAGAAGAGGATATTTGGTCATTTTTTTGTGATATGAACAGTGTTCCTGTTTTTATCTGTGCTCAGATGATTTCAGGCAGTTGTATTTTTGTCCTGCTCCATCAGAACCACAGAGTAACCTTGTCTGATGTTGCTGTTCTCTGTAGCTGTTATGTTAAGTAGGGAATGCCTGCACCTAGGTACTAGCTGCAGATGAGGTCTTCCTTTTGACACCTGTCATTTTTGTTTTTCATAGAATTATAAATCAATAACAAAATAAGATACAACCCACTAAAACACTAGAGGAGGATAGGAACACTAATTCATAAAAAAGAAATACAAATGCAATTTTTTGGGGTCAATTGCACCAACAGAAAAATACAGATTACAACAGTGAAACCCTGTTGGTATTAATTTAAATTGGTTCAGCTTTTATGGAGGACTGGGCTTCCCTGGTGGCTCAGAGGGTAAAGCATCTGTCTGCAATGCGGGAAACCTGGGTTCGATCCCTGGGTTGGGAAGATCCCCTGGAGAAGGAAAAGGCAACCCACTCCTGTACTCTTGCCTGGAAAGTCTCACGGATGGAGAAGCCTGGTAGGCTATAGGCCATGGGGTTGCAGAGTTGGATTCGACTGAACGACTTCGCTTTCGCTTTATGGAGGACAATTTGACAATATCTTATATACATATACCTTTCAACCAGGAATTTCTGTTTCTTGAAATTTTTCCTAGAGAATTACATGGACAGGTACATAAAGAGGAATATAAAAGGATATTCACTGTAGCTTGTTTATAATAATAAGAACTGGAAAGCCTAAATAACTGTCAAAAAAGAATAATTAAACTCTGGAATATTACACAGTAGCTTAAGTTTGATCTTATTTAACCTTCTGTTATTTAATTTAAAAAACTTGAAAGTCAGTATTTATGTCTCTAAGTAGCAACATAGGAACATAATTATGCCATAACTTCAATAAAGAAAGCAGCATTAATAATTATACATCAGTATGATTCTGTTTTTTAAAAAATTTCCAAAGGGGGAAAAAAAAGATTTAGGAAATGCTCCTAAATCTGAGTATTTAGATGGGAAATTTTTTTCTTCTTTCTAATTTTCAGTATTTCCAAACTGTGATTAATTAGTATGCATTTCTTTTAGAAATGAATCAAAAAATTGTTTTTAAATGTAGCAGCCTACAATATGTCAGCAGGTACCAATCCAGAGTAGCTGGCCTGGATAAATCATTGTCAAAAAATAGTCCCTGTGCTGAGATAAATTCACATGGGAAAACGAGATTTTCCAAAAGTGCCTTGACTCTGTGACCCATTTTAAAATTATATGAGGGCTTTCAAGAGAGTCTGGTTACTCTTATGCACGCACAGGTACTGCCATGTTCCAAACTGATTCAGTAACCTTGGTGACATGTTAATATTGCTTTAAAAAGATTTTGTAAATGTTTAATTACCAAGCATCAGGCCCTCTTACTTTATCACTAATTCTGAGCTTTGACAAAAAGACTCAAGGATTGGGTGGGATTTCAGGAATGAGGTCAGGGGAAATTGTATAATGTATTTATAAGATATAAACCTATTCATGATAAAATATTTAAAGCTGTTTCTATAGGTTTAACTTTCACTGAAGCTTAATGTTTGTATTTTCACTTTCTTCTGAAATACCTCCTTTTATTTATTAACTCAAATGCAAAATGCTAAAAATCAAATGTATCATTTCCTGTCAGTATGAACCATTATTTAATAATTAACACAGAACTTTGAGAGGAATATAATCAGACTCCAGGACTCTTTACATTTTGATGAAAGTGTATCCCATGGTTGTAGATTTCATATGAGCGCACCCAAGTAATTCCACCATAAGAGAAAAGAGACTGGAAAATGTAACAAGAAGCAAGCCCAAGGAGGTCCAACTGGTAAAGAGAAGTTAGAGCAGGGCTCACACATATTTCAGGGTCATGATGTGGTAAGGGTCAGGCTCCAAGTGAAACTGCCACATAGACTTTGAAGTGGTTTTATAGAGAGGAGTAAGAATGAGGGCTTCAGCGGGTTGGCTGAAGGAGTTCACTATACAACACTGTGATGACAGGTAAACTTGATGGTAGAAAGCTTATGAGCATATTGAAGAGTTTAGATCCAATTAGAAGATACAAGCAAAGTAATATGATTGGATCCAAAAAGTGTTATAACTACATTGCTGGTAGTTACAAGGGTGAAATAAATGGGTAATTTCATTTGGGTAAAAGAATATTCCCATATCCTTGGAAGAATAATAACAGTGATAATAATAAATATAAACGACCAACCTTTTTGAATGCTTAACATGTTAGAAGGCTATGATAAGTGCTTTATATTTAATCATTTAACCAATATTTATTGAGCATCTAGTATGTGCTAATAGGCACTGTGCTAGCTGAGAACAGGCTAGGTAACAAGTCAGACAAGATTCCTTCACTCCTTGGGCTTATTTTCTAGTATATCTCATGAGTTAGCTTAGGTAATGTTTCCAACAATGGCTCACAGGTATTATCAAATCTATTTAATAGATAGGAATCCTGATAAATAGAGAAATTAATTTTCTAAAAATAACATGGCCAGTAAGTGTCAAAGTATGGGCTGACTGCAAGGTCACTTTAAAACCTTCATGTTATGATCGTGGTTATTTAATCAAGAGCCATAAAATATTTCTCTCTATATGTATATCAAGGAGTTCTTTCTATCACTCAAAATGTAGAATTTTTGAGGGCAGAAGAAAGTTCTTAACCACTAACTACTCAAAAGGAAAAAAATTTTTTAGGGCTAAGACCAATTAGAGAGCCCTCTAACATTTATTTGTGAAAGACTGAATCTTAGAGTTCAACAACAAGAGCAAAGCAAAATTACCTTTTATAAAATGAAATGAGGTTTTTGTAAGTGAAATGTAGTTAGAAAGAAAAAAAAAAAACTACCTTAATATCCAGGAACTGATGTGATACAGCTACATTATGTTATCCCTGGATGTAAACAATCTTATAAGTACATCCACTTTAGATAAGATTATTGTACAACTCCACAAAATATCAAGTATTTCCCTGTCACCTAAATGAGTGCCTGCTGCTTCTTTACCATTATAGCTTTATCTTTGTTCTAGTTTGCTCTCCCAATAGATAAAATTTATTGAGATATCCAATCATAGTGTTGCCCCTGCTTTTTGACACCACCAAATCTAGAATATGCTTCCTTAGACTCTCCACAAAATTTATCAATCAAAGTCCAACTCCCAGGGTAAATTCTTTCTAACATCCTTTTACTGAGTTATCACACAGCTTCCCAAGTTGTGTGTTCTTCCTTGCTACAATGAGTAATAGATTCAACTCATTCAACTGCAGGTGTTCCTACAGTTTTTAGCTGAAGAGTTTAGTTCAGTTCAGTTCAGTCACTCAGTCGTGTCCGACTCTTTGTGACCCCAGGAGCCGCAGCACTCCAGGCCTCCCTGTCCATCACCAACTCCCGGAGTTCACCCAAACTCATGTCCATTGAGTCGGTGATGCCATCCAGCCATCTCATCCTCTGTTGTCCTCTTCTTCTCCTGCCCCCAATCCCTCTCAGCATGAGAGTCTTTTCCAATGAGTCAACTCTTCACATGAGGTGGCCAAAGTATTGGAGTTTCAGCTTCAACATCAGTCCTTCCAGTGAACACCCAGGAGTGATTTCCTTTAGGATGGACTGGTTGGATCTCCTTGCAGTCCAAGGGACTCTCAAGAGTCTCCTCCAACACCACAGTTCAGAAGTATCAATTCTTCGGCGCTCAGCTTTCTTCACAGGCCAACTCTCATATCCATACATGACTACTGGAAAATCCATAGCCTTGGCGCACACACAGTTGGCGGCCGCGCACAGGACGCTCAGGGCCGGGATGGCAGCAGTGGCGCCTGGAAGCGGGGCTTCCCGGGAGGAGGAGGGCACCAGTGGGGACACAGACACTCCGCAGCCCCCAGCCCCGATGAGTGCGCCCAGAGCTCGTCTCTCGAGGCTGCCTCTGGCGCGAGTGAAGGCCTTGGTGAAGGCGGACTCCGACATGAATGTCGCGGGACAGGAAGCCATCTTCATTCTGGCATGCGCCGCGGAACTGTTTGTGGAAACCATTGCAAAAGAGGCCTACTGTTGTGCTCAACAAGGGAAGAGGAAAACTCTTCAGAGGAGAGATTTGGATAATGCAATATATACTGTGGATGAATTTGCTTCCCTGGAAGGTATTTTGGATTGATTGCTGAGCTGGGCAGTTTTGTGAGCCTGTACCTGCATCCTTCACCTAGACCTTCTGCAGGCCTCAGCTTTGAAGAAGAGTCTTTGAAATGTTGAACTTACACATTTTTTTCTGTTCTACGTTCACCTAAGCTTGAACAAGCCTGTTAGCTTTAATCTACAAGGTCTTCCACTACTTGGGTCTTCCATTTCTGGCCTGGATGCAGCTGCTTGTGGTAGAAATATAGAAAATGGTTTGTGTATGTTGGTTAATAAATGATAAGGACCAAATAAAGGTTTCTGATCAACTTAAAAAAAAAAAAAAAAAAGAAAAGAAAAACCATAGCCTTGACTAGATGGACCTTTGTTGGCAAAGTAATGTCTCTGCTTCTTAATGTGCTATCTAGGTTGATCATAACTTTCCTTCTAAGGAGTAAGTGTCTTAATTTCATGGCTGAAATCACCATCTGCAGTGATTTTTGGAGCCCAGAAAAATAAAGTCAGCCACTGTTTCCACTGTTTCCCCATCTATTTGCCATGAAGTGATGGGACCAGATGCCATGATTTTAGTTTTCTGAATGTTGAGCTTTAGGCCAACTTTTTCACTCTCCTCTTTCACTTTCATCAAGAGGCTTTTTAGTTCCTCTTCACTTTCTGCCATAGGGTGGTGTCATCTGCATATCTCAGGTTATTGATATTTCTCCCAGCAATCTTGATTCCAGCTTGTGCTTCTTCCAGCTAGTACCAAACAGCATAAATATAAAAGTAATTGGTGGTAAATTCTGCTAAACATTTACTGAGCCTATACTATATACAAGGTAATATATTCGGTTTTAGAGTATATTTGTGCCAAGGAGCTTATAATTACTGAGGGACAAATTAAGCACAGTAATGAGCCACAAAATGCTTGAATTTTACACAGAAGCAAACTTAGTGATTGAAAAACAACAAAAGGCTATTTAATATTGAAGGAAATCAGGACAGCTTCATAAGAGGTGTATTTTGAGACTGATCTCAAAGTAGGAAGATTTATTCCTACATGTGGAAATAAGAAAGGGTATAGTAAGAGCTAAGGTAAAAGACTACTGTATTTGCTTTATTAAGTGATAACAGCACTGCCTATAAAGCATGAAATGTTCTAGAAATATTAGCCCTATTTATTCCTCAGAATATCTATATTTTATAGGTGAAATTGAGAGAGGTTAAGGCATTTGTCTTACGGGGTCGCAAAGAGTCAGACACAACTGAAGCGACTTAGTACGCATGCCTGACAGAAACAAAAACAAATTCTCGTGAAGATATTTATATGTTCAAGTACCTTGTTTGTCATTTATACATTTTCAAAGGTATAAATTAGTGGTAATACTGGGAGTTAATTTTAATGACATGGCTAGTCTAAACTTATCAATGAACAGGAAAATGAAGTAAGGAGAATGCCTTTGTGCTCAAGGCCACTATCAGTTCAGTTCAGTTCAGTCACTCAGTTGTGTCCGACTCTTTGCGACCCCATGAACCGCAGCACTCCAGGCCTCCCTGTCTATCACAAACTCCCGGAGTCCACCCAAACCCGTGTCCATTGAGTTAGTGATGTCATCCAACCATCTCATCCTCTGTTATCCCCTTCTTCTGCCCTCAATCTTTCCCAGCATCAGTGTCTTTTAAAATGAGTCAGCTCTTTGCATCGGTGGCCAAAGTATTGGAGTTTCAGCTTCAGCATCAGGCCTTTCAATGAACACGCAGGACTGATCTCCTTTAGGATGGATTGGCTGGATCTCCTTGCAGTCCAAGGGACTCTCAAGAGTCTTTTCCAACACCACAGTTCAAAAGCATCAATTTTTCTATGCTCAGCTTTCTTTATAGTCCAACTCTCACATGATCACTGGAAAAACTATAGCCTTGACTGGACTGATCTTTGTTGACAAAATAATCTCTCTGCTTTTTAACATGCTGTCTAGGTTGGTCATAACTTTCCTTCCAAGGAGTAAGCATCTTTTAATTTCATGGCTGCAGTCACCATCTGCAGTGATTTTGGAGCCCCCCAAAATAAAGTCAGCCACTGTTTCCACTGTTTCCCCATCTATTTGCCATGAAGTGATGGGACCAGATGCCATGATCTTCGTTTTCTGAATGTTGAGCTTTAAGCCAACTTTTTCACTCTCCTCTTTCACTTTCATCAAGAGGCACTTTAGTTCCTCTTCACTTTCTGCCATAAGGGTGGTGTCATCTGCATATCTGAGGTTATTGATATTTCTCCTGGCAATCTTGATTCCAGCTTGTGGTTCCTCCAGCCCAGTGTTTCTCATGATATACTCTGCATATAAGTTAAATAAGCAGGGTGACAATATACAGCCTTGACGTACTCCTTTTCCTATTTGGAACTAACTAGTCTGTTGTTCCATGTCCAGTTTTAATTGTTGCTTCCTGACCTGCATACAAGTTTCTCAAGAGGCAGATCAGGTGGTCTGGTATTCCCATCTCTTTAAGAATTTTCCACAGTTTATTGTGATCCACACTGTCAAAGGCTTTGGCATAGTCAATAAAGCAGAAAGAGATGTTTTTTTCTGGAACTCTCTTGCTTTTACGATGATCCAGTGGATGTTGGCAATTTGATCTCTGGTTCCTCTGCCTTTTCTATAACCAGTTTAAACATCTGGAAGTTCACGGTTCACGTATTGCTGAAGCCTGGCTTGGAGAATTTTGAGCATTACAAGCTAAATGGAGAGCCTGTAGAGCAGTGGTCCCCAACCTTCAGGATCTAATGCCTCATGATCTGAGGTAGGCCTGAAATAATAATAAAGTGCACAATAAATGTAATGCACTTGAATCATCCCAAACCACCCCCTCCCCCAACCCCAGTCTTGGAAAACTTGTCTTCCACAAAAACAATCCCTGGTGCCAAAAAGGTCAGGGACTACTGCTATAGAGGCAGGAAAGAAAAGGCTATTTTCGTTAGTTATTTAGAAACTTCTAAGAGTTGGGAAAAGGTTTTCTACTGGCTCAGCCCAGCCATTCGTTCTGGCTTAATGCCTTGGTTCCTTTGCTCTGCTCTGTCTAGTCCTTTGATAAGCAATTCTTTCTCACCTTAGTGCTCCACTTGGCCAGCTAGTTCCTCTACCTAGCCTCACAGAAAGTAATCTTTGTTCTTTGTTTCTTTTCTCTTTGGCCTTTCACATTTAACTACGTCTGTTTTTTGCTCCTGATATCCCTGGCTGCATGTGCTCTTTGCCAGCAGTTACCAAATTTCTTTACAACTCTAGCACTGAGCTCTCAAGAGCCTCCTCCTTCTGGAACACAGCAGGGGCGGGGCCGGGGAAAGCTTCTCTCATTGGCTGACGTTTGCTGAACTCCCCAATGCGCAGGGCCTCCTGGGAGGAGAAGTATTATCCTAAAACTGAGCTTCACTGCCATTGGGAGGGTGTGGTTTCCCCTGGGAGAAGTATTGTCCTAAAACTGAGCTTCACTGCCATTGGGGGGGTGTGGTTTCCCCTTTCCTCAAGGCATGTAGGTTACCTTCCTCTGTGGGCGGGGTGACTCTGGGAGGCCCTGTCCTCTCTCCGAAGGCCATTCCTTGGGAACCATCGTTTTCAGGTGGACACCTCTGAACTCCTGAGGGTCTCTCAACTTCCGTGGTGGGTTTTCTGCCTACTTCACTCACAGGTCTTCCCGTTGTGACCTCTCACTTTTCGAGGTGGGAAAAATTAAGAATTTTTGAAAATAGTTTTTAGAAGAAGCAGTAATGGAGGTTTTCTGAAGACACACTTTCTCCAGGAATGGAAGAAGCATGTGGAGATCGATTGCGTGTTCAATGCAGGTAACGTGAACAGAAGGAAGGTAGAATAAACAGGAGAAGTATTGCCTACTCTGTTTTCTCTGAAAAATTTCCCTTTCATTTTATGTATTGAAAGTCCCTACTTTCTATGATCACTGGAAGAGCAGTCCTCCTTGGTGTCTTAATTTATGTGGGCATTCTTGCCCTACCATTAATTTTCTCTTTCTAAAAAATGCCTGCCCTAATTTCTTCAGAGTAGATGCTTTCATTTTTTAAGGCTTCTATGTAATACTTTCTTTCTTGATTGCACTTTTTGTATTTACCACGTTCTTAACAATGCACCAATATCAATGAATCAGAAAAATACGATACAAATATTTGTTTGAAAAGAAAAATAACTGTTGGAAGTTCAGAGGCTGCAGATAGAGCAGAATTAATTTATCTAACATATTGTTTTAACTTTTCAGGACTCAGGGTGCCTTCATCAACTTTACTGACTACAGGCACAAAGAGACTTGGTACCTGTATCTTAAGGATCTTAAAGCAACTGAATCCTGGCAAAAAGGCCCAGGTGAGGAGCATATGAAGAATAAAAGCCACTAGTAGATTAGGAAAAAGGAGCAGCTGTATCTGAAAGTTTATGAAGCACTGAAATACTCTCAGGAGACTAGGGATTTTACCCATAGTCTGGTCGTTTTCTTCTGGAAAGTTGTATATTAGGATTCCTGATATATGAGATGACCAAGATTTAACCCGTTTCTGGGTAATTAAGGCTTTTGCATACTAATCCTGAAACCTACTTTTTTTTTTTTTTGGCTAATGTTCAGACATACTTTATTCTCTCCTAAAGTTTGATAGATGCCCTAGAAAGTTTTTCCCTATTGATTTTAAAAATAGTTAACAATTAGTTTAAATGTAAATTTAATTTATTCTTGTGGTGGTTGAAGGAGGAAGCATATAAGAAAGGGGGACAGGAATTATGCAGGGGAGTGTTGCCCAAGTATCCAATAAGGGAAACTCGAGATGAGTAGCAAAGAAAGAGTGTGTCTGTTTTCCTCAAATCTGTGAAAGGTGGAATCTGATAGACCAACAGGAATCCAATGTAGGAGCAAGAACTTGCCAAATATTTTAGCATGTGAAAACTCTGGGTTGATTTTAAGTTGGAGTTATCCCTTGAGGTGTTGGTACATCACATTTGTTGTTTTAGAAAAGCAGTTGTTGAGGAACAAAACTACTTCTGGTGGTGATAAGGATCGGGGTTGAAATATGTGGGCTTTGTTTCCAGCACTTGCTGTCATTTTGTGTCTGTTTGTGCTAGGTAAATGCTTCCCTAGTACATAATGTGAATAGTAGAATGCTATGTTTTTAATAGTATAGTTTCTGAATCAATTTAAGTGCTTTGGGAAGTTAGTGCTTTTATCTGTTAAGTCTGCAGCCGTCTTGTAGTTGTAGTATTGGTACATAATCAAGGGTGCTAGCCTAGGTCCATAGATACATGTATGTATTTCTTTTAGTACTTGTAGAGAAAGTTGTACCCACTTTTGGCATAATTTTGTATATGAGTATCAAAGGGGACTTTTGGTATAATATTTAGCTGTAAAAATAATCTCAGAACTCTCATATATATTAATATATAGAGTTTGTCCCCAAGAGGCAGGAGGTGGCAGGAGGTGGCAGGAAGAAGGACTCTGCATGAGTTTCCAAGCTTCCAGCACATGCCTCATTGTCCCAGACAATTTCACTTAAACAAGAAACAAGCTCAAAAATAAAGTTAAAAATCTTAAGATAGCAACCTAGTATTGAACTTCAAGACTGAAGCCCTGTGTGACTGTCCTAGTCACATACCCCAAAAGTTACTAATTACATTAAAGAAATTTTCTCCAGTATAAAAGATGAGGGAAACACATTCCTTATGTATTCCTGTTGTTTCATTTATCTTGTGCAAAATAGAAGGCTCAATGACACTGATGACATTCAAGGTGTTTCTCCCTGGTGTGATTGCTCATCCATTACCTAAGGGCAGAGAAATTGCCTCCTACTCATTAGTAACATTCATGAGATTTCTGTCCAGTATGAATTCTCTTAGATTGTCTAAGGGATGAAAGATCAATAAGTGCTTTTCAACACGAGTTGCATTCGTAGGAATTCTCCTCACTGAGTATGCTGTTATGCACAGTAAGTAAGCAAAGAACTTCAGTGGAAGGATTTTATGTACCGAGTACATTCCTAGGGCTTTTCTCTGATGTGGTTTGCCATGTTTACTAAGGGATGAAGTAACACTAAAAGCGTTCCCACAGTCCCTGAGTTCCAATTTGTATTCTGTTGTATACACTGAGTGAAAAGCTACTACAAAGAACTTTTCATATTGATTGCAAGTATAGGGTTTTCTTCAGTTCTCATGTGTACATTAAATGCAAGTGCTTCCTGAAGATTTTTCCGCAGTCTTGGCCTCCATAGAGTTTCTCACCAGTCTTAATGTGTGCAGTGCAGGTAGAATTTACACTGATGCCTTTCCATATCAATTATGTTTGTAGGGATTGTCCCCAGTATGAGTTCTCTTGTGCCATCCAGAGACAGATCTGCTAAAGATTTGAAAACACTCCTTATGTTCATAGTGTTCTATGCTAGTGTGAATTCTCACCTGTATCTGAAGGGATGAGTGATAATCAAAGGCCTTCCTATAGTTCTTACACGCTTAGGGTTTCTCCTCATTATGTATTTCTATATGCATAGGAGTAGTACTGAGATATTTTCCACATTTATTACATTCACAGCATTTCTCACCAGTAGCAATTTTCTTGTGTTGAGTAAAGTTAGATCTTGTACTGATTATGCATGCATGTGCTAAGTTGCTTCAGTTGCATCTGACTCTGTGAGAGCCTATGGACTGTACTGATTACATTCAGAGTTTTTCTCTAAGATGACTTCTCCCCATCTTCACACAAGTAAATGACTTTTATCTGAAAAAATCTTGCTTAAGATTTGACTCTTTAGTTTTAAGTAAAATCTACAAATCTGGACATGCTGCCTAGGTGGCTCAGTGGTAAGGAATCCACCTGCTAGTGCAGCAGATGAGGTTTGATCTCTAGGTTGGGAAGATCCCCTGGAGAAGGAAATGGCAATCCAATCTAGCATTCTTGCCTGAAAAATCCAGTTGACAGAGGAACCTGGTGGGCTATAGTCTATAGGGTTGCAAAAGAGTCAGACATGACTTAGCATCTAAACAGCAACAAGTCTGGACAGATGTTTGGAGATTCTCACCCTTCTCTATCATCATCTCATCCTTTTTCTCCAACCAGGAGATAAAACTGGGTTCCTTGATAATGATGCTCAAGTGATGCTATTTCTGTAGTTCTCCCTCATCTTATTCTGTGTATTTTTTGCTGAGAAGGGTCTAGCAAAGCCTACTTCTTCTAGGTGAATTCCACAGTTGTATTTTTGTTTTTAACTTTTCATTTTATATTGAAGTATAGCTGATTAACAATGTTGTGACAGTTTCAGGTGCACAGCATGGTGACTCAGCCATGCATAAACATGTATCTGTTCTCTCCCAAACTCCCCTACCATCTGGGCTACCACATAAAATTGAGCAGAGTTCCCTGTGCTATTCAGTAGGACCTTATTGGTTATCTATTTTAAATATAGCAGTGTGTACCTGTCAATCCCAAACTCCCTAACTATCTCTGTCCCCCATGTTGTAAACAGTGCCACAGTCATATCTTTGAAACTCATCCAAGTCCTTGACCAGTTTGTTAGCAGCCCAGCAACCAACCATCCTTTCCTGTATTTCCCCTCTGGTGCCAGGGGGGTCCTGAGCAGGCCAAGAATGAGTCAAGGACAGATAACTGCCATCCTGTGAGTTCAGTTCAGTTCAGTCGCTCAGTCGTGTCCGACTCTTTGCGACCCCATGAATCGCAGCACACCAGGCCTCCCTGTCCATCACCAACTCCCGGAGTTCACTCAGACTCACGTCCATCGAGTCAGTGATGCCATTCAGCCATCTCATCCTCTGTCATCCCTTTCTTCTCCTGCCCCCAATCCCTCCCAGCATAGAGTCTTTTCCAATGAGTCAGTGGCTAGCAAATATATTTGGACCCAGAATTTACTCTGGAGCATGGATGTTGGAAAAGTCTGACTTAATGAAATGGAAGGGAAAGAAAAAAATTGCAGTAGGACAAATTAACACAGTGAGGCAATCCTTGAAATTGTGGATTTAGCATTGAAGGTTCAGTAGACTAACGATCCTAAAGTCTGCATCCTGTAGTAATAGATAACTTTGCTAAAATGTTAATTTTTCAGAATCTTATGCCCCACATGGATGTGCATCAGCCAAGCATCCACATTCCACAGTAGCCTGTTCAGTTTTTGACGTGCCATTATACACACGTGCATTCTCATATGTACTATGCTTCATTTAGGAAGGAATTATATGCTACAATTTGTTGCTGTTGTTTAGGCTCAAGTCGCCTCTGATTCTTTTGCCACCCCTGTAGCCCGCCAGGCTCCTCTGTCCACGGGATTTCCCAGGCAAGAATACTGTGAATCTAACTGCAAATTTGCTTGAAATACAGAGCAGCAGGGGCTTTAGAACATTCCTCTCAGTTCTCATAGTCCATTTGGGGCAGGAATCTTTGATACTTTAGACATCTTCCCACTGGACTGTGACTTTTCACATGAAGGTTATTGGGCCCTTTATCTCCTCCAGCTGCTTGTCCCAAAACATTCCAGAGCCTGCCCTTTCCATTTCTTTGGGTTTTTCTCCTTGCTCAGGGACTGCTTTGAGACCTTGGGCCTGTGTGTATGCATGCTCAGTCACATCTGACTCTTTGTGTCCATGAACTGTAGCCCGCCAGGCTCCTCTGTTCATGGAATTTTCCAGGCAAGAATACTGGAGTGGGTTGCCATTTCCTACTCCACTGGGATATGAGTAAGTGAAAAAAAAAAAAAAATCCTCAAAGGCAGGATGCTTCGTTCACCCAGAGCCTATATTATCTCTATTGAAATCTCCATTTCTCTCATTCTGATCATCAGGTACCTTCCCAAGAGCAGTAATTCTCAAACTTTTTGAACCTATGATCTCTTTACAATCAAAAAAATAATGAGGGTGTTCTAAAAAAGTTTTT
>SJYQ01005571.1:23564-79151 GCA_006410935.1 Redunca redunca | reverse complement strand
GAGTGTTTCCTGGTGTTTGGAAACCTCTCTTCTTAAAGTTCCTTTCCCGGGTCGGGCTTCCCTACCCAGGACGGAGCTCCCTCCCCACCTCCTTTGTCTCTCTTTTCGTCTTTTATATTTTTTCCCTACCTGTTTTTGAAGGCAATGATCTGCTTTTCTGGGTGCTTGATGTCCTCTGCCAGCATTCAGAAGTTGTTTTGTGGATTTTGCTCGGCATTGAAATGTTTTTTTTGAGGAATTTGTGAGGGAGAAAGTAATCTCCTGGTCCTATTCCTCCGCCATCTTCTCCCCCTCTGCAGCACTGTTTATAATAGCCAGGACATGGAAGCAACTTAGATGTCCATCAGCAGATGAATAGATAAGAAAGCTGTGGTACATATACACAATGGAGTATTACTCAGCTATTAAAAAGAATACATTTGAATCAGTTCTAATGAGGTGGATGAAACTGGAGCCAATTATACAGAGTGAAGTAAGCCAGAGAGAAAAACACCAATACAGTATACTAACGCATATATATGGAATTTAGAAAGATGGTAACAATAACCCCATGCAAAAAGTTGACTCATTGGAAAAGACTCTGATGCTGGGAGGGATTGGGGGCAGGAGGAGAAGGGGACGCCAGAGGATGAGATGGTTGGATAGCATCACTGACTCGATGGACGCGAGTCTGAGTGAACTCCAGGAGACGGTGATCGACAGGGAGGCCTGGCGTGCTGCGATTCATGGGGTCGCAAAGAGTCGGACACGACTGAGTGACTGAACTGAACTGAACTGAACGATAACCCTGTATGCAAGACAGCAAAAGAGACACAGATGTATAGAACAGTCTTTTGGACTCTGTGGGAGAGGGAGAGGGTGGGATGGTTTGGGAGAATGGCATTGAAACATGTATAATATCATATATGAAATGAATTGCCAGTCTAGGTTCGATGCAGGATACTGGATGCTTGGGGCTGGTGCACTGGGACGACCCAGAGGGATGGTATGGGGAGGGAAGTGGGAGGGGGGTTCAGGATGGGGAACACATGTATACCTGTGGCGGATTCATGTTGATGTATGGCAAAACCAATACAATATTGTAAAGTAATTAACCTCCAATTAAAATAAATAAATTTATATTAAAAAAATAAAAGTGTGTGGTACACACACACACACACACACACACACACACACACACGTATAAATCCTCAGAGAAACAGGGTTTTAGTCTGAGACTTAACTGACTGTAGTAGAATGACTCTTAGTCATCCCATATTTTAGATTTATGGAAAGAGTTAACTATTAATATGTTAACCCAATATATTATGACTTCCCCGGTGGCTCAGATGGTAAAGTGTCTGCCTACAATGAGGGAGACCCAGGTTTGATCCCTGGGTTGGGAAGATCCTCCGGGGAAGGAAATGGCAACCCACTCCAGTATTCTTGCCTGGAAAATGCCATGGACAGAGGCATGTGGTAGGCTACAGTCCATGGGGTCGCAAAAAGTCGGACATGACTGAGCGACTTCGCTTTCACTTTAACTATTAATAAGCCCTGGATGAAAGATTTAATTAGTATAGCATATCTTTGTTTGGGTTAGGACTTTAGTAATACCAAAGCCCATTTTTCTCTCCTGCTGTCATATATATAGGTTTTATGCATGTGGGGATGGGTATGTTTTACAGAGTGCTTAGAGCTTCTTCGAAGGGCTTAGGGAGACCAGATCTTTATATTTGCAGGCTAATTGCTGAGAGGTTTGTCTGGTCCTCCAGTAAGATCACATGGGTCTAGATTCTCTGTACTGCCTTTTGAACAGTTGTGCTGAGGGTTAAAAATAATGAAGGTCCAATCGCCAGACTGTCTCCATACTTTTAAGGAATCTTGATATCTTTGCATTTTTTTTTTTTAATGAAACCACTTTAGTGCTCCTGAAAGCCATGAGTGGACCAGTGGGCTTATTTGCTCAAATAACTGTTGTGGGGTTATTCACACTAAAGTGAAAGGCTCAATAGTAGTTCAGGAGAGGAAAAGAGTTATAGAATATAAAACAAAATGAGATGGGAAGTTATTTTTGCAAAACAACAACAACAACAACTAGCAGTTTAAGGTCAGTTGTAATAGATTGCTGAACAGGTTTCTGTCAGTTTGGTGAGAGAGAAATTGAATCAGTGCAAGATAATTGAGTCAGAAAGACCTAGCCCCTGGGAACTCCAGGCCTGAGGGGCAGTGAGATTATTTATAGATTATTATAGATTGAGGTTAGATCAGAGTGTGCTACTAAATTTTGCTGTACCTGACATAGAGTTATCCTTGGTGAAGTTAGAGCTATATAACACTGTATGAAGGAATGAGATTAATAAAACTTCTGATGGTCTAGAATTTAGTGTAGTAATAAAACGTTGCTTATTGTCTAAATATTTCAATGAAGTTACTCTAGACTCCTCATTAGAGGCATGACTAACCTAGAGGAAGGGTCTTATTTCCAAGGACAAAATGATCTTGCTCTGGAACTTGAAGCAGAAGGGTTTAGACTACACATTTCCAAATGTCCTTTTCCGCCCCGCCCCCACCAACACATAGTCTTCCAGAAATTAACAGCTATTGCTCTTTCTCACAACTGAGTGGTTCTGTCCTCTTTTGGTGATAATTTCTGGTTTATAATCATAGACTATTAAAATTGGAAGGGATAGTTCAGTCTTTCTGGAGCTGGGGTTGGTATTTCTTGATTAGGGGTATGATGTTGGTTTGTAGTGATTCTTCCTGAAGAAATAATTTTCTCTTGGAGTATCTTTTCCTTTTGGGGTGTCAGAAGATGGCAGCTGGCAAGTAGATTTATTCTAAAGAGGAAGAGATTGGTGCTTTGGTCAGGGGAGTGTGTAATTTCCTCGGTTCTGTCTTTCCGCAGCAAAAATTTGAATTGACAGATGGACCAGTGTTATAGCTCAGTTTTATTGGCAAGCAAAGGAAAATACATCCTCAAGGCATGAGGGCAGGTCAACCCAAAAGACACGAAGAGAAGCCCCTGGCTCAATTTTGGCTTCTCTTTTTATATATATATATATTTTTTTCTGTCCCCCCAACCCTCCTGAGCCTGCCCTCTGTAAATGGGGCTAACCAAGGAGGGTTTTACCTGAGGTCTTCACTCCAGTCCCTGGACCTTCCTTTGTTTTATTTTCGTGGGCTTTTCCTTTCTTTGTCTTTTAGCCACTGCCATTTTGGACTCCTTTTTCCTATTCTAACTACCTAACATTCCCCACTCAAGAGATGGAGGCCCAATTCTTTGGGAATAGGGACGTCAACGTCTCTCTGGCTACTTCCTGCTGAACTGGGATGGCAAGGGGCATAGGGCCTCCCCCTCTTGCTAGTCTCAAGACTCAGAGATTTATAGCCATGTCAAACCTTATAGCAATGTCCATCTAAGGGTGAGTGATATTTTCTGTCGTCAGATGTAATTTTATATATCCTTGTTAAACTGGCACTGCATGTTGTAGCCTGTTGACCAGGGCAGAGACAAAATGGGTTAGACTGGTGATAGCAAGGATTAGCAGGGGCATTAGCCAACTCCAAATTCCCTATTTCCAGGAGAAGGATCCCCAGAGAGATTGTAGCTACCCCAAGAACTCTCCAGCTCATTCTTTGAGGTCCTGTAGGATCTAGAATGTTTTTCTTGAAGACTGTAAGACTTTCTTTAACTTAGATGGAGGTATTTACCCAGAAACAACAAGTCTCATTCAAGATGGCTCAAGTCCTTATTCAGGGATCAGGAGATCTGTCTCCTGTCTATTTTGGAGTACAACCCCTGCCAAGTTGTGTTGGCTCTTTAGCGCTCTCCTGAGAAATCTTATTCCCAGAAACTTAATTTGGGGGATGTGCATTAGAATGGCAATTATTTGCAGTTCTGAATAGGTATCTGGGATCTCCCAAGGACTCACAGGTGTACTGAGTTTCCTCTTATGTTTTCTTCCATGGCTTGACTTGGGAGTAGTGAATCCAGGAGTCATGTCCTGGTACCTTTACGGCTGTGGGGGTAGAAAGTGAAAGGTTGTTGTTGAATCATGCAAAGATGCTGGGATTCTTGGGCCCTGGAGGAGAAGAATTCAATCTGGGGCCAGAGATGAGGTTTGATCGCTCAGAGCTTTTGTGTAATAAAGTTTTATTAAAGTATAAAGGAGATAGAGAAAGCTTCTGACATAGGCATCAGAAGGGGGCAGAAAGAGTACCCCCCTGCTAGTCTTCAGCTGGATGTTATATAGTCACTAGCAGTCTGTTAATGAAAGAAAGGAATGTCTTAAAACTCAGAATGGCACTAGGCCCCTCACCCATAAGATGCATTTTGGGATAATCTTGGCACCAAATGCTTCATCCTGGGCCATAAAATGGTTAACTTGAATCTTGAAGAAGGGCAGATCACCATACAAATAGTTTCATCTATGTAGATTAGGGGAACAATATCTGAGTATAATATACTGGTTTGTCAAGTAGGTTCTGAGCCAAGAGGCAAATCGACTTGAAGACAGAGTTTGGGGTAAATGCATAGTACATTAGCATAGCTTAAGATAAACATTTCCATAAGAGAAATGCATTGGTTATCTCTAGGTTTGAGAATAGTTAACTTCAGGTGAAACCAGGTGTCATTATGGCAACACAGTATTTTAAGAGAAACCTCCTTTTAAATTTGTATAGAGAAGTAAAAAAAAAAAATATTGCTAGTTTGTTTCCTCCTGCCGCTTAAGAGAGAGAAAAATGTCTGACACTTGCAGGCTATTTCCTCCTTTTGGAGACACCTGGCCTTCCTGCCTGTTACCCTCTCAAAAGTATTAAAGGGTAGGGGCCCTGGAGTTGAGCGGGAAAGGCTGGAGTTGAGCCTTTGGGGACCCATCTTTCCAGACTTTAATTAAGACTTGAATCCCTGGAGCATATAGCAGTGACTTTTTAGAATCTTTTGGGTCCTGGTTAACACCCCATGAGCTTGTATCCTGTTGGAATTGCCCAGTAGCCATGGTATAAGACTGGACGGACTGAGCCTCTGGATCTAGGAAGAGGTCATTGATATAAACAGAAGGTCTCCCATATAGCATCTCATAAGGACTAAGACCAATTTTTTCCTTAGGGGCAATATAGGTGTGGAGGAGAGCTATTGGTAAAGGCTCCTTCCATCCCAAGGAGGTCTCTTGGGTTACCTTTTTTTATCACTGATTTTAAGAATTGGTTGGCTCTTTCTACTTTTCCTGAAGGCTGAGACCTCCAGGCATAATGGAGATAGTAAGTAATGCCCAATACTGTAGATAGCCCTTGGGTGACCTTAGAAGTAAATGATGTCCCTTTACCACTTTGTAATGACCTGGGAAGACCAAATCTCGGAATGATTTCATGGAGCAGTTTTTTTTACCACCTCCTCAGCCTTCTCAGTGTGGGTGGGAAAGCCTTCAGTCCATCCTGTGAACATATCTATCATGACTAATAGGTATTTATACCCTTGAAAATTGTAGGTCAGGAAGCAACAGCTAGAACTGGACATGGAACAACAGACTGGTTCCAAATAGGAAAAGGAGTACGTCAAGGCTGCATATTGTCACCCTGCTTATTTAACATATATGCAGTACATCATAAAAAACTCTGGGCTGGAGGAAGCACAAGCTGGAATCAAGATTGCCAGGAGAAATATCAATAACCTCAGATATGCAGATGACACCACCCTTGTGGCAGAAAGTGAAGAAGAACTAAAGAGCCTCTTGATGAAAATGAAAGAGGAAAGTGAAAAATTTTGCTGAAAGCTCAACATTCAGAAAACGAAGATCATGGAATCTGGTCCCATCACTTCATGGCAAATAGATGGGGAAACAGTGGGAACAGTGGTTGACTTTATTTTTCTGGGCTCCAAAATCACTGCAGATGGTGATTGCAGCCATGAAATTAAAAGACGCTTATTCCTTAGAAGGAAAGTTATGACCAACCTAGACAGCATATTAAAAAGCAGAGACATTACATTGCTAACAAAGGTCCGTCTAGTCAAGGCTATGGTTTTTCCAGTGGTCACGTATGGATGTGAGAGTTGGACTATAAAGAAAGCTGGGCTCAGAAGAATTGATGCTTTTGAACTGTGGTGTTGGAGAAGATTCTTGAGAGTCCCTTGGACTGCAAGGAGATCTAACCAATCCATCCTAAAGGATATCATTCCTGGGTGTTCATTGGAAGGACTGATGTTGTAGCTGAAACTCCAGTACTTTGGCCACGTGATGCGAAGAGCTGACTCATTTGAAAAGACCCTGATGCTGGGAAAGATTGAGGGCAGGAGGAGAAGGGGATGACAGAGGATGAGATGGTTGTATGGCATCACTGACTGAATGGACATGGGTTTTGGTGGACACTGGGAGTTGGTGATGGACAGGGAGGCGTGGCGTGCTGCGGTTCATGGGGTCGCAAAAAGTCAGACACGACTGAGTGACTGAACTTAACTGACCCTTGAAAAACTGGCATCTGGGTGAAGTCCATCTGCCAGTCCTCTCCTGGGTAGGTCTCACGTCATTGGACAGGCTGTGCCAGCTGGGGTCTTCGAGCTCCTTGGGGGTTGTTTAATTGGCAAGTGGGACAAGAGGAGACCACTTGCCTTATAGTCGTTTGGAAGCCTGTTCCTCTGAAGGACCTTTCTAGTAATCTTTGGAGGGCCTTTTCCCCTAAATGAGTGGTGGCATGTAAGGAATTAACCAACTTCCATTGGAGGTTCCCAGGCAGAAAAAGGAGTCCCTCCTTTTGGAATCACTCCATATGATCTTCTTGGAAGCCCCACTCTTGGCTTTAAGAATCTCACCTTCAGTATATGGAGGAGTTTCTGGCAAATTAGACTGTGGAACTAAGGTGGCAGCCCCTATTAGGTCATTATTCTGTAATGCTTCTCTCTTAGCTGCCTGATTGGCTGCGAGGTTCCCTTATGCCACTTCTGTGCTCCCTTTTTGGTGTCCTTTACAATGGGAAACTAAAACCTCACTGGGCAGATGAACTGCCTCTAAGAACCTAAGGATTTGATCACCATATTTGACTGGGGACCCTTGGGTGGTCAAGTGGTCTCTTTCTTTCCAAATAGCAGCATGTGCATGTAGCATCAGAAAGGCATACTTGGGGTCAGTGTAAATGGCTACTGTTTTTCTTTTTCCCAGCTCTAAAGCTTGAGTCAGGGCTATGAGCTCAAGTACCTGGTGGCAAAGATTTAGCCTCTGTGGTCTCAAAATTGGAGACTACTGCATATCCAGCTCTTCTTTTTCCATCCAAGACAAAGCTGCTTCCATCAGTGTACCAGATTTCCTCAGGATTGGTCAGAGGATCTTCTGACAATCCCTCTCAGAGTTTTGTCCAGTGGTCCAAGGTTTCTAGGCAAGAGTGAAAGGGGAGAGAGCCCTTGGGGATAAACAGAAAGGTACCTGGGTTAAGAACCTCACAAGGGGATATAGTCAGGCCTGATTTTCCATCAGCACTACATGATATCTGAGGGTTCTTTGATCTGACATCCATAAATGGCCTCTCCCATTCAGGAGTTGTTTCACTTGGTGGGTGGTAAAAATAGTGTTAGTTTGTCCCCAAAAGAGAGTTTTAAAGCATCTTCTAGCAGGTCTGCAATAGCTGCAAGATTTCGAAGGCAGGGAAAGATCTCTTCCCAATAAAGGAGTTGAACCCTCAGGGACCACCCGAAACTGATGGGAAGATATTTGTCCATCCAAGAAACTAGAGAAATGTTTGGGTGAATGAATCTTTTTGTAATTGTTTTTCCTGTAGCACCCAAAATGGTACAGGTTTGGGAGGAGAAGGTTCTGGAGTAGGAGGTCAGGACAGAGTAGGTAGCCCCTGTGTCAACCAAGAAATTCTCGGACCTACCTGCCACATCCAGTTACACCCTTGGCTCCAGCCCCATGATGGTTATCTGTGACAGGTGGGCTGGCTGAAGCGGGCTGCTTCAGTCCTGTTGAACCATTGTGAGGGAAGGCTTGGCACTTGACCTAGAAGCTCTTGGGTCCTGAGGATAGAGTGCGACCCAGTGTCCCAAATGATGGCATTTGTAGCGAGCCATTTTAAGAGACTTGTCACAGTTTGGACACTCTTTGGTCCAATGTCTCACCTGTCTACAGATTAGGCATTTGCCTTGTGCCTTATCCTTTAAGGACTTGGGGTTTGCCATAGGGCTTCTCTGGAGGGCAGCCAGCATCTGAGCATGCCTTGTCTCTTTCCTTCTCTCCCTTTCCTGGGCCTTGGCCTCCCTCTCCTGTTCTCTGTTATAAAAGGAATTGGTGGTTGTCTGGATCATCTCATCTAAAGAGGCATTAGGGTCCTGCTGCTATAGCTGTTGTAACTTTATCCTGATGTCTGATGCACATTGGCACAGGAATTTGTCTTTTAAAATCACCTGTCCCTCATAAGAGTCTAAGTCCAGATTGGTAAACATTTAGAGGGCCTTTTAGCCTTTCCAGAAAGGCAGTGGTGTTCTTGTTGGACTCCTGAGTTATTGCTGAGACTGAGCACAGTCCCACAGCTAATAGGCTTCCTTCTGTTTTCATGGGTGGACTTCCTTAGGGGTGAGTCTTTTTGAAGCTTATCCTGTTATGCCCAAGCCGCAAAATCTCCCAATGACCACCAGGGAGCTGGTATCCGATGCAAAAGCAAGAGAGTTTTTATTACCAAGCTCGAGCTGGGGCTCCCACCGGCACCAACGCAGCGGCTATAGGGAGGGAGCCCCGAGTTTTGGGTTACACTGCTTTTATAGGAAATATTCAGGTAAAAGGGTAAAAAGGGGGCATTCAGGCTGAAGGACAACTGATTGGTTACTTAAGGGGGTGTTTAGGCTGAAGGATAACTGGTTGGCTATTTTATTCTATAGGGTTTGTGTGTGGATTCTTGATTGGTTTTTACTTTCAAGGTAAATCACAAGTCTCTGAACGTAAAGTCAGGAGGTTTAGCCTAAGGGCCAATTGGCTCGTGGGCAGTGGGGCAAGGTTCGGTAATATCCAAAGTCTAAGTCTGTTTGCCCGGAACCTTTACAAAATGGAGTTCTTTTACAAGATGGAGTAGCTTAGGCTCTTCAATCCTACCCAGGACTGTTGCAACCTGAGAGCCAGGTGTCCCCAGGTCAGGGTGCAGATCCCCAGGTAGGCTGAGGTGTGACAGCCTCCTGGAGATTGACTCCCTGGGCAGGTCTAGGCATGTCGACCTCCTGGGACCCTTGGACTGGTGGATCCCCAAGCAAGTTGAGGTGTGACAACCTCCCGAGGGCCAGATCCTTAGGCAGGTTGACCTCCTGGGACCACGGGCTGGTGGATCCCCGAGCAGGCTGAGGCACGACAACCTCTGGGGACTGAATCCCTAGGCAGATCGAGGCATGTCGACCTCCTGGGACCCCAGGCTGGAGCTGGACGTCCCTAAGGTCTCCAGCATGATAGTGCTGGGTAGGATTAAGGGATTGTAATCTTAACTCATTGCTGGTTTGTCCACTGCAGATGGGAATAGATACCATGATGTAAAGTAATCCAAGCCTGTGCTCTGAGACTGGGAACCTGGTGAAACAGACATAAGCCTTATTCTCTTATTGCTCTGAGGGAATGTAAGTCATTGATTTCCCCCCCGTCTTTCATAAGAGCAGCTTAGGGTGTCTTCAATGGTAAACATCTCATTGTCATAGACCCACTTTAGGTAATAACAGAAATAATGGCAAAGGAGTGGGTTATCTGGTCCTGTTAGGGGCATTAGGAGTATTTTAATAATAATAAGCATGGTGGAGTGATGTTGCCTACAAGGGGGCAGGGTCCTGGTTGTAGGAGTTAGTAAGCAGTTTAAGAACAAATTGATGAGGCAACAGACCAGATGTTCCATAAAAGTGGAGTGGAGATTTGATCCAGGGGTATGTTTGTAACTTTAGGAGACGGGTGGTAAGGGTTTGGGCCCAAACGGCCTGTAGGGCTAACTCCCAGAATTGCAAACATTATCCCTGGAAGCCCAATTGCCTTTGAAGGGATGCCACCAACAGATGGACATCTAGCAGGCATTGTGGGCCTGTCACCTGCCCTAGCCGGTTCACTGAGAGATGCTATTGTTGCACATGTTGTAGGAAACATGGAAGATGAGGGCCTGAATATCTAGAGAGATTGGATATTACACAGTATGTCTCTCCCAAGTCCCTCCAGAAGATTGAAGAGGCAACATTTTGGGCCTGGATGGGGCTCAGGAAAAGAGCATGAAACAGGATGGAGGGGGGCAGGGCACAACTTTAGAAAAAATGACATAGCCCAAGGGCATAACATTCAGTTCAGTTCAGTCACTCAGTTGTGTCCGACTCTGCAACCCCATGAATCACAGCACGCCAGGCCTCCCTGTCCATCACCAACTTCCGGAGTTCACCCAAACTCATGTCCATCGAGTCGGTGAATGCCATCCAGCCATCTCATCCTCTGTCGTCCCCCTCTCCTCCTGCCCCCAATCCCTCCCAGCATCAAAGTCTTTTCCAATGAGTCAGCTCTTCGCATGAGGTGGCCAAAGTACTGGAGTTTCAGCTTTAGCATCATTCCTTCCAAAGAAATCCCAGGGTTGATCTCCTTTAGAATGGACTGGTTGGATCTCCTTGCAGTCCAAGGGACTCTCAAGAGTCTTCTCCAACTCCACAGTTCAAAACCATCAATTCTTCGGCGCTCAGCCTTCTTCACAGTCCAACTCTCATACATGACTACTGGAAAAACCATAGCCTTGACTAGATGGACCTTAGTCGGCAAAGTAATGTCTCTGCTTTTGAATATGCTATCTAGGTTGGTCATAACTTTTCTTCCAAGGAGTAAGCATCTTTTAATTTCATGGCTGCAGTCACCATCTGCAGTGATTTTGGAGCCCCCCCAAAATAAAGTCTGACACTGTTTCCACTGTTTCCCCATCTATTTCCCATGGAGTGATAGGACCGGATGCCATGATCTTCGTTTTCTGAATGTTGAGCTTTAAGTCAACTTTTTCACTCTCCTCTTTTACTTTCATCAAGAGGCTTTTTAATCCCTCTTCACTTTCTGCCATAAGGGTGGTGTCATCTGCATATCTGAGTATGCACATATTGGGCATAACATAGACCAATTAAAATCAAATGGGTCCAAGATGACAAGCCAAATTCAACTAAATCTTGATCCTCAATATGCAAGCTAAATGACACAGCCAGAGGTTATCTGGCCAGGACAGTTCCAAGGCACTGTCAAAAGACTGAGGAGTGGGTGGTTCCCCAATTGTCAGAATGATCCTCCCACTCATTAGCATATGAAATCACCCAGCTCAGGGAAAACTAACCACACCACTCTCGCCCTCTGCAATGGCCCACACCCTGTGGAGTGTACTTCTCTCTAAATCCGAACAAATCCACCTCTTACTCATCACTGTGTCTCTCACTGAATTTTTTGCAATGAGGTATCAAGAGCCTGAGCTTCATTAGGTCCTAAAACCAGGCACCATGGGTTTTGGCCGGTTTCAAGTCCCAGTCAGATATGACTGAGTGACTAGCCATGTGGGTTTCAGTCCCAATCTTAGGTAAATGGTTTCAAGTGCAACTTTCACGAATTGAAAGATGATGACCTGCCCAATACTTTGTAAGCAATGGCATAGATGGAGAGAGGAGCTGAAGGATGGGAAGAAAAAGCAGTGGGAAAAATGTGCCAAGGAATCCCCTTCATAACCTGCTGGAAAATCTGCTGAATATCTGACCTGTGCTCACAGTTTTCAGTGGCCTAAGGACAGAAGAATCCCCATCCACTTGGGCAACAGTTACTAGGGCACCACAGATAGTGGAGCCTTCGAGACACCCTGGGCACCCACTGCTGCTCGCCTGTTCGCAGGGGGTTCAAGGAAACAAGAAACAAGAGATTGTAAAAGAATTAAGATTTTGTTAGCCATATGTCTTTCCAGCCACAGGAGCGAGGACTTCCTACCCGAATCGGTGGTCTCTGGAATCTGAGACTGAGCCATGTGAGCTTTCTGCTGAGTTTGTTTTTGCTGTCCCGGTTTGCAGCACAGTGGGCTTCTTGTCACTTCCCCTGCACTGGGTTTTCTTCGTGTTCAGCTTCCACTGTGGAAGCTTTCACTGAGTTAGGCTTCTGCTGTGCTTGGCATCTTGACTCCAGGGGGCTGAGCTGAGATTGTTTCAGCCAGGTTAAACCCGAGTCATGGCACCATATATGTCGGAGGAGTGTGTAATTTCCTCAGTTCTGTCTTACTGCAGCAAAAATTTGAAGCGGTGGATGGACCAGTGTTATAGCTCAGTTTTATTGGCAAGCAAAAGAAAATACACCCTCAAGGCATGAGAGTGGGCCGACCCAAAAGACAGGAAGAGAAGCCCCTGGTTCAATTGGCTCCTCTTTTTATGTTTTCTCTCCTCTCCCTGAGCCTACTCTATGTTAATTGGGCTAGCCAGGAGGGCTGTTTGTTTTACCTGAGGTCGTCACTCTGGTCCTCAGACCTTCCTTTGTTCTATTTTTGCAGGCTTTCCCCTTCTTTGTCTTTTAGCCACCGCCATTTTGGACTCCTTTTTCCTATTCTACCTACCTAACACTATGAAAGATGTCAACTGGCTTTCTTATCCTCTGAGTCATCTGAGTGGTGGTGGGGGCATTTGTTTTCTGCCTCACATTTTTTACTTACAGCATATTTATACAGAAATCTATGTGAAATGAATGGTTATATATAAATAAAAAATGTTTTCTCTTTTTTGTCATAGGTGTTGGTATTTTGGATAGTTTTTCATGGGTTTCTTTTCCTTTGATTTCAGCCTCAAAGGTTTCCAATTTGCCTCCTTTGTGATCACAGGGCTATCAGTAAACATGGTTTTTTATTTGGTTCTTTCCTTCATGATGATACCACTGTATGCAGTATCATACATAAAAAAACAACAACCTGTTTTTACCTGGAATCAGCTGATACGAAGGTGATATTTCATTTACTTTCCTCCTATTCTCAAAGCAAACACTTTTGTCTGTTTTTCTTTTTCTCTGGTGGTTGCCCCTTCCTGTGATCACCGGCCTATGCAACCAGGAAGAATAGCCAGGCCAAGAGACTCTACAAATGGGAGAAACCGAGCACCATGCATCTGCTAGGTGCCTCTGCATCTGGCAGCTCTTCCTTGGTGTGTTGTCCCTGTGCTTCTGTGTTAGCCCTTGCCCCTGGAGAGCCTCAGGGTCACAGAACTCTGCCCTGATTGAAAGCCTTGGAGAAAGTACAGTGATTGCTTATAAATACTCTCAACTCTGAGCTGTGATTCTAAACTTCCCTCTACTCTATACGTTTTCAGCTGCTCAGTCATGTCCAACTCTTTGCAGCCCCATGGACTAAAGCCCACCAGGCTCCTCTGTCCATGGAGTTTTCCAGGCAGGAATATTGGAGCGGACTGCCATTTCCTACTACAGGGGATCTTCCCAGTCCAGGGATTGAACCTGCATCTCTTGCTTCTTCTGCATTAGCAGGCAGGTTCTTTACCACCAGGACCACCTGGGAGGCCCCTCTATTCTATAATGGAGATATATAAGGCGGTGGGGAGAAAAGGAAACCTAGCATAGTAATTTTAAGAACTCAGGCCTTACAATTAAGTAGAAAGTGAAAGTGAAGTCTCAGTTGTGTCCAACTCTTTGCAATTCTGTGGACTGTAGCCTACCAGGCTCCTCCGTCCATGGGGTTCTCCAGGCAAGAATATTAGAGTGGGTTGCCATTTCCTTCTCCAGGGGATCTTCCTGACCCAGGGATCAAACCTGGGTCTCCTGCATTGCAGGCAGATACTTTACCCTCTGAGCCACCAAGGAAGCCCAGAACTAAGTAGACTCAGGTTTAAATCCAAACTCTACCACTTAACTGCTGTGTGGCCTATAACATCGGTGTCATTACAATGGTATCTGTCCTTCACAACTTGACCCTCATCTACGTTTCCAGTCTTATCTCCTGCCACTTTCCTTCTCATTGTCCACTCTCCTCTACCCCTAGCACTTGTGTTTTATCCAGGAACTACGTGGGAGCTTGTTGGTAAAATCTCTGGATCCATCTCAGATTTAATGTATTGGAAGCTGTACGTTATGAAGTAAGTGCACGTTAAAACTTAACAAGCTCTGGTCTAAGCAACTTCCTGGAACTTTGATTCCTGGAAGAAACAATGCCACACTCCAGCCTATGACTGCTGATGATATGTGAATGTCCTCTGGAAAAGTATGATATGCTTTGCAACTTGAGGTATTCTTTGAATTATTCTCAACTAAACCGTGTCTTAAATTAAAGGTCCTTGAACAACTAGCTTCCTTGGTTGCCTTCATTTCCAGCTCTTTGAAATTCATCCTGCTCTTTTCTCATGTCTTTCTGGGACTTCCCTTCTGAATCCAGAAAAAGCCTCCTCACCAGCAAGGAGCTTAAGCAGACTCAAATCAAATGCTTGCTATATATAATAATGCTGTATTAGGTACAGCATGGGGTATAGAAATTCAAAGACTGTCTGACTCTGAGTGACATTTTTATTTCACTGGAAAGATATAAAGATCCAGAGTGAAATAACTTTTATGCTTGTTTGTCTATTATCACATCTTCTGAATTTTTACAGTATGGTATGTTTCTGTGATGTTGGTAGGAAGGGATTATTAAACCTCTTTCTTAGATAAGGAAGTCAGGTTTAAAAGTATTAAGGATTATTAATGTCATATGGCTATTAAAGAGCTAGGATATGTATTCATATCTTCAAGATCCAGTGTTTTTCTTTTTTAAAATATTGTGCCACACTGTACCTTCTAATATCAAATTAATTTACAGTAAAGAAAAAACCATATAGGGTTACAGAAGTAATTGTGGTAATTAAGAGAAAAGACATTCTTTTACTGAAGGAGTCTGAGGAGGCTTCAGTGAAGGAGCATTTAGCAGGATTTTGAAAGAGAAGCAGGATTTATTTGGACAGAGATGGGATAAGCGATCTAAGAAGAGGACAAGAAGCAGAAAATCAGAGTCTGTTTAAAGAATAATGATTAGACCAGTGTTCTTAGGCTGTCCTTATTTGGAATCTGGATTGTTCCAATCCAATTGAAAGAGGCATCTGAACTTTGCAGGTGTGGGAACTATGTTTAGGGTAGAGGGACCACAGTGATTTCTTACTTTGTTTCATACTCTCGCACAAAATCCACTGTGCTGAGAGCCAGGGAGATCTGACTGCATACATTTTCCTGGTGGGACCTAAAAATGGGAGTTTCTCGGCCAGGTTGTGTTTTATAGACTACCATAGCTACTTTTTTTCGGAGAAGGCAACGGCACCCCACTCCAGCACTCTTGCCTGGAAAATCCCATGGACAGGGGAGCCTGGTAGACTACAGTCCATGGGGTCGCTAAGAGTTGGATATGACTGAGCGACTTCACTTTCACTTTTCACTATCATGCATTGGAGAAGGAAACGGCAACCCACTCCAGTGTTCTTGCCTGGAGAATCCCAGGGACGGGTGAGCCTGGTGGGCTGCCGTCTATGGGGTCACACAGAGTCGGACACGACTGAAGTGACTTAGCAGCATAGCTACTTTTTAAAGGCACTATATTACTTGTGGGTGGTTGGGAACAACTTCTCTTCCTTTTTAGGAGAATGTGGGTAGATAGTGTGCAGGACCACAGAAAAAATAGTGGCCTTCAGAAAGCGGCTGAGATCAAGATCAATGAGAAGTATAAACTTAAGACCAGGAAACAGAACCGTGGATATTATAAAGGGGATTTTTCAGGTGTGCAAAGGCTCTGAAGATCCTAACTGGTTTAGACCTAGAAGGAAACGGCGTCTGATTGGTCTTTCAAAGTGAGAAAGACCCCCCCTACCCATTGGGTCGGCTGTCCTCGTAATAGGACCTGCCTTTGTGACGTGGCCCGGCAGCCGCAGTCTTATTAGCTCATACCTGGGTGAGTGAGGTTCAGAGCCAGTGGCCCCGCGGAAGCGGGAGCGGGGGCCATGGCTGAAGGGGTTGAGCCCATGGACGAATCGCGAGGTACTGAAGTTAACCAGCAGCCGACGAAAAGAGTCCTCGTGGGACCGCTGGGGCGGGGCTCGGGCTCCGTGCTCAAGGTGTCTCAGCTGTTGCTCCGCGCCATCGCCTCACACAAAAGGCCGACCCTGGCGGCTCTCAAGAAGGAGTTGGGAAATGCGGGCTACGAGGTGCGCAGGAATTGCGGCCGCCTCTCGTGCGAAAGGTGCAGGTCTGAAGGGAAGAGCCTTCTCCTCCGGGTGAGCGGCAGCGAAGCCGCCGGCTACTTCAGGATCTGGAAGGTTCCGAAGCCGAAGAGAAAGCCAGGACGCCCAAGGCTGGAGGAGGGCCGGCGTTCGCTGAGGACCCGTCTCGGGGCGCGGAACTCACGGAACTCACGCAGGCGCTCTGCCCGCCGCACGGTGGCCAGGAAGGTGAGGAGGGGGCGCTCGAGGGCAGACTCGAGGAAGGTGAGGTCAAGGGCCAAGGACCTGGTGAGTTCCAGAACCAAGGAGGAGGTGAAGGCCAAGAAGGAAGACATCAGGCCCAGATCCCGAAATGCGAAGAGGCCAAGCTCCAAGGCCAGGGAAGAAAAGAAGCAGGACCCGGAGAAGCCGGCGAAACGGACCGTCCAGAGGCCAACTTCCTCTAAAACCGACCGGACTTCTCATGGGCAGACGAAGACGTGCGACTCGAGGGCTACTCGCACCAAGACTTTGGCTAAAGCTGAAGGTGCTCGGAGTGCCACCAGGAGTCCATAGTGTGGGAGCCACGCCCCTTCCTGCAGGCACAGATGCCTTTCCCCAAAAGCTCCAGTGAGAGCAGGTCCCCACACTCGTTGAAATGAACAAAACCATATACAAGACCTTTCCACCGCATTGTGTCTGTTTCCTCTTTGCCGCACCTGAAGGGGAAAGGGTGGGTGTTGAGCTGAGACCTGTAGCAGAAGCCTGTCGAGTGAAGACAGATCAAGGAGTATGATATTCTGTTTCTGCTGCAGGAGCCAGGAAAATGCTTTTCAAAAGGAAAGAAAACAGGTAGAAGAAAGCCAGCAACATCACAGGGTTAGAGGATGTGTGGATTAATGTTAGACAGCCTAGCAAATCTAAATTGAGTTTCAGAGAGAAGGGCAAGTAAGGAGAGAAGTGGGGGCATCACTGGGGCAAGAGAATAGACAGCCTTTAGGTTAAGTGGTCCCACTAATCCAAAGTGTTCTTACTGGAAACTCCTTTTAGAAGACGGCCTGTCTCCCGCAATTGATTGTAGTCCGTTTGTAATTTTTGCCCTGATTTGATAATTGTTTTAACTTCGAAAAATATGTCTTAATATGTTACTCCTCAGTTGAGTGACAGTGTATGTGAAAGTGTCTAGCACAAGGTTTACGTCACGGTAGGTGTTTATCACAAGAATTATATATGAGTGTAAATGATTTGTGATAGAGTGGTAATGTGCTACCACAGAAAACTATACTGGGTCAGTACTTAATGAGACCAGGATCCTAGTCAAAGTGCTGCCACTCTGACCTTAACTAAGTTATTTAATCACTCATGGTCTTGGTTTCCTTCTCTGTTTAAAAAAATGCTGGAATTAGAGTAGGATTATTTTAGGTGATCTTAAGTGTCCATAAAATGATAAGAGGGACTTAGACATCATGGTATATGGTTTGATTGACAAAGTTCATTAAGGGAATTATCAGCTGGGAAAGTACTAGCTCCTAGTGAGGAAACTACTAAGATATACAGAATGCATATCAGAAATAAAAGAAGACGGGGAAGGCTAGATAATGAATAGCTAGATCTTTGCTCTTCTCAAAACACATGGACTAAGCACTATATACCAAATTGGAGCAAATATATGATTTTTTGGGTTCTCAAAGCAGGCATAAAGCACACTATCAGAACAGTTCTCATGCCATCGGCCATGACAGGACACAGAAATGGTTCCTTGGGAAGTAAACATAAGAGTGTTTTAGAGTATACCTGACCAAACTTTCCCCAGAAAATTCTGATATCTTTTATAAGGGGGCATGGGATTTATATTTAAAACAAACTTCAGTGATGCTAATATTCACTGACACCTTTAAATGAAGATCACTCCTTTAAGCCTATACAATGTAACAGCAAAATGCATGCCCTGTATTTCATCTATAGATGATCTGAACTTTGAAATCTCCTCCGGTATAATTAGTTTTACTATGCACTTGAATTGTAAGAGGCAGAATGAAGCAAACAGTCAGAAAATAGCCACCTGAAAAAAAAGCAAGAGAAACATTGTCTACTGAACACAATTAGAACAAATTAATCAAATGCCTATATGATCACCAGATGTTACTGCCTCTTTATAGTTCCAGGATGTTTTTACTTAAAGAACAAGATCATTTCAAATTAGAAATTCCTTTCCCCTAAATTAGGATGGGAAGGACACTGGCAACAACTTGTTTTCTAAATTTCCTAGGAATCTTCATGCTTCTGTTTGTATTATGATGTTTTTCTTCATTTAAGCAAATGTTATTAATCACTCAGTAAATTTACCAAATTAAGTAAATTATTTATATAATTTACATAGCTAACAATGGTCATTTCAGATTATTTTCATTGATAAGCTTTAGGGTGACTGTACTCTGATTAAATATAAGGCATGATCTTAACTCATAGGTAGGCCATCCAGATTGTTTAGGTCATGATTCTAACTGGATACTTCCATGGGGAAACTGCCAAGAATAGCTCACTTCATCCTTAGTGTTCATTGATGACTAAGTGTCTGCAAGATTCTGAATGTTTTGCTGAGAATAAAGATGGATAAAACATAATTCCCATTTTTTAGTGCTCACATTCTAGTGGCATATTTAGGTATTTAACTTTGGTCAGAGCAAATAGAACATTCCTGCCCTCAATTCTTTGCTTTCCTTTTATCTCAACTGCCTATTGCAATTATGGTCAGAAAATTTTTGGACTTTAGAGTTGTAATGCCATCTAACATCAAATATTCAGAGGTTGTTGAAAAAACAAATAAAATGGCCTTGAAAAATATGGAAAAAAGTATAATTTTACTCATAAAGGAAATGTACATTAAAACAATAAGATAACCATTTTTAATCAAAAAATTTGAGAACCTTCTCTGTTGGTGAGGCTGTGGGGAAACAGGCACTCATATACAATGCTCAGTTCAGTTCAGTTCAGTCGCTCAGTCGTGTCCAACTCTTTGCAACCCCATGAATCCCAGCACACCAGGCCTCCCTGTCCATCACCAACTTCCAGAGTTTACTCAAACTCATGTCCATCAAGTCGGTGATGCCATCCAGCCATTTCATCCTCTGTCGTCCCCTCTCCTCCTGCCCACAATCCCTCCCAGCATCAGAGTCTTTTCCAATGAGTCAACTCTTTGCCTGAGGTGGCCAAAGTATTGGAGTTTCAGCATTAGCATCAGTCCTTCCAGTGAACACCTAGGACTGATCTCCTTTAGAATGGACTGGTTGGACCTCCTTACAGTCCAAGGGACTCTCAAGAGTCTTCTCCAACACCACAGTTCAAAAACATCAATTCTTTGGTGCTCAGCTTTCTTCACAGTCCAACTCTCACATCCATACATGACCACTGGAAAAACCATAGCCTTGACTAGACAGACTTTTGTTGGCAAAGTAATGTCTCTGCTTTTTAATATGCTATCTAGGTTGGTCATACCTTTCCTTCCAAGGAGTAAGCATCTTTTAATTTCATGGCTGCAACTGAAAGGTTGTTGCTGAAAGAAAAGACGCAGGGATTCTTGGCCTCCAGAGAAGAATTCAATCCAGGGCCATAAACGAGGCTTGATCGCTCAGAGCTTTTGTGTAATAAAGTTTTATTAAAGTATAAAGGAGATAGAGAAAACTTCTGACATAGGCATCAGAAGGGGGCAGAAGTAGTACCCCCATGCTAGTCTTCAGCTGGATGTTATATAGTCACTAAGTGAAGAAGAAGTGAAGAGAAATTGCTCAGTCATGTTGATTCTTTGTGACCCCATGGACTGTAGCCCACCAGGCTCCTCCACCCGTGGGATTTTCCAGTCATGAATACTGGAGTGGGTTGCCATTTCCTTCTCCAGGGGATCTTCCTGACCAAGAGATTGAACCCAGGTGTCCCGCATTGTAGGCAGACGCTTTATTGTCCAAGCTACCAAGGAAGCCCTATATAGTCACTAGCAGTTTGTTAATGAAAGAAAGGGACGTCTTAAAACTCAGAATGGCACCAGGCCCCTCACCCTTAAGATGCATTTTGGGATAATCTTGGCACCAAATGCTTCATCCTGGGCCATTAAATGATTAACTTGAATCTTGTAGAAGGACAGATTACCATACAAATAGTTTTGTTTACATAGATTAAGGGAACAATATCTGAGTATAACATGCTGGTTTGTCAAGTAGGTTCTGAGCCAAGAGGCGAACTGACTTGAAGACAGAGTTTGGGGTAAATGCATAGTACATTAGCATAGCTTAAGACAGACATTTTCATAAGAAAAATGCATTAGTTATCTCAAGGTTTGAGAATAGTTAACTTCAGGTGAAACCAGGTGTCATTATGGCAACACAGTATTTCAAGAGAAACCTCCTTTTAAATTTGTATAGAGAAGGAAAAAATATTGCTAGTTTGTTTCCTCCTGACGCTTAAAAGAGATAAAAATGTCTGCCACTTGCAGGCTACTTCCTCTGTTTGGAGACCCCTGGCCTTCCTGCCTGTTACCCTCTCACAATCACCATCTGCAGTGGTTTTGGAGCACCCCCAAATAAAGTCTGACACTGCCTCCACTGTTTCCCCATCTACTTCCCATGAAGCGATGGGATCAGATGCCAGGGTCTTAGTTTTCTGAATATTGAGCTTTAAGCCAACTTTTCTACTCTCCTCTTTCACTTTCATCAAGAAGCTTTTAAGTTCCTCTTCACTTTCTGCCATAAGGGTGGTGTCATCTGCATATCTGAGGTTATTGATATTTCTCCCAGCAATCTTTATTCCAGCTTGTGCTTATTCCAGCCCATTGTTTCTCATGATGTACTCTGCATATAAGTTAAATAAGCAGAGCGACAATACACAATGCTAGTGAGAGTGTAAATCTCCATGACCCCAGTGGAAGAAATTTGGCTTTGATAATTATAAATGCAAGTGTCCTTTGATTCAGTGGAAACCACTTTTAGAAATTTACTTTTTAGATATTAATGCATTTGTGTAAAGACGTGCAATGTATTTAATTGCAGCATTGCAATAACAGCAAAGAAAGAAAGTAAGGTAATGGCATTAGGGGATTGACTAAACTGTGAAACTTCAATACAGTGAAATAGTACACAGCTATAAAGATTCTCTATGTATTATGACAAACTCGCCAATATAGATGAAGTAAAAAAATTCAGGACACTGAGTATACCAAACTACCTTTTGTGTAAAGTGAAGGAAAATGTGTCTCTTTGCAACTGTATAAACCCTGGAAGGATACACAAAATCCTGTTTCTGTTGTTACACCGAAGTCGAGAAATCTCCCAATGACCACCAGGGATCCGATATCCGATGCAAAAGCAAGAGAGTTTTTATTACCAAGGTCGAGCTGGGGCTCCCACCGATACTGACGCAGCAGCTATAGGGAGGAGCCCCAGCTCGAGCTTGGTAATAAAAACTCTCTTGCTTTTGCATTGGATATCGGCTCTCTGGTGGTCACTGGGAGATTTCGAGACTTGGGCATAACATTTGGGGGCTCCTCTGGGATCTCCCACTGGCTCCATGGGAAGACCTATCCAGAGAGTCATCTGCAGCTGGTAAGCTTTTTTCTGTGTTTCTTTTCGCTTCTGGCAGGGCCTATTTTCGATTGGTATACGACTCAGGCGGACGCACCTATGAGTCACTGGTGGGGGTCATTGGGAGACGTCCTCGACCCCGGTGGGGGGGGCACAGAGTGCCCCTGTTCTCTGTAGATGATAGCGGGTAGCTCCCGCTGAATGGCCGGAGGCCGTCATTGTTCGGTTTTATCTCCAGACTCCCAGAGGTGTATTTCTCCTGTCTCTCAGTCTGTGTGGCTGGGCGTATTGTCTGTGTTAATTTACCAACATCTGACTGATCCAGGGACGATGGGGCAATGCCATTCTAGCCCCACACCTCTATCCTTGGTTACTGATAATTTTAAGGAGGTCAAGATGCACGCTCATGACCTCAGTGTAGAAATTAAAAGGAATAAATTAATCACTTTTTGCAGCGTAGAATGGCCGACCTTCCATGTAGGCTGGCCCTCAGAAGGCACCTTTGACTTGGGAACTGTACACTGAGTCCGAGATACCATCTTCCGACCACGGCTCAGACACCCTGACTAAGCCCCCTCTCCTTGGGTAAAAGCTTTTTTGCCTCAACAGGGATTTTCTACCGCTCAGGTGTTGGTGACACATGTAGGAAAGAACCCGAAGAATCCCAAGGAGCCTGAACCAATGGCACGGCTATACCCCATCCTGCAGGGGGGAATTGCTAGGGGAAGCACACTGATTGAAACCGCCCACCCTGGCCAGGCACCATAGTAACCATTTGCATGAGTTGTTTTATGACAGGAGAGCCTGATAAGGAATACGGAACCAATAAGCCTCCACCAACCGGAAGAGTTCCAGAAAGGTCTAAAGGAGACACCACATGTACATTGCGAGCCACATGGCAGAGCAGTTCTCCTGGGTTTCCTTACCCTGCTGCTCTCCACCCGGGTGCACTTTCCCAATAAAATCTCTTGCTTTGTCAGCACATGTGTCTCCTCGGACAATTCATTTCTGAGTGTTAGACAAGAGCCCAGTTTCGGGCCCTGGAAGGGGTCCCTCTTCCTGCAACAAATGATGACTCTGGTGGGATTCTTCTTAACCGAGGCTGACATCCTGACCACTCGGGGTACTCAGGGGCCAGCTTGCCTGCCAATGGTCCAGACCCAGCGGCCACAACCGGGACCTTTTTGTCCCTGGTCTCCTCCTGACTCGGACAACTGGCCAGGGTGCCCCGACCAGTAAGGAACAAGAGACTTTATTGACCTCTCTCCCCTTCCCTCTCTCTTTCCTCTCCTTAACCCTTCCTATCCTTCTCTGTTTTTCTAGTCCCTCGGTCCTGGATGCAGGAATCTGGTTGAAGAGCCCTCAGCCTGAGCTGAGGATTGGAGACTGATCACCTCCTCTTGGCAGAGAACTCGAATTCTGGTTCTGATTTCTGGTAGGGCCGAGTTCCAGTCCTCCCTTCTCTGGAGGCCCAGGGAAAAGTCCCGTAATGCCTGGGTATCTGTAGGTGGCAGGAGATGTCTGTAAGGCCACCCCTTTTGCCCCCCTCCCCCACCTCCTCCCCCTCCTCTTTCAACCTGGCTTCCTTTCCTTCCTTGAAATCTTTGATGTTAGTACTTGGATCTGAAGTTCTGTGTCTCTATAGGAGGTTTTCTGAGAGACTGTATTTTTGTATTTAAGGGCTTCCCTGGTGGAGCCGAGGTTAAAGGGTCTTGCCTGCAATATGGGAGACCTGGGTTCAATCCCTGGGTCGAGAAGATCCCCTGGAGAAGGAAATGGCAACCCACTCCAGTATTTTTGCCTAGAGAATCCCGTGGACGGAGAGGCTTGGTGGGCTATAGTCCACGGGTCGCAAACAGTTGGATACGACTGAGCAACTTCACTTTTACTTTCACTTTGATGAGGACTGCCAGGTTTATCTGTGTGTGTTTTAACTCTGTGTTCTGTGTTGTGATTTTTGATAGCCATTTTGCTTTGTCTGGCCACCATTTGGTTTAGAACTGCCGCCGTTTTGTTAGAACTTGATTTTCTTTCCCTGTGCCTTGAGACCAGGGCTCTCAGGAACACTTATCTAGACCATCTCTAATTCCTGACACTGAGGAAAAAGGGAAAAAAGACTTGAAGCTAGATCTTGCGCTGTGTCTAAATATGTCTTGGTATGTCTCTGTCTCTGGGTAATATTTTTGAGGTTAATTTGTATATGAGCTCTATTTATTTGGCTTAAAAAAGGTAAGCACTTACAAATCAAGTAATTCTAAATTAAACAATAAATTCCAGGTTCATGTGAACTGGGAAATATTCAATGTTAAATACCTGATATTAATGTTTGTTTGTTGACCTATCTAATATAGACATGTCTTAGAGTAACGTTAAGTAGAATATTTTCATTGTACCTAGATTTAATTAAGTTAAATATTAGATCTGTTACAAGTTTGTCAACAAGGAAATTAGAGTCAACTAGGTCCAAGATGGCAGAGCTGACTTTCACTAGACCTTGAGCCTTGGTATTTAGGCCTATTGTGACATACCAACAAGCTAAGTGATACACCCATCAACATTGACTAAATCTGACCAAATGTTCTAAACCCTTTTAATTGATCCTTTTGCTAAAACTTCCTAAATAGAACTCTTCTGAAGTTCTTTTGATCTCTAGCTAACTTTGGGGTGCTTCAGAGGGCCTCTGGAACATCCCAAAGAGAGATACTAAACTGAGTTTATTTGGTTAAATTACATGGAAAAGATTATCAAATGAGTAATAAATCTGCTCATGTTATAATGTATGGCAAAATTACTAATACAGATATCCTAGAAATTATATGGGGTTTTAAACATTCTGATATGTCCTGGTATTTTAATGGGAAACCTGATGTCTTCACAAAAGTTAACAAAAGGACTGAATGAACCAGCAAATATGCTTATAACTTTTATGGTTTCTATGTGAAAAATTATGGGTTTGAATCTTATGTTTTCAGGGAGTAGGGAAAATATTCCTCTCAAACTAATTCAAATGAGTTAGGAAGGTTATCTCATGGGTACAAAAATCTCAAGAAAGTTTTGAGACCTTAAAAGGGAAGAATTCACCTAGATTTGTTAGGGAAAATCTGTGATAAGCCTTTGGTGTGAGTTTCCCAGCCCTGTTTTATTTTAAAAGTTCAGTCTGAGACTCTATAAATGTTTCAGCAAAATAAAAAGCCTGTAATCAATTATGGTTATAAAAATCATCAGACCAAAATCAGTGAGAATAGACCTATTTTGCAAACAAAGTAGCCTTAATTTGGTTATATTTAATAAAAATAAGGGTAACTTTAAGGAGAAAAAGATATTTCAAAACGTTAAATCCCAGTTTGTTAATGGAGGTCTGCATCTAGTAAGACTCATCTCTTAGATAGTTCTTTGCTGTTATGTGATATCAATGTAAAATTTAATTGAATTCTTGAAGAACACCCTAAGTTTGTTTCTGAAGCTTATCTTAGTAATCTATCTTTGGATGAAGATCAGATGCCTCATGACCTGCAACCAGGACTGGAAAAAGACATAATTTAAGGGACTGTCTCCAACATGGATGGAAGGACTTTTTTTTTATCAGGAGAAACTACACTACACCAGGATGAGAAGAGGACGACATCAGAGGTAGACAGCTTCCCCAAGATGCTGGACCTGATTCGTATGATCATTTATGTTTTCTTGACTTCTTCACCCTTTGCATATAAGTCAAATGCTTTTCTATCATAGGCCTGATCCTATGCTAGTTTTAAAAGTCAATCCAATTGTTGGGTTTGTGGCCAGTTACCTGTGTCTAGTTCTGGGTTATCTGGTAAATTTCTCTACTACCAGACTCTAACTGGTTGGCCCTGAGAAAATTTACTTAAAAAATTACAGTCATATTCAGGTCACTATGATATTACTAGATAGGGTCCCCTCACTGGGCCAATTAATAATGCCTGCTCTGACTCTGGCTATAAATTTGAGCTTTTTTCTATTACTCAAGCTCAATCAGAACAAGAAAAGTTTCTGCAGAGCAGGGAAAAAATCTCCCACAATTATGGGATGGATTTATATAGATAATACCAGGCTACAGTTATTTAGGTTTAAAGTCTCCTCTGTTGGGGAAAAAAAAATTAAATCATACTAAAGATAATCAGTCTAGTAACACTAGAAAACTGGGCTATGTGCCTTATAGATGGTGCCAATATATAATTTCCCTGGAAGATAAAGATTCTATAGGGCAGACTAAGTCAGATGACCTGAAGATATACTGGGCTATATCTAATGGAAGTTCTTAACATAAGTCTTACTTGTGACTTTACTAATACTGCTGGCTATATTATTTGTATTTCCCCTGTTTTACAAAATTACTGTTTCTTACACTGTCAAATGTGTGTGTGAGGCCTCTAATAGAATAATATATAGTCCCATATGAGATCGATGATGGTAACAGTGTAACTCTAGATATGGCAAGAAGCAACAAGAGGGAATATTTTCCTGGACCAAGAAGCTAGTAAGACAGGTGGTCCAGAGAATTTTTGATACTGTTTTATGGCCTAGTCCAGTAACAGCACATTGAGTGGCCTGTCAACAGAATCTTTGCCAAACCTGAGAATGGACATTCTCAGCACCATGGGATAAAATGGTCATAAAGTGCCCCCCTCATAATCATGGTCAAGTTTATGAGCAAAAAGGGGCTCTGCCAACTGAAGACTGACACTTGCCATCTGCATCTACAAAGATTAAATCATGGCCACTGCAACTGCTGACTTTCAACGCCCCTGAAAGGAGTTCAGGGTGAAAATCAGGAATGAGGCACTCTGTGCTCTGGGAAAAACTGGCAGAACAGGCCTTCAGATAGTTAGATCTTTTCAGGAGAAGATTTTATGAGTCCCAATTCTTGCATCTTCTCATACCTAGAGAAAACACTGACGTCATTAATGGTGAAATCTGCTTTGGCTATTGAGGAAAAGTTTACAATTAAAAGTCAAAGTAGAGTAGCTACGGTTCAGATATCCTGGGAATAACTAGGTGATGCTATGGGTGTACTTTCAGATTAGAGCTTGTATTGCTCCAAGCTGGGGCAGTCCTATGCCCCATTTTGACAGGAAGTTATCACAGTCATAGTTGCCTAGTTCCCTAAAATGAAAACTGAGCAGACTCTGTGGGGCTCTGGAGTACAGATCTGTTCTGTGTTCTCCATTTCTTATCTGTAGGATATAGACTTTGTTCAGCCTCCTTGACCTTCCCTGAATTCCAAAGCATGGATTCAAACAATTGCTAATCAGGGAAGGGAGGGGATACAAAAACAGAAACAATCAAATGTTGGTACAGCCTCCAGACAGAGTCCTGGATCCTACTCAAAGAAATATGCATAACAGTGTCTTTGAGCCCCCACCCAGGTGGAAGATGGTAACTTCAGGCTGAACACAAGATTCTTGGAGCACAGTTCTGTTGCCTCACCACCAACCAATCAGAAGGGGTCACAAACCCTGCAACCCTCACCCCAAATGTTGCCTTCTGTTTCCAGGGACCAGAGATGACCATCCTGTTAGGTCTCCTGTTTGGCCCTTGTCTATTTCATCTCTGAGAGGGGCCAACTAAATTGCTGTTACTACAAGGGTAGAACCTGGTTTCAGATGTGAAAAACCCCAACTTAGATCAGGTTGAGAGAGACTTTTGCTCTGCTAGGCAGGCCTATGCCCATGCACAGCAGGAAGAAGTTACAGAAAAAAGAGACCTCTGCCCCAAATCCCAAGAAGTATCTTAAGTAAGAAGTCTCTCAGGGGGCCTATGTCCTGTGTTAGGGGAAAAATGTTGTTTTTATGTGAATCACTCGGGGGTAGTCAGGGAGTCCCTGGCCAAGATAAGAGAAGGGCTGAGTCAGAGAAAAAGGGAAAGAGAAATGTCTCAAAATTGGTTTGAATCCTGGTTCAACTCATCCCTCTGGTTCACAACTCTCATATCTTCCTTGGTAGGGCCCCTGATTATCTTGTTACTGCTACTCACCCTCAGGCCATGCTTACTAAACTAATTGGTGGCCTTCATTAAAAGCTGCATCAACGCAGTGCAGCTCATGGTGTGCAGATCCCAATATATGGCCTTGCCAACGGTCCCCTTAGTGGGAAACAATATAGAGCTGACCCCAGACCCATGATTGGGTCTGTCCTGGGACCTTGAGAAGGGGGGAATGAAGAACTTAAGCCACCCCATTTTGTTAAAGAAGACTCCATTTTGTAAAGATTCCTGGGAAAGATCTTGGAAATCCCTTAACCCTACCCCACCACCCGTGACCATTCAGAACCCGTGGACAGCCCAGGAAATGGGAACCAATCAGAACCTGTGGCCAGCCTGGGAAATGAAAACCAATCAGAACCCAACACCTAACCCTTCCACAGAAGGTAACCAATTAGACGTCTCCCAACCTGGAAACTCCCGTTTTTCAAATTTTTCGCGTGAGAATACCCTATATAAGCAATGTAACCCACAGCTCAGGGCTCCTCCCTATAGCCACTATGTTGGTATCGGTGGGAGCCCCAGCTCGAGCTTGGTAATAAAAACTCTCTTGCTTTTGCATCGGATATCGGCTCCCTGGTGGTCATTGGGAGATTTCGCAACTTGGGCATAACATTGTGAGGGGAAGATAATGGGAACTATAGAAAACACATAGAAATAAAACTCTCTACCATATCTTTTCTTGCATGTTTTCAGAATCATATAAATTGTAACTTGTTCAAAGATAAGGTAGAAATTTCCACATAATTGTCAATTATAGCCTTTTCACTTATACAGTGGTTTATACTTTTGGATGCATTGTTTCATTTTACTTCATGACAGTCTCTTAGATTTTAAGTGAAAAATCTAATGTTAGAAAATGTACAATTAGAAATCGACTTTTAACTGCAAATTCGGGGCTCTCTTCACTATAGTTATAGTTGAGTAGGGCCTCTACAAGAGTTAATGTAGGGAAATGTCAGAAGTTTAGAATTCATTTATACACTTGAGTATTTTAATAATTTAGCAATTTCTTATAGGGAAAGGTGTTTCCCTTGGTAGGGAAACACATGGTGGGGGGGTTGTTTTCTGATCATGAAAATATTTCCATTTGTTAGTGGTCTCAAAACAATAGATTTCTCCTGCTCTTCCTTCTCTGGGGATCTCAAACATGGCAAGGCTGTCTGGTTGGATTGTAGATTCAACCAAAACCTAAGTGCCTAGTAAGGACAGGAAGATAGGCCATTTGGAGAATTGATAGAGGGACACCATGCTGAAAGGGGCTCAAAGAAAGCCAAAGGATTTGGAAGAGAGGAACTGAAGACTGGCTGAGGGGGTGTTAGCATGAGTCCTGTCAATGCTAGGAAAGACATTGATACGGTAAGAAGGAAGTCAGGATGTCAGTAGTCCACTGGAGTTGGCTGAGAGAACAGGCCCATCGATGAACAATCACAGTTGTGTTTCTCCTCCTTCTCTTGTCAGTTCCTTCCCTCTTCCCCGTTTTGGTTAGGGGAGAGGCTAGACATGTCAAAAGCTTTATTCCAAGTGACTGGGGGGAATTAAGAGTGAATGAAAGAAAATAAGGAAACACATGGAGCACAAGGCAGGTGGCAAACAGCCTGGCTGGTGTTAAGAAAGCTGCAGAGACACATCACCCCTAAGCAGTAGGACTGAAGCTCTTAAAGGCAACTCCCATGGAGAAGAGCAAAACCTTTGGGGTGTACCTAGTGCCCGCAGATTGGTTTCCTGCCCCCATCCCAGTGAAGCTCCATGGGTAAGAGCCCATGTCAGTGGTTCACAGGCTGGTTGGTTTCCCCTAAGCCAGCTTTCCATGATTTTTCCCCATGTTATTTCTCACTCTGTCCTCTTGATACCCTCTACCAGATGCCCATCCTCTTCACCCTCAATGGTGAATGTATTTGGTGGACTCAACTGTGCAGGTTTCTTTTGGGTCCCCCCAAACTTCCAGTACTTGTGAATTTGGGAGGTCAATTCAATCACCACCTCAGGTTCCAGACTTAGGCTCAGCACTCTAAGGGTCTCCTGAGAGTGGGTCAGCACTTAATCAACCCTGAGATGGAATGCCTCCTTATATTTGTGTGCAAGGCTCTTGTTCCCTCACCTTTGGCCTGGCCTCCTCGGCACTCTGCTCCCTCAGACTCCAGAATGCGTTGCATCCCCAGATGATGGAAGTGACATCTGGGAGCCAAGACACTAGGAGGAAGGTGGGAAGACCTAACACGGGTACCTTAAGGTGTTCGTGTCAGGAAGGGAAGCATGGGGCTCCTGCATGGCTGTGTGACTCCCCCTAGAGCTGTCTGGTGTTCCCCACTTTGTTGTATCAGGAAAGAAGAGCTGAGAATGGAGGGTAGAGGAGAGGATGGAGAGAGGATGTCAGTGACATGGCCAATACATCCTTTATTTAACTGACAGGGACCATGAAGAGTAGATTACAGATCTCTACAGATAGAGATGAAGGTCCCTGGTTGGATGATCCATGGGAAGTTCACTGTCCATCAGAGGGAACTAAGTCAGACAATAGCTAGAAATCTGGAAGGCACTAGGTAATTAGGCTGGATGGCCAGTGGGTATACAGCCCTGAGGCTGCCGATGCACAGTGTTCTGAGGTATGACAGCAAAGTGCTGGCAAGGGAGGGGTCAGCCGAGGAAGATGCTGAGTATAGGGACCATGGCCGTACTCAGTCCTCCAGGCCTGGGACAGCCCACACCTGGCACATAGTAAGCACACAAAAAGTGGCTTGTAGAATTGAAGTTTATTCTCAGGAACCAAAAGAGACAGGAGTGGACTGAGTTTTGGAAACTGCATCAAGGGAAGAAGAGTCTGTAGGGAGGGTGTAAAGGGCCTGGGTTTGGCAGTACAGACAAGCGTGGCCTAGTCCAGATGTGGGAAGGTATGTACAAGATAGAGGGGTAGAATAGGTGATGGTGGTTGAGCTGCTAGAGCCAAGCCAAGAATCTGAGGGAAGAAAGTGGGAAGTGTGACGAAAGGACCCTTCTTAGCAGGCTTGCAGATGACAGAAAAGAAACTGGACAATAGGCAGAGGTATAGGTAGCAAGTAGGCTCACAATAGAATGGAACTGGCTAGAAACTGGAAGACAGAAACTACAATGGAAGAAGGGTAGGAATTGGGAAAAATAAATGCCCTTGGGAAGGTGTGGCATTCCCCAGGAAAAACAAAAGAGAACCAAGTCAAACTGAAAAAGAGAAGTGGGAGTGAAGAGTAGAAGAAGAGCTGTTTATTGGACAGACAGAGGCAGCGACAGGAGAGAAGCAGAGCTTGAGGCCTAGAGTTCCTCTGCCTTAGGAGAGAGGAGCTGATCATTTCCAGAGACCAGGGTTCATGCTAACCTTTTGACCTTGCAGAGCCCCAAAGAGGTAGCAGGTTTGCAAGGATCCTCATGGGTATGTCTAGGACAGAGGGTGAAAGAGGTATCAGGGCCAAGACAAAATCTTCAAAGCAGGAGAATGCATTTTTATATAGGCACTGTGGCTTAATTAGTTACAACCTCTACCTAGTAAACAGTCTAGGTACAGATTTCATGTCTTATCTTACTAAAAGAGCCTGGTCTCCTCTTATGTCCTGGGGGTCTCTCTGATCCTCCTGCTGCCCTTGCCCACAGGGTTGGCCAAATCATCGTGAGAAATCCTTTGCATGGCACCTTATTGGTCATCAGTGCAATTGTGAGGTAAGAATACTTGGGTCCTTAAGGACTTGAGACAGATGGCCTTACTCTGCCTCTGTGCTAAGTAAATGCCCACCCCCCCTGCCTCCAGGGCAGCTCATATTAGGCTTGAAAAAGACCAGATGAGGAGGACCATTTCTTTGGATGTCCATTTTTCAGTTTTATGTTGGATTTACCATCTTTGAGATGTCTGCTCCTTTTTGTCTTTTTAGATTTCTAGACCAGTGAAACCTCAGTACCCGTTTTAGAAGCTTCAGCCTCAACCAATTACAGAAGCTTAGTAGCTACCCCACCACAATTTCTGAAATTGGTGACTAACCCAGTTCTTTTTCTGACTTAAGGTTGGTGGGATACCTTGGGACTCAAGAGGAATTGAACTGAGGAGCAACTATCTTAGGAGTTTGCAGAAAATAAATCTGAGAACATGGGTGTTAAGATTCCATCTCTCCCTATTTGAAGATGGAGAAGGCAATGGCAACCCACTCCAGTACTCTTGCCCAGAAAATTCCATGGACAGTGGACCCTGGTGGGCTGCAGTCCATGGGGTCGCTAAGAGTCGGACACGACTGAGCGACTTCTCTCACTTTTCACTTTCCTGCATTAGAGAAGGAAATGGCAACCCACTCCAGTGTTCTTGCCTGGAGAATCCCAGGGACAGGGGAGCCTGGTGGGCTGCTGTCTATGGGGTCGCACAGAGTCGGACAGGACTGAAGTGACTTAGCAGCAGCAGCAGCTATTTGAAGAGGGTGAGGAACTACTGGTTAAAATGGAATCTGGGGACTGGTGCAAGGAGAGGACCCAGAGGGATGGTATGGGGTGGGAGGTGGGAGGGGATTCATGTTTGGGCATGCTTGTACACTCGTGGTGAATTCAGATCAATGTTTGGCAAAACCAATACAGTAATGTAAAGTAAACTAAAGTTAAAATAAAAATTAAAAAAAAAAAATGGAATCTGGATCTCCTAGCCATTGGTTCCATTTGTTCCATCCTGACTTGGGTCCACATCAAATACCCTGGAAGGCAGGTTAAAGACCAACTGCTAGATTCCATCCCCAGTTTCTGAATCAGTTTGTCCAGGGTGAAAATTTACATTTCTAAGATAACTTCTTCTAGGTGATGTTGATGGTCCAAAGGTTCATTTGAGACCCATAAATTTTGCCATCTTAGAATCTCTAAGGGGTCCAAGGGAATAGATTTCACTCACTGTTGTTACCCAGCCCTGCTCACCCTCATCCAGAACATTCAACTGAACAGAGCTGCAAAGAACTTGTTCTCTGGAACCTCTGGTTCTGAGTCAGGGCTCACTTTGTCCTTGATGGAAACAAGAAATAGTGATTTGATTGTAGGAGTGCTGGAAAGGGGAGGATTTTATCCCAAATTATCACCTTTGCTCCCTGAATGCATATCATTTTAACAAGGAAACTTTTCCTTCTTCTACTATCAGCTGCTGCTGCTAAGTCACTCTCAGAGCTACAGCTTAAAATGTAGATAGCTCTGGGAAAGTCAACCCTTTGGCTATAGTCTCCACTGTAAGGGATTCTTTGCAGAGATACCCTAATGGGGTGGAAAGGCAGGGATACTTGGGCTCTGAATAGGGTAGAGGAACCACACAGAGGAAAAAAGGTGACAGGTTCCTAAAGATAGACTTCTCTATTTTACATTTTGTCCAGAGAGAACACGGAGACATTTTTTTATTTAAAGGGGATAGGGTAGGGTAGACATGTGGCAGAGGGAGTCGGGAAGAAGATGGGAGTTTTCCCTGAGGGAAAAATCACTCAAATCTCTTTACCCAGCTGGTGGCTGTTGCTTATTTTATTTTTTGTCCAAGGGAAGTGGTGTTGGACAGAGGTAGAGAAGACAGTGGTACAGTAGAAATGACCTAAAGGGATGCCCCTTCTGCCAAATGCCCTTAGATTCCACGATGCCTTCCAGTTGGGTGCTGAGTGCACCTACACTTTGGGGACTTCATTTTCCCACCTTAAAATTACAAGAGATCAAAGGCTGGAGGTTAACACCTGGCTTTTAAGAGGTGCGATCCAATGGTATGGAGGGTCACCTCATACAAGTCTTTAGAACAAGGTTTGTGAGAAACTGGATTTGTCAGCAAGTCATATAAATTTTTAAGAAAGCACAGAGTGTAAGCAATACCCTTCAAATCATTAAAGACTGAACACTATCCTGATATCCTACTGCCTCTGGTATCTTAGTCCTTGAAGTGTGTGGAGATCCTTGCCGTGTAATTCTTGACACAAAGATATCATGACCATATTGGATCAGGGTAACTTCAGTGATTCCACGGATGGGCTCTGACCCTGCTGAACGTGTATGCAAAATTGAGTGAACTACTGATGTCTTTTCTGCTCAAAAGTGAGTTTCTGTTTTTTATCAGATTCTCAAAAGGGTCTGTGATCCAAAACAGGTTCTGGACGATGCTCACATAGAGCTGATTGTGTTAATGCATGAGGCATAGTGGGAGGTAAAAGAAATGGCATCATTCAGTTTTGCCAATGGAATCCAGTATTTTCCTATGCCCTGGGGTGTCTCCTAATACTGATCCTAAAATGGTCCCGTCTCAGAGGACCTGGGACAAGGTTGCCTTACAAATGGCTGGCCATTTTGCTCTATTCATAGGAACATAAGCAAGAGAAGTGCATTCTAGGCAAAATGGGAAGGCTGCCCTGAGCAGAAGGGAGGTAGGGGCTGGATTGCTCAAGTTATATCCACTGTAAGAAGCTCAGCCAGTAAAATGACCCTATTTTCGACTGCATCTGGGCCCAGGATTCTGAGGAGCTATGATTTACTCAGTTTTTCCTAAGCAAGTGTAAAAGCCATTAAACTAGATTGTTGTAGCTCACTTCCTCTTGTCTCTCTGGTTAATTCCACCAACTGGAATTAACAAGAAACAAGCATGTTAAGGAAAAACCGGAATCTAAGCATTAAAGAGAAAATATCCCACTTCCATCCTCTTTGCTTTTCTCCCTCCTTACCCACAAGCTGCTCTTACATACAAGGTAATTTTTAAATTATAAGACTGGTATTAACACATCATCAATAAAGAGAAACAATGACCAATGCATTAACAAATACTAGAATACTTATGCAAGCTAAGAGTCAGTGCAGACACTTTCCCAGAACTGGGAGGAGAACCAACCAGAAAGCTCATTACCCTGCATCAGGCAAATAGCTAAGCCACAGCGGAACGAGATCCGCAACAATAACTCTGCCCCTTGATGAGGCAATCAAGGTCAAACAAGAGTGACGACAACAACCTGCAAGCAGTGACTCCTGCTGGGACTTCGCAGCACTTAAAACAAGACCCCAAAACCCACTCAGCACAAAGCTGCTATGTGCACCTGACCTGAAATTAATAAGACAAAGCTCACCTCATAGAGGATGTCTCTCTCTCCACTTAGGCAAAAAGAATCTGTGGCCCAGAGATTCAGACCTAGACTTACATATCCAAGTTGTCTTGATCTCAGTGATACTGGGGAAGGCTGTATATACCTCAACCCCCAAACTTAAGCTTTTCTACTAGGGCTCCCTTAATCTCTTGGCTTGCTTATTATCTTGAAACAAAACAAACCAAAAACCCCATACAATCCCCACTACCTTCATCCCCAGAACACAGCCCCTAACAAATCTAGCTTATACAGTTGGCACTTTGCATGCTCTTTTCAAAGACCCTGCACACAGATACACAGACACATAAAGACACTGTCAAGAGGAGAGGGGTCTGTTCAAGGGAATAAAGTATTTTTCTTCTGTGTGGGCCTGGGTTACCTGGGGGTATAAGGTCCATCTCTTAACACTGTAGCGTGATCTCTCAGCTAGATATATGTGTATGCAGGGTGAAGGGAGCAGGAACAGGGGGTGAGAAGGTTACTGTTTGTTTTTCAGCAGGTGGGGTGAGAGGTGTGGATGTATATTCAGATGATTGGAGTAGGGGTGATAGGCCCACACAGGAATGAGGTCTGCCCCTCGACTTTCATTTGGATAAAAAAGGGGGCTCTGAGTGCCTGATCACTCTGTTTCCTTATTACTCTGTAACCCAGTGTTCACCGGTGTGGTTCAAGGAGTTACCAGTTCTGTGAGATGTGAGACAAAAAGGATACTGAGGTCAAATAAATTTAGGAAGCACTGCTGTAAGAAAGGCTTAACCATTTGCTCTAATGCATAATTTTTTGAGCCTTTAATAAGCTAGTATGTGTTTCCTCTCTTTCTATATATATATAGACAGAATATTTACGTTATAGAAGCATGATACTCAAAATATTTAACAACTGGTATGGCACAGGCTTCAACCAATCAGAATGGGCCTTAGCCACAAACTGCTGGTACCACTGTACCCTGGAGAAAGGGATCAGGCTGAATATCAGCCCACCCAGTAAGCAGCATTTCCCAAAAGTTTTGCCCAAAGAACTCTACTTTATGTGGCATCTCACAGAACTGGGGAGAAAGGCTCTGGCTAATGCTGGAACTGCATCTCTCTAGGGATGGGGCCAGGACTCATGATTCTGACCACGGGGGTGCAGGAGAAGGGCAGCTCTGGCAGAGACTCCTGGTAGCACCGGCTGACAGATGTGACTACAGCTGCAGCAGAAATAGATTTCAAAAGACAGATGTCCCTCTGTGCCAGCTGCTCCGGGGACTCTGTCCCTGGTGGGTCAGCAGGTGCCTGTCCAGGTGATGTTTGCGGCCGAAGCTCTTCTCACAGCGCGGGCACTGGAAGGGCTTCTCTCCGGTGTGCGTCAGCCAGTGTCTCACCAGGTGGTGCCGTCGGCCAAAGCTCTTCCCACACTCAGTGCACACGTGGCACTTTGGCACAGGTGGTGCGCGCTGCCGCTTCCTAGCTCCAGGGCTCTCTCCCACCTCTTGGCCCTTGCAGGATTTGCCATCTGCGTGCACTCTCTGGTGGCTGGCTAGATGGGAGTTGCATCGGAAATTCTTGCCACACTCAGGGCACCTGCTGGGCTTGTCATGTAGGTGGGTTTTCTGGTGTCGGATCAGGTGATGTCTTCTCCCAAAGCTCTTCTCACACTTGAGGCAGCTGTAGGGCCTCTCCCCGGTGTGTGTCTGCTGGTGCCTGGCCAGGTGGGAGCCCCACACAAACTGTTTACCACACTGGGGGCACGTGTGTGGTCTTAACAGGGAATCCATTTCTGTGCTACACAGAAGGTTTGAGAAGCTATCTTCCTGAAGAAAAGGTGGGCCTAGGAGCATGCCTCTGGAGCTTCTGGGCATGGAATCCCAGTTCGAATCCTGCTCTGGGTTCCAGAGAACAGTATCTTCAGACACACTAGATAACATTCTGGGAGGCTCTGCTTCTAGTTCAGGGGTATCCCCCTCATGCTCACTTCCATCTCCTGTGGAAAAAGGAAAATACAGACCCCAAGAGGTGAGTCACAAGGGAGTAGCCCAGGACTTAGTCACAAATGAGGCTGTATGGTGCCTATTACGGTCTAAACCTTACCCCATAAGGGCTGAAAGAACAGATTTTAATGTTGTACAAGACAGTATAACAGGTACAGTGGTTACAGCTTAGACTTAGGAGACAGATACCCACAAAATCTGTTTTCCCACTACACTTCTGTAGGCCTTCATTTCTTCTTCTGCGAAATGGGAATAATTATAAGGTAGATGCTATAAGACAGATAGGATAGTACCTGCATATGTTAGTCACTATTAAATAGTCTATGCTATTGTTGTTATCTATTTATTACTATTATTTATTTAGCACTTAAAAAAAACTATTAATCACCATCACCATGAAGAGAGGTGAGGAATGGTCTGAAAATCACTGGCCAGGTGACACCTTGTCAGCAACACTGGAGACACTGTGGAAGGCATTTCCACAATGGGTGGGAGGTTGAACAACAACAACTAACATTTATTGAGTGCTTACTATGTGCTTGGTACTGTTTGACTATGGTAACATATTTAAATCTCATAATAATTTATAGAAGAGGAACCCAAAGAGAAGTTAATTACTTTTCCAAGGTTCCACAGGTATGGTCCTAGATTCAGATCCACAAAGTTTGGCTCTAGAGCCTGCCCTCTAAATTATTATGTTATAGTCTTGCTTTGGAAGAAAAAGATCTCTGAACCATTTAATGCTATAACTGTCTGAAGCAGAGGAGAGGTTGGAGGGACATGTAATGATAAACCTCCAAAAGGGGTGAAGGTCGTGGCTGAGTCTATCATACATCATTACCTGTGTATGTGACCTTCAGAATGTCCCTCTCTTCTAAGTCTGGGGGGTCAGGGACCCATTGTTCTTCTCCTCCTTCTAGTTGAGAAAGCATATCCAGTTTGGGAATTGGAAATCCTGAAAAGAAAACAGAGATGTCAGTTTGTTCAACTGTAATTTTCATTTCTGAAAAAAGCTTTCTCCTTGATTATTCCTTTGAACTCTATAGATAAAGAAGGCCAGATACAACAAGCCTTTCCCTCTCCCCACTCCCATTTCTGCTAAGTCCCCCCTCCTTTCAGAAAATCATATTCTCTTTCCAACAAGTGTTCTCTTTTGTGCAAATTTCAAATACTTTCAGCTCAACTGTTCCTTCTGGTCATAACTTCACTTAATTAGCCCGACTACAGCTGTCTCACCCACACCCCCACTCTCATCTTTCCCTAGATGGTTTCTGAGTTTCCAAGGACTCAGTTCCACTTCTTAGGTGTCCTTCTCTCTGAAAGAACCTCCCAATTCCCAACCAAGAATTGCCTAAAATTCTCTAATAATTCACAGCATTTTGTTGTTTTTAAAAAGTGACACTTCTATTCTCTTTGGATTAACCCTAGTGCTCTTTCCCTAGTGGAAACCTAGACAGATGCCCTGCCAAGAAAAGAAGCCCAAATGGATACTATGCAACAGTCCCAGAGCAGATGGCTCCACTCTCCCAGAGTACAGTCACTGAGTGGCTGGGGAAGGTCGTGCTTACTCAGAGAGACCACTATCCCACAGTTTTCCTGCATGACATATTCTCCATAGAAGTCTGTCTGAGAAGGGTCCAGGCTCCTCCACTCCTCCTGAGAGAAGCACAGCGACACATCCTTGATGGTTACCAGGCCCTGAAACAAAATGCAGCATCATCTATCAGCAGCTGTTCTTTAAGGAAAATGGGGTCTCAGTATAGAAGGCTAAGGTGGTAGTAGAGGAGAGGTGGCAAGAGAAGGTCTAGAAAAAGAACTGCCCAGAGGTTCCTGGGCAGGGAACACAGTTTTGGTGAAGAGGAAAAGGGCAAAAGTAATGGTCAGGGTGTGAGCAATAATGCCTGTAGAGGAGATTCCCAAGTTGGGACCATGAGAAGTTGGAGGCACCACAGACTCACTGGTCCCTCTGTGTAGTTACAAGTGTCTACCCAGTCTCTTCTCATCTGCCTTTCTTCTGCCTATTCTGGCTGACTTTCTTCACTGCAGAAATTGTGTACAAGTTCCTCCTTTTTCTACTTGACCTTTCCTTTCCTATCTGCACAAAACAATATGGATAAAATATTCTTTCTGGCCGCCTCCCCCTATTATGCCATATCCTTATCTTTTAAGGCAGCATAGTCTGGCGTTAGGAGCCCAGACTCTGGAGCCAAATGACTCCTGGCTCTGTCACTTATATTAGCAGTATGACCTTACACAAGTGCCTTAATCTCTTCCTGTCCAATTTTCTTGTCTGGGGATAACTGCGTTTCTCTCAGGGTTTATGTGCATAAAGCACTCAAAGAACAGCAAGCATGGTAAGCACTCTGGGAGTATGGATACTACAACTACTGTTATTACTAACTTCCCATGGCTCTCCCCTTGTCTTCTGAATCTAAACGTGTTTTCTCTCTCTGGTGCTGCCCCTCTTCACATCTTTCTATCTTCTATTCATGTCCATAAATGCTCCATCATCCACCTAATCCAGTCTACTTTATGTTCTTCCAAGCTTCCTTCAGGTCCTCTTTTCCTAATCTTTCCAGATTTCTGTTTTTAAATTGAAAATACTGTATTTATTTTGGGCTGTGCTGCGACTTTGTTGCTGTGCACGGGCTTTCTCTAGTTGTGGCGAGCAGGGGGCTCCTCTCCAGTTGCGGTGAATGGGCTTCTCAGTGCGGTGGCTTCTCTTGTTGTTGCGCTCGGGCTCCAGGGTACACGGGCTTCAGTAGTTGCAGTGCTTGGGCTTTGTTGCCCCATGCCATGTGGAATCTTCCCAGAGCAGGAATCAAACCTGTCTCCCCTTCATTTGCAGGTAGATTCCTAAGCACTGGACAACCAGGAAAGCCCACAATTTATTTCTTAATGAACATTAATGAATTTTTCTTAAATTCTCCTTGTGGAGAATCTATTAAAACAAACTCAATCTGTAGGAATTTTCTTCTCATGATGCCTACATTCATTTTTCAAAAGGGTATGAGTTCCTTAGAAAGGGATAGAATCTGTGCAGATATCAGACTAAATACCAATAGTGATCAAGTGAAATGACAAATCAATTAAATGAAGCGAAGTAACAGTCACTCAGTTGTGTCTGATTCTTTACAACCCCATGGACTGTAGCCTGCCAGGCTCCTCTGTCCATTGAATTTTCCAGGCCAGAATACTGGAATGGGTAGCCGTTCCCTTCTCCAAGGGATCTTCCCAACCCAGGGATCAAACTCAGGTCTCCTGCATTGCAGGAAGATTCTTTACCGTCTGAGCCACCAGGGAAGCCCAATGGAATGACACAAAGGCTACAGAAAGGCAGCAGTGACAAGACCTTGAGAGAGGCCAAGAGAAGAATATAGCCCACCTGTGATCCCGCCGCAAGAAGTGCAGCTGCCATCTCCCAATCTCCAGTGCTCCCTTCCTGGGGAATGGCAGGAACCCAGGGAGTGGACTGAGCTGGTGAGGGGAGAGAGGAACCATTACAGATGGAGCATCCCTCTTTTTCCATTTAGAGCCTGGGCCCTATTGGGGCTTAAGCGTCATATTTTTCCCCTATATCTATGTTCCCTGGTAAGACTCAAATGCATAAATATATTGTAGTAGAAGAGACCTTCCCTCAAATGTTCTGAAAGTGTACTGAGTGGTTTTTAGTAGAGCATTTATGTCATTCTTTTCTACTAAACTAGCTGTGGTTTGAATTTATATTATTCAAATGTAATTTTGATCTTGTAAAGTGCATTTTATGGGTGTGTTTTCCAGTGGCAGTCAGTGTTTCTGTCACTTCCTTTGTCTCTCATATTTGTTACCACTAACCATGTAACAGGTGGAGGGAGTGATTATGTAAGAAATGGGAGAAACCTAGTTATATGGTTTGCAGAATCCAGATGCTTCTTATATTTTTCTGACTAGGGCCTGTAAGTTCTTTCTATTTCTGTGGCCTAGTCCTGGTACTAACTGTGCTGTTCAGTCAGTCCATGGCAATTTGGAGATTTTTAATTCTACTTTTTCAATAGAGATTAGAAGATTATTCTCTGCACTGTGCTTCCCCCACACACCCTATGGGCTCTCACCCTTCTCCTGAAGGGACTGTGGCTCCTCTTCAAGGTCACAGCATAGGTGCTCCAATGGACCTGGAGCTGTTCTCCATGGCACCTCTTCCTGGCTTCCCCTTTCCACCTGGGGCTCTGCTCTATCCAGCTGGACATTCATTGACTCCCATCCTGTCCCCAGGGCTGCTGTCTGTTCAGAAAGCATTTTTGCTGCAAACTCAAATTGTGACCTGGAACAAATTCATATCAGTTATGCCCATGACAATGGAAAGGGGTGATAGTTTTAAGGGAGTTATAGAGAACAGTCCAGGGATAAAAGATGAAACTGGATAGGAAGAGCCTGATGGAAGATGAACTTTAAAAGTTTGATGTGTTCCAATCAACTGAACCTGAGCCATAAATGAGCAAGTGCTATATAGTAAAGTCACTAATGGTTATTTTGGGGACCTCATGATTGGCAGAACTTCATTTAAAAAAAATCCTGGAAATTCAAAAGCTATCAATTAATTTCAACCACAGAAAATACTTAATCTAGGAATCTCAACCACTGAAAATAAGCAATCTGGAAATATGCAGGAGGGAATGCAAACAGATTTGCATTCAACAAAAATGGAGGTAATCCCGCCTAAGATTTTCTGCCACAAACTCCATTCTCATCAGTTTAGAATGAAATGATTACCATAGGTAGAAGTCCTAGTCAAAGGGTGTATTTCTCAGAAGGCTGAACCAAATGGTGCCTTACTTAGAACAAGCGTCAACTAAGAGACTTACCACCTATCATTCTGTTGTAGAAAATCAGAACTGGTAGTAAATATGGTAGATAGATCAATAACTTGGAAAGCAGATGTAAGATTCTAAAGCAACCCTAACAGATAAGAGAAACTGTTGGCAGTGAGGAGCTATGCCTAAAGAAAGAAAGAAAGAAGAACAGAAAGAATTTTGTATAGGTAGAAAAAGGGGAAACAGGTGTTGCTAACATGACCCTGGGGTGAATAACAGCCCTGTGATTTAAGACACAGCAAAGAACCTGTGACACATGATAGAACCAGTCAGATCTAATTATAAAAACATATTCAATTTTAAAGAAGGGTATGGTGAAGCCAGAGTGTATTCCATCACAAGAAACAAAAGTTAAGAAGGAAGTGAAGTGGAAGTGAAGTCGCTCAGTTGTGTCCGACTCTTTGCGACCCAATGGACTGTAGCATGCCAGACTTCTCCATCCATGGGATTTTCCAGGCAGGAATACTGGAGTGGGCTACCATTTCCTTAAGGGATGGGAAATATGTCCACTAGGGAAAAGTTTAAAACAATGGACCTAGTCTTCTCTTGCCTTGGGAAGAAGGCTTATGAATGATGCTGCCAATGAATAAAAAGAGAGATGCTTTCTTTCTCTATGTAGATCTCTTCTCTTGATTGCAAGAGAACAGATTTAGGTAAGATTTAAAAATTCTTAATAATCCTGCAGTGCACAGAGTTGAAGGCTCTTTGCTCTGGACCTCTTCGGAGCACAATAGGTTGTGTTGTGACAGCAGTCTCCCTGCCTTACAGCAAAGAAAGTTTATAAGACTGTGCAGAGTCACTTTTTGCTTGGCAACATCATATTTTTGTGATTCTTATTCAATGCCCAAGCAATCAGAGCCAGTGAAAGTGTTCCAAAAACAGGTCAGAACCTCCGTAACTGTTCTGGCTCACTCACATTCATCTAATGACATTTGCAAGAACCCAGAAGCCCGGAACAGATAATGACAAATGTCAGGTTTTTATTTTCTTGCCTGTCTTTGACAAGAGAGGTAAATGAGAACCCTAAACTCAATGAACAGCAAGGGAACAAATTCCCCTTTCATCTCAGATGTCCAAAGATGTCTCAGGGCCTCTTGGGAACATTCTGGACTGATTCCCAGCTTAGGTTTCCTTTTCAGAGACTTCTCATGAGAAAGGAAAATTCCCAATAAAGCAATAAAGAGGGAGTTCCATTTTAGATTTCTCCTCTGAATTCCAGCCCCTGTGTTCTCTTCACTTCTGATATGTAAAGCATGGATTCCCCGTCTTCAACAAAGGTCTTCCTCATCCACTAGCTTCGTTGGAAAGTCCTCCCTCAGGGCTTTACCTCTAGGTAAATATCTGGACATCTGTCTGAGATCCATTTCTCCATCACCCTAGCAGCAGAGTCCCTTGATAGGAAGGAAGCCTCTTTCGCAGGCCAGATGTGAGACTCTCCAGACCATTGATAGAAAACCTGTGGAAGAAATCTCAGCAAAGGAGGGGGCAAGTACTAGTCCTCAGACTGCCTTTGCTAAAATGTGCATGCTCTCGGAGCCAGCACCTGGGCAGTTAAGGTATCAGCCCTAACCTGGATTTTCCTGGTTCCAGGATGTATCTCACGCCTACTGGAGTCAGGGTTCTAGAAGTTTCGTTTGCCCTTTCGCTTCACATATCTTAGGAGGGGCATGGCACCTGCAGAAGTTGGTTTCTGCAGCTAGTGCTGTTGGACAGAGAAAGGGCCATGCTACCGAAATGAGTAGTACCCCAAGGGCACAGGGACAGTCGCTGTCAGAGAAGCCTGGCCCTGGTCCCGGGCGGGCTGTGGGCGGGACAGGTGCCCACTCGAGTTGGGTTGCTTCGTCCCTCCTCGTCTCCGTGCCCCGGGAGAGGGTCAGGTTTCAGAGAACTCGAGAGAGAGGCAGAGCTGGAGCAGGGGAAGTGAGGTCAGAAAACAGGTTGCCTGTGAACTGGGACAGCAAGTGAAGAAAAAGGAGCCACGGGGAAACCTGCGCGCGGTGACAGCGGCGGGAACCCGCGGGGCCTGACAGCGACGACGCTGGGGACGAAGAGACAGGGGAGGGGCGGGCACAGAATGTCAGCGCAGCCGAACCTGGGAATGGCAAGCGACCCAGAGGCCGCGTCGCCCCTCCTCCCCGCCCCCACGGGTGACCGGCCCCACTCGCCGCCCGGGGAAGCCAGGTGTCCTTCCCTCCAGCCGTGACTCCCGCCGGCCCGGCCCCAACTCACCCGGGTCGGTTTGGCCTGCAGCCCGGTGTCTCCGTCCCGGGCGCCGCCTGCCCCTCCCCTCCGTCCTCGCTTCGTCGGAGCCGGCGTCCGCGGAGCCAGCGACAGGCGGAGACGGCGGCCCGGCGGGCGCGGGTGGGGCGGGCACAGGAAATCCCCGCCCGCTTCCGGGGCTCGGCGGCCGCGGCGGCGCTAAGAGGGGAGGGCCCGGTGCGGGGGACGTGCTGCGGCTGCGGCGACCCCCGGCCGGCTCAGCCCCGCACTTCAGCGCCCGCCACCCCGGGGCGCCGCCGGCCCGAGAGCGCAGATCCCGGCTGACAGCGGTCGCTCAGCCCCGCCCTCTCCCTGACTGGTCATCTTCCCTCCCTGCCACTCGGACCCCCGCCGGCTCCTTTGCACTTGGGTTTGTTAATTACCTTGACATTATAACAACCGCTGGTTATACGCCGGCAATCGCTATGAGGCTGATTCCTAGAGACAACAGTCTGAATTCTTCAAGGAGCTCACCTTCTAGGTTTCAAGAAAATGACGGTGATGATAAGGGGCTGAGAGAGCGTTGAGGAGGAGTCACTAATTCTGAACGAGGTTGACTTCACCCAAGACGTGTGTCTGAAGTAGGCCTTGCGGCTGCATTGTCCAGTTTGCGAAACCACCAGCCACAGTCCAGACAGAGGTGTGTTGTAACATACGCACCAGATAATTCGGAAGACAAAATTAACGAAATGAACTATAGCTAATAAACAATATTTTGAATATGTTGAGCTAAAATGTTTAAATTCACTTCACCTACTTCTTTTAGCTTTTTAAATATGGCTACTAAGCTGTTTGTATATGCGGCTTACGAATTTCTATTGGACAAAGCTACTTCGAAACAGTAAGATAGATTTGACTGGAAAAGATGAGAAAGGGCCTACAAAACAGAATAAACACACTACTCTTAGAATCTGTTTATAATCTACAAATCGCATTCTTCGTCATCAGAACAACTCTGTACAATTGTATTTTATAGGCTTAACAAGTGACTCACTTAAGATCATAGGGGACAGACACTCCTTTAATATAGGGTTATTTTTGCTATGTGCCAGGCACTGTAACTAAATCCTGGAAGTCAAAGATCCCAAAGGAATTGTCTGCCCATGGATTCAAAAACTCAAGTCTGTGGAAACACATGTTAACAAATATTTGCACAAAAATAGAACAGATGCTAAAGTGGAAGAGTATACTTTGCACTAGGAGCAAAGAAGTAAATGTACATGGCTGGGAGGTCAGAGAAGGCCTGACAAGTCTTGAGGGAGAGAAGGGTGGGGAAGGCTCCATTAATGAAAGAGAATGTGCTAGACATGCAGTTGCAAAAGGATATAGACCACATTCAAGAGCAGATCATAGGGTATTTTGTGGAAGTAGTAGAGCCAGGATTTATATCTCAGTTCCTGGAACTAAATCCAGAGGTTCTTTTCATTTATATTTCCACAGGTGAGAGATACAAGGTATGTTAATCTGGGTATTTAACAATAGTAATATCTCAGTGATTTAACATAATAAGAGCTTATGTTTCACATAAGTCCGTGTGTAGCAGGCTTGTTGGAGCCAGTGAATGGGTTACCTGCTCTTTCCAATTATGGAAAGACTAGGTTTCTACCATCTTGTGGCTCCACCATCCCTTGTTGCCTTGGAATCATCCAGTCTGTGGGCTGACTTGGTGGAGGTGTCAGGGCTGAGCCCTGGAAGTGCTATACATCATTTGTACCCCATTTCCTTAGCCAGGGTTCAAGCACATGATTACATGGCTGCACCTAACTGCAGGGGGTGACTGTGAAGTGTGTGTACCCCAATAGAGAAGGAAATGGGGTTTGATGAATGGTTAGCATTGCTTCTGTCACACATATAATTAATCAAGCACCTAAACCTGACTTTACCTGAAGGAGATATTTGGGGAGTGGTGGCAGCAGGCGTTTAAGAGCATTCAGTGAGCCAAAAGGCAAAATTAGGAATTGAACTCTGGCCTTTGATTTATAATCTGGTGCACCTGTCACCAGAGTGTTACTTTACCTTTCACAGTAATATGTGGATGAATCCAAATTCCTATGTAAGGTGGAATAATTAAACATGCAGGGAGTAGCAGGCAGATGATTCCATCTTTTTAAGACTTTCCAGTCTTAGATCAAGACAGCATCTTGGGTAGAATCAGAAGGCAGAAACGTACACGCTGTGGGGTGAAGAACATATGCAGATGTGCCTACTTAAAGAAGAAATGAAATGAGGAAAATGAGAGATTAGAATAGTGGGTCAAGGATTTCTAACTTGCCATGTCAAGTTATAGAGAGTCACTATATTTAGTGTTATAAGCAAGAGATATACCTGATGGGTCTAATTATATCATTCTAAGGAGACTCTTTTATTCAGGACTGCCCTATTGTTAGAGTTCAGAACAATAGAATGGGATGAGTTGGACCCAAAGCCGGATTCTAGTGTGTATAGTACAGAGTTCCTCAGGACACAGCAGTATTCTTCCTGGGGCTCAGGGAAATCACAGTCATTTCACGTTCCAAGTTCTCTGTGAGGACTTCAAAAGACCTTAAGAGGCTCAGTCATCAGCCTTGGCTCCTTCATTTCTGAACTCTTGTTCTGCCATGGTTTGAATAAAAAAAGTATAATGCAGGTGTTCACCAGTTTATGATCTTATTATGAGTTTATTAGTTGATTGTAATAAATTATCAGCTTGGCTTATAAAAACCTGTTCCACTGTAATAAACTTATTGACTACACCAAAGCCTTTGACTGTGTGGATCCAAATAGGAAAAGGAGTACGTCAAGACTGTATATTGTCACCCTACTTATATGCAGAGTACATCATGAGAAACACTGGACTGGAAGAAACACAAGCTGGAATCAAGATTGCTGGGAGAAATATCAATAACCTCAGATATGCAGACGACACAACCCTTATGGCAGAAAGTGAAGAGGAGCTAAAAAGCCTCTTGATGAAAGTGAAAGAGGAGAGCGAAAAAGTTGGCTTAAAGCTCAACATTCAGAAAACGAAGATCATGGCATCCGGTCCCATCACTTCATGGGAAATAGATGGGGAAACAGTGGAAACAGTGTCAGACTTTATTTTGGGGGGGCTCCAAAATCACTGCAGATGGTGACTGCAGCCATGAAATTAAAAGATGCTTACTCCTTGGAAGAAAAGTTATGACCAACCTAGATAGTATATTCAAAAGCAGAGACATTACTTTGCCGACTAAGGTCCGTCTAGTCAAGGCTATGGTTTTTCCAGTAGTTATGTATGGATGTGAGAGTTGGACTGTGAAGAAGGCTGAGATGCTTTTGAAGTGTGGTGTTGGAGAAGACTCTTGAGAGTCCCTTGGACTGCAAGGAGATCCAACCAGTCCATTCTGAAGGAGATCAACCCTGGGATTTCTTTGGAAGGAATGATGCTAAAGCTGAAGCTCCAGTACTTTGGCCACCTCATGCGAAGAGTTGACTCACTGGAAAAGACCCTGATGCTGGGAGGGATTGGGGGCAGGAGGAGAAGGGGACGACCCAGGATGAGGTGGCTGGATGGCATCCCGGACTCGATGGATGTGAGCCTGAGTGAACTCCGGGAGATGGTGATGAACAGGGAGGCCTGGCGTGCTGTGACTCATGGGGTCGCAAAGAGTTGGACACGACTGAGCAACTGAACTGAACTGAACTGTAATAAACATACCTCCAATTGCTAATTAGAGCCCAATCACCATTTATAACACTGCTTTTCTTCCACTCAAAGTTTTTGAAGCTTGATGTTGGAGATGAGTTTTCACTAATAGGGCTGTGCAGTTATTTGCTTCCTCTATGTCTGGGTCTATAAAAGAAAGAGGAAGGTTGAGGAAACTGTAGTAGGACTCCTGTGGAAAGAAAGGTAAGAGCCCCTTGAGTGAGTGAGTGAGTGAAGTCGCTCAGTCGTGTCTGAGTGACCCCACGGACTGTAGCCCACCAAGCTCCTCCGTCCATGGGATTCTCCAGGCAAGAATACTGGAGTGGGTTGCCATTTGCATCTCCAGGGGATATTCCCGACCCAGGGATTGAACCCAGGTCTCCCACATTGCAGGCAGACGCTTTAACCTCTGCACCACCAGGGAATCTTAAGAGCCCCTTAGTCAGTAGTTAATAATTAAAACTGGTACTTGTAGAGCACTTTAAAATTTACAAAGTGCTTCTGTATACATGTGATCTTCATAACTCAGGGAGATAGACTAATCATCTTTATCCCTAGTCTTCACAAAGAGATACAACTGAGCAACAACAACAATAATCCCTAGTTTACATTTAAGGAAATAGCAGTTCAGATATTTAAAATTGCAGAACCTCACTTTTTATTTCTATAATTCTGGGCAGATTTATATAGATATATCTGTTTTCTAATCAATAAAATGAATGTCATTATATCTACTCTATAGGGTTGTTCTGAAGAATAAATGAGATAATGTAAATTGCCACCTAAAAATTGTCATTCACCATTTGCCTCTACAAGGATTAGGTCACTAGCTGCTATTGTCACTGACCTTCAACACATCTTAAAAAGACTTCAGGGTGGAGATCAAGGATGAGGCACTCTGTGCTCTGGGAAAAACTGGCAGAACAGGCTTTCAGATAGATATTTTCAGAAGAAGGTTTTATGAGCCTAATTTCTTGCATCATCTCATATCTAGGTAAGCACTAATATCATTAATGAGGACATTCTTTCCTTGTGACTATCAGCAACCTTCTGTGACTAGCAGTAATCTGCCAAAGTATATGCTGGATACATGTATCCCTCTTCAGCAAAATCATGTATATATTGACCTCCCTCCAACCTCTTTAAAGCAGTTCCTCAGAGCTATCTGAGAGGGCGTCTCCTAGGCTATAGTCCTTATTTTGCTCCAAATAAAACTTAACACTCAACTCTCACATTATGGTTTTTTTTTCTGTCAACAAAATAGATAATTTAACACATAGGAATAATTCAGTAAATGATAAGACCTAGGTATGGAGCTGTATAATTGGTGAAAAGAGGACTTTAGTAGGGTGGGACAGAGCAAAGATGGGATAAAAGATAAATTTATTCCTGAGTCTCAGTGAGGAGGACAAGTTGATCGAAGCTGAAGGTGTAGGTGGCAGAGTGGGAGCTTTAACTGGAGCTTGGGATAGGGGCTACAGTTATTGGTAATAACTAGATATAGGGTATGACTGTTAAAGTGAATGACTGAGGTTGTGGACAAGATTATTTAAGGTAAGAGAAAGTCAAGGAATGGAGAGGCTGGGTATTAGTGGGGATGGTAATCAAAATATTTAACTACCAGTAATAGTGTGGGCATGGGTCCATTAAAATGAAGGCGCTTATAGTTCTGTGCAGGGTCCTGGAGGCACTAGTGGCAATGAAAATATTTCAGTATTTTAATGATCATACTTGCACAGTTGAACCCAGGGCATAAGATGGGTCATCCACGTGGATACTACCATGAATGATGATGAGGTTACATAGAGTAAGATAGCAAGCTAGTTGAGGGAGTCTTTAATGAAAGAAGGAGAATGACCAGGACTGTGGTAGGTGATAATAACAAGGAAGGGTAATGTGCGGAATGGCCTGATGTCTCAAAGGAGCAGGACATTACTTAGGGAGAAAGGAGGAAAGTGGTGCTTGAGGCAGTAATCAAGAGCAAAGAGCATATTTATTCTACTTCTTACCCTAGAAGGTGTAAAGCTGTGGCTTTCAAATTTCATATATTGTATTTGAAAAAAAACATATATTTGAAAGTCATCATTTATATACTTGAAAAAATAGCTTACTTTCATGGAACAATACCTTAACTACATGCTGTATATGCTGATAGTTTTCTATTTGTTTTTGAAGTTTTTAATTTCATACCCATTAAATTAATTTCATAAACCATGAATAGGTTGCAGTTTACCATTTGAGAAGCATTGGTAGGTATATTATCAGAGAAAAGTCCCCTTGAGAGGACTGCAAAAGAAGCATGCTTTTTCCTAAAGAGGTAGCCAGGTTTCAGTTAGATAAAAGAGGTGAAAGAAACATCTGTCAAAGAGGTTGAAGGATATAGGAGTGTCTTAGTCTGTTCAGGCTGTGGTAACAAAAACCAGAGACATGGTGGCTTGTAAACAGTGAACATTTATTTTTCACAGTTCTGGAGAAGCCTAAGACTGAGACACTGACAGATTCTGGTGAAAAACTGCTTCTGGTGTCTTCTTGCTCTGTCTTCACATGACAGAAGGGGCAGGGGAGCTCTCTGAGGCCTCTTTTATAAAGGCATCAATCTCATTTATGAGGGGTCTGCCCCAAAGACCTAATCGCTTCCTTGAAGGCCCCACATCCAGATACCATCACATTGGGGATTAGGTTCCTATATATGAATTTTGGGAGGGCACAAGCATTCAATCTACAGCAATGGGATTTTATTGATGATGGATCCTGAATTCCAGAGATCACAGTGGAAGAAGTTAGAAGTTGTTTTGAGGGTTAGAGTCTGATTCAAATCAGGCAATGTAGAAGACAGTAACAGGGTAAGAATCTCTACGGTGAGGGGTGATCTGGAGGCCAAGTATTCTTGCGGCCAGTGTTGTAAGTAGAGATATGGGACATGAAGGAAGTAGTGCTCTCAGGGGGAGGTGTATCGTCAGTTCTTATGATAGTCATCTTGTCAGTGGTGAGGTGAGGTTTAAGGGTTGGCTTGGGATGAGTAGATGAAGCGTCTGTGATAGAATGAAAGTCTCACTAGAAGTGTGCCGCACTTGTATACCCTCTTCTAATCGTGTTGTGAACAGAGTTAAGGCCAGAGGGGCTGTCTTTCCAGAAGTGCCAGAGCTCCAAGGTCTCTTAAATCATGCTTGGCAATAGTGGTGGTGGTGTGAAGGATTAAGCAGTTCTGTGGCTTAACCTTAAATCTTACTTTCCTTGATATTGAGGGGAGGGAAGCAGTAGCCTTATAAGTAGGTAACAGTTTCTTGTGTACTCTTTTTTGTTGTTGTTGAGTTTGTTTTTTTTTTTTGAGTTTCTGATGTGGACCATTTTTAAAGTCTGGTGTGCTGCAGTCCATGGGGTCACAGAGTCAGACGTGACTTAGCGACAGAACATCATCATTTCTTAAAGTCTTTATTGAATTTGTTGCAATAGTGCTTTTGTTTTATGTTTTGTTCTTTTGGCCAGGAGGCTTGTGGGATCTTAGCTTCCCAACCAGGGATGGAATCCACACCCCCTGCACTGGAAGACGTAGTCTTAACCACTGGATAGCCAGTTAAGTCCCTCTTGTGTACTCTTCAAATGGGAAAATTTTAATATGAAAGACAGTGCTAAATTGAATAGTGGGCATAGAGTCGTGCTGGAAATAGCACTAAACTAAGAAGTAAAAGATTTGATTTTAGTTTTGGCTTTGCCTGTAGGTGACAGATCAATCAACTTGGTATAGTGTCATTCATTCTTCTTTTCCTTAAAACCTGTTATGAGGACTAAATTAACTAATAATGTAGGCACATGGTGTAAAACTTTTAAAACGCTTGTAAGCAAGGTGTTGGCAATTGATGTTACCTGGCAGAAATAATTTGTAGTCAGTGCAAATAGTGAACCAGGTGCCAGCAGCTGTCAGTTAGTGACAGCTAGTGTTGCAATCAGGGTAAGACTAGATGTTTTTATAAGATTTGAAGTTTTTTTGGTGGTAGGACACAACTCAGAGACAGACAAGTGAAAGGCAGAACTCCTTGTTACTTATAGCTATAAACCAGAGAAGGCCTGGTCACACAGGGTCACACAGGGTCACACAGACCCTCTCACACAGGGTCACACAGGAATTTTACCCAGGGACAGGTAACAGTAAGCTGGAACTGTAGGAGATGCTTGTGGAGTCCTAACTGCTGGACTGCCAGGGGATTCCAGCACTGTGAAATATCATGTTATATTCAGACAACTTCAAAGTGGTGTAATCTCAAATTGTCATTATTTTATAGTACAAAAACTTAATTCTAAACAGATTACTCATTGACATAGTATGGTATCTTAATTTAGTGCTCGGTTGCTTTTTTCATTGAAGACTAATTGATTTATAATATTATATTAGTTTCAGGTATACAACAATGACTGAATATTTTTATAGACTAAACCCCATTTAAAGTAACTATAATATATTGGTTATATTCCCTGTACTGTACTGTGTCCATGAAAGTGAAGTCGCTCAGTCATGTCTGACTCTTTGTGACCCGCGGACTGTAGCCCACCAAGCTCCTCCATCCATGGGATTCTCCAGGCAAGAATACTGGGGTGGGTTGCCATTTCCTTCCATATTGCTTATTTATTTTATACCTACTAGTTCATACCTCTTAATCCCATTCCCCATCATGCCTCTCCTCTCACTGTTCTCACCACTGGTAAACAGAGTTTGTTCTCTGTATCTGAGTATGTTTCTGTTTTGTTATATGCATTAATTTGTCTTGTTTTTAAGATTCCACATATAAGTGAAAACATACAGTATTTGTCTTTCTCTGGCTTATGTCACCTTTCATAATACTCTTCAAGTTCATCTGCTGCTGCTGCTGCTGCAGAGTCGCTTCAGTCGTGTCCGACTCTGTGCGACCCCATAGACGGCAGCCCATGAGGCTCCCCCGTCCCTGGGATTCTCCAGGCAAGAACACTGGAGTGGGCTGCCATTTCCTTCTCCAATGCATGAAAGTGAAAAGTGAAAGTGAAGTTGCTCAGTCGTGTCCGACTCTAAGCAACCCCATGGACTGCAGCCCACCAGGCTCCTCTGTCCATGGGATTTTCCTATGTTGTTACAAATGGTAAATTCTTTTTTATGGCTGAATAATATGCCATTTGTGTGTGTGTGTGTGTGTGTGTGACAGTTTGTCTGTTCATGATAAATGTTTATTTGAATGAACAGTTTGGACATATGAATGGACAGTTTATTTGTCCATTCATCTTTTGATGAACACTTAGATTGTTTCTGTGAATGGCAGATTCTTCTGAGATGGCTTCTTAGATGGCTAAGATTGCTTCTTAGATGGCTATTGTGAATAATGCTGCTATGAACATTGGAGGTGCAAATATCTTTTCAGATTAGTGTTTTTTTTTTTTTTCCATTTTCTCTGGATATATAACCAGGATTGGAGTTGCTGGATCATATGATCATTCAGTTTTTAATTTTTGAGAAACTTAATACTGTTTCCACAATGACTGTACCAATGTACATTTTGACCAGCAGTGTACTAGGGCTCCCTTTTGTTCATATTTTCACCAACATTTATTATTTGTTATCTTTTTCAGGGTAGTCATTCTCACAGATGTGAGGTAGTAACTCATCATACTTTTAATTTGTACTTCGCTGATTATTAGTGATGTTGAGCATCTTTTCATGTGCCCATTGGCCATTCTGTATATCTTCTTCATAAAAATATTTATTTAGGCAATCTGCCTATTTTTAATTAAGTTTTTATATATTGAGTTGTATGAACTTTGATATTACCCCCTATCAGTCATACTAGTGTAAATATTTTCTCCCATTCAGTGCTCAGTTGCTTCAGTTGTATCCGGCTCTTTCTGACCCCATGGACAGTAGCCTGCCAGGCTCCTCTGTCCATGGGACTTTCCTGGCAAGAGTACTGGAGAGGATTGCCAAGCCGCCCTTCAGGGGATCTTCCCTGGGGTCAAACCCGTGTGTCCTGCATCTCCTGTATTGCAGGAAGATTCTTTACCACTGAGTCACTGGGGAAGCCCTCCCATTTAGTAGGTTGTTCTTTTGTCAGTGGTTTCCTTTGCTGTGCAAAATCTTCTAAGTTTAATCAGACTTCATTTGTTTATTTTTGCTTTTGCTTTTCTTGCCTAAGGCAACAGATCCAAAAAAATATTCCTAAGACTTATGTCAAAGAGTGTATTGCCTATGTTTTCCTCTAAGATGTTTATGGTTTCTGGTCTTACATTTAGGTCTTTAATCCATTTTGCATTTATTTTTGTATGTAGTGTGATAAAATGCCCTAATTTTATTCTCTTACATGTAGCTGTATAGTCTTCCCAGCACCAGTTATTGAAGAGACTGTCTTTTCCCCATTTTTTCCACCTTTGTTATAGATTGATCATAAATGCATAGGTTTATTTATTTTTGGGCTTTCTGTTCTATTCCATTGATCTATGTGTCTGTGCCTGTACCATACTATTTTGATTACTGTAGCTTTATAGTATAGTCTAAAGTCAGGGGATGTGATATGATACCTCAGTTTTGTTATTCTTGCTCAAGATTGCTTTGACTGTTTGAAGTCTTCTGCAGTTTCCTATAAATTTTAGGATTGTTCTAGTTCTGTGGAATATGGCATGAGTATTTTGGAAGGGATTATATTAAATCTGTAGATTGTTTTGGGTAATATAGCCATTTTAACAATATCACTTTTTTGCTAATTGTAATTCATGAACATGGGATATCTTTCCATTTATTTGTATCATCTTCACTTTCCTTCATTAATATCTTATATTTTTTGGAGTACAGATCTTTTATCTCTTTGGTTAAGTTTATCCCTAGATATTGTTTTTCTTTTTGGTGCAATTTTGAATGGGATTGTTTTGTTTCTTTTTTTGATAGTTCTTTATTAGTGTATAGAGAAGCAATGGATTTCTGTATATTAATTTTATATCCTACGGTTTTCCATATTTAGCATCATGTCATCTGTACATAGTTATAGTTTTATTTCTTCCCTTCTAATTTGTGTGCCATTTATTTCTTTTTCTAGTCTGATTACTCTCGCTAGGGTTTCCAATTCTATATTAAATAGAAATCGTTAGAATGGCATCCTTGTCTTTTTCCTGATTTTAGAGGAAAAACGTTCAGCTTTTCAGCGTTGAGTGTGATGTTAGCCTTGGTTTTGTCATAGATGGACTTATCATGTTGAGGTATGTTTACTCTATACCAACTTTGTTGAGGGTATAGACTTTTTTTTATCATGAGTGATGTTGAGTTTTGCCAAATGCTTTTACTGTGTCAGTTGTGATGATCATGTGATTTTTATCCTTTGTTTGTTAATGGGGTGTATCACACTGTTAGTTCGTGAATATTACACATCCTTGCATCTTTGGAATAAAATATTTTTAAGTTTGAGTGTTTCTATGTATCAATTAAGTTCAGTCACTCAGATGTGTCTAACTCTTTGCAACCCCATGGACCGCAGCATGCCAGGCTTCCCTGTCTATCACCAACTCCCGAAGCTTGCTGAAACTCATGTCCATCGAGTTGGTGATGCCTTCCAACCATCTCATCCTCTGTTGTCCCCTTCTCCTCCTGCCTTCAATCTTTCCCAGCATCAGGGTCTTTTCCAATGGTCAAGTTATAAGGATCATGAATAAGAGAGTGTATCACTACAGATCCTTCATAGACTTAAAAGCCAATATGAGGATGTTATGAATGATTTTATGCCAATGCATTTGACAATTTAAATGGAGAAATTCTTGGAAAGACACAGATTAACAAATTACAAGAATATATAGAAAACCACAGTAGCACTATTGACTATTGAATTTGTAACCATAATCAGAAGGAAACTCAAGGTCCAGATGGTTTTACTGGTGAATCTGATCAAACTTAAACAAAAGGATAGTAATTCTACAAAGTTTTTTAAAAGAAATTTTTATTCAGATCTAGTTTTATGACTAAATATAGTTTTAGTCATATAAATTCTGTATTTTTTGGTTAAATTTATTACTAGTTATTTTATTATTTTGTTGATAATGTGAATGGATTTTTTTCCATTTTCA
>SJYQ01005571.1:0-23529 GCA_006410935.1 Redunca redunca | reverse complement strand
TGAGTCTAAGAGTTAATCATATCATCTGCATACAAAATAAGTAATTTGGTATTTTATAATTATTTTAAGTATTTCCTCTTCATGTCTTATTATCATAGTTATAAGTTTCAAAACAATGTAAGGAAAAAGTGGAGAAAACAGGCATGTCAGCTCAGTTTCTGGTTTTAATAGAAATCACTTCAGTATTTCACTATTTATAGTTTATCCAAGAAATTAAAATTACCATGTTTACTAAAAATTCCATGTAACATTTGTGTATAATGTAATAATTACTTAATAAAGCAAAGATCTATGTGATCACTATATAAGAAAAAATTTAAAGGTTAAGAAACAGTACATTACCAGCACTGGGAATGTACATCACTCTGCTACAGGAATCTGTCCCTTCCCCTCTTAGTACTAACACAGGTTGCCCTAACATGCTTACTGATTTCCTTACTTTCTTTATAGTTTTACCATTTATACATGCATCCCTAAATATTATAGTCCTGTTTGCCTTTATTTGAACTTTATATGAATGAAATAGTTTCATGTAACATTTTGTACAATATTATATCTAAGGTTGATTGATCCATGCTACTTGGTGTGGAAATGTATATTCATTTTCTCTGGTTGTATTCACTTCACATATACATACATACACATGTCTGCTCAGTCGTGTCTGACTTTTGCAGCTTCATGGACTGAAACCCCCCAGGCTTCTCTGTCGATGGAATTTTCCAGGAAAGAATATTGGAGTGCGTTGCCATTTCCCATTTCCACTGGGAAGATTAGGGGATCTTCCCAACCCAGGTATCAAACCTGCATCTCTGGCATCTCTTGCATTGGCAGGCAGATTCTTTACCACTGCACTACCTGGGAAGCTGATTCCCTTCACAGTATGGATATATCAAAAATTATATTTTAATTACTATTGTAGATGGCCATGCAGGCTTCCGTGGGGGCTCAGACGGTAAAGAATCCACCTGCAATGCAGGAGACCTATGGGGTCGCATAGAGTCAGACACAACTGAGCGAGTTTGGTTATGGTATTATGGTATGGGTTATTTCCTGGTTTTGGTTATTATTTTGGTGCAGTGAGTAAGAGTTTCTCTAGATAAATCCATAATAGTGAAATTTTGGGCTGAATTAACTTTACCACATAATGGTTAACAAAAAACTTTTTCCCAAATGAGAATTTTCATTGTTCTACATTATTGCCAATACCTCATTTTATTGGGCTTCTTAATTTTTGCATTTTGTCATCTGCTTAGTGGTACTTTTCACTGTGGTTTTCATTTGCATGATTCCTATTAAGGATGAGGATCTAAGAGATTTGGATTTCCTCTTTTGTCAAGGTCCTGTTTCAGACTTTTGCTGATTTTCCTATCTGAATGATTTCTGTTTTTATAATGGATACTAGGATTTTGCTGCTTATGTGTGTGGCATATATTTTTTGCTGATCTTTTCATTCTTAATGAGGTTCTTTTTGAAAAGTCACAGTTCCTAATCTTGATATAATTCCATTTATCAACATTTTTTTGTAGTTCAATTCAGTTCAGTCGCTCAGTTGTGTCCAACTCTTTGTGACCCCATGGACTGCAGCATGCCAGGCCTCCTTGTCCATCGCCAACTCCTGGAGTTTACTCAAACTCATGTCCATTGAGTTGGTGACGTCATCCACCCATCTCATCCTCTGTCATCCCCTTCTCCTTCTGCCTTCAGTCTTTCCCAGCATCAGGGTCTTTTCAAATGAGTCAGTTCTTCGCGTCACGTGACTGAAGTATTGGTGTTTCATCTTCAGCATCAGTCCTTCCAGTGACGATTCAGGACTGATTCCCTTTAGGATGGACTGGTTGGATCTCCTTGCTGTCCAAGGGACTCTCAAGAGTCTTCTCCAACACCACAGTTCAAAAGCATCAATTCTTCAGGGCTCAGCTTTCTTTATAGTCCAACTCTCACATCCATACATGACCACTGGAAAAAGCATAGCTTTGACTAGGCAGACCTTTGTTAGCAAAGTAATGTCTCTGCTTTTTAATATGCTGTCTAGATTGGTCATAACTTTTCTCCAAAGAGTAAGTGTCTTTTAATTTCATGGCTATAGTCACCATCTGCAGTGATTTTGGAGCCCCGAAAAATAGTCTGTCACTGTTTCCATTGTTTCCCTATCTATTTGCCATGAAGTGATGGGACCAGATGCCATGATCTTCATTTTCTGAATGTTGAGTTTTAAGCCAACTTTTTCACTCTCCTCTTTCACTTTCATCAAGAGGCTCTTTAGTTCTTCTTCGCTTTCTGCCATAAGGGTGGTGTCATGTGCATATTTGAGGTTATAGTACTTTTCATATCTGGTTTTTAAAAATCCTCCTCTGCCATGAATGTATTGTTCTATATTATGTTATAAAAGATTTTTAGTTTTGCCTTTCACATTTAATACTTCGACTGGAACTGTTTTTTTGCTTATGCTGGGTGAGGATAAAAATTTATTAATTTTCTATATGAAGAGCTAATCATCCCAGCAGTATTGATTGAAAAGTACACCCTCAATGAATTGATCTACCTTGCCATCTCAGTGTTTACTTCTGAGTTTGGGGTCCATTTCTGAGTTCTCTTTTCCATTAGTGTATTTGTCTGTCTATTTGTCAGTAATATAAAGTCTTAATTACATAGTTTTATGATAAATCTTGATGTCTTATTTTTCTTAACTCGGCCTTTATTGAGTTGTTTACCTTTGCATAAAATTTGGAATCAACTTTTCAAATTAATAAATTGCTCTGGAATTTTAATTGAAATTATACTAAAAATATGGGCTTCTCTGGTGGTTCAGTGGTAAAAATCCACCTGCCAATGCAGGAGATGTGGGTTTGATTCCTGGGTCAGGAAGATCCCCTGGAGAAGGAAATGGCAACCCCAGTTTAGTATTCTTGCCTGAAAAATGCTATGGACAGAGGAGCATGGCAGGCTACAGTCCATGGGGTTACAAAAGAGTTGAACATGATGTAGCAACTAAAACAACAAAACATACTAAATATATAAATGATTTGGGAACAACTGACATTTAAAAAATCATCTACCATTTATAAACATGATATATTACTTTCTATTTAGGTCTTCATTAATGTTTCTCAATAGGCTGCTATTATGTATTTGTTTATTAATTACATAGATGCCAAGGGGTACCTTATTGACCTTTTAATTTTACTTCTATAATTATTCATGCCTACCCCCTACTCCATATACTGTTACATAGTATGTACCTGGATCAAATGCACATGCTGTATTTTTTAAACATAAGATCTCAGCAAGAGGGCTTAGGAAAAATAAGATAGGCATGATACATGGATTTCTAATATGAGAATAATATAATTTTTTTCACCTTTTCCTGCCATATTGGTCACAATTCTAAAAAACAGAACTGATAGATTATGTATATAAATACATAGGTATGTAGAAGAGATTTATTGTGAGACATTGGCTCACACAATTATGGAAGCTGAGATACGCCATCTGCAAGACAGAGGCCTAGGAAAGACAGTGTTGTAATTCTAGTCAAAACGGAAGGTTTAAGAACCAGGGGAGCTAGTGAAAGAAGTCCCATCTTTAGTCTGAAGGTCCAAGGACTAGAAGCATCAATATCTAAGGCAGAGAAATCAAACTCACCCTGTTTTGTTCCATTTTAGCCCTTAGCAGTTGGATGATACCCAGGCATGTTGTGATACCCAGGCAGTCTTCTTTGCTAGGTCTATCGATTCAATCCTGATCTCTTCTGGAAACACTGTCATAGACACACTCAGAAATAATATTTTGCCAGCTATCTGTGCATCCTTTAATCCAGTCAAGTTGACATGTAAAATTAACCAACACATCAGCCTTTCAGGTTCACTAGCCTTTTGATGCCAGAGCATACCACCAGGTCTTATGAATGGATGGCTCTGACCATTTTCATTCTGGAGTATAATTTATACCTGATTTCTTCTTTGTTGTAGGCTCCTTTCTTTATTGTGTGCCTTTGTGAAAATGCCAATAAAAAGTTGACATTTTGGCCAGAAACCCTGTTCTGCTTCAGTACACTTTATGTATGTCAGCAAGCCCTGCTATTTCCTCACACAGAGCCAAGGTCTCTCTGTAAACATGTGTGTGAAGTGAAAGTTGCTCAATTGTGTCCGACTCTTTGTGACCCCATGGACTATACAGTTCATGGAATTCTCCAGGCCAGAATACTTGAGTGGGTAGCCTTTCCCTTCTCCAGGGATCTTTCCAGCCCAAGTATCAAACCCAGGTCTCCCTCATTGCAGGCAGATTCTTTACCAGCAGAGCCACAAGGGAAGCCCAAGAATACTGGAGTCAGTAGCCTATCCCTTCTCTAGCAGATTAACCCAGGAATTGAACCAGAGTCTCCTGCACTGCAGATAGATTCTTTACCATATGAGGGAAGCTATGAGAGAGCTATGAAGGTCTCTCTCTGATTATTTTGCAAACGGCTCCTGGATAGGAACCTGTACATCAAGCTCTTTTCCCCTCATCCCCCTCCTCTCTATTTTTTGGGCAGTGTATTTACTTCAAAATCCAAACAAATAGTTAAATATAATTGAAATTCAATTTCCCCAAATGCTTTGTGCCTATAAACATCTTTCTCCTTTAGAGATACATTTTCTCTTTCCTGAGCAGAAGCACAAAGCTTTCTCTCACCTGCTGGCACACTTCTGTTGCCTCAGCAGTCGTTGTAGAGCTGTTTTTACCTCCTGGTTCTTGAAGCTGTAGATAAGGGGGTTCAGCAAGGAAGTGATCACACTGTACTGAATGGAGACCACTCGCTCCAACACTGAGCCTGAGTCAGGGCTGATGTACCTGAACAGAGCTGTCCCATAGAACAGGAGCACCACAGTGAGGTGGGAAGAGCGGGTGGAGAAGGCCTTGCCTTGGCCCTCAGAGGAGCGGATACTCAGTATGGCAGAAATGATTCTTGAGTATGAAAAGAGGATTGGGGGAAGTGTCAGCAGCCCTAAAGATGTACATGACACAGCTAGAAGAATCTCGTTGACAGTGGGGTCAGTACAAGACAGAGGGAAGAGTGGAGGTAGCTCACAACTGAAGTGGCGGATGATGTTGGAACCACAGAAATGTAACTTGTGAACAAAGAGACTATTCATCAAGGAAATAGAAAATCCCACTGCCCAAGCTATGCTCACAACCCCAGTGCAGAGAGGTCTGTTTATGACCACAGTGTAGACCAGAGGGTGGCAGATAGCAGCATAGCGGTCATAGGCCATGGTGGAGAGGAGACAGGCTTCTGTCCCCCCTGAGAGAGTGAAAAAGAAACTCTGGGTGATGCAGCCCCACACTGAGATGCTTTTCTTCTGAGATAAGAAGTTCCGTAGCATTTTGGGCACAGTGATTGAGGAGAAACTGAGATCCAGGAAAGACAGGTGTCCAAGGAAGAAATACATGGGTGTGTGGAGCCGAGCATCAGCCTTGATGATCAGGATCATCAGTGTGTTCCCCACTAATGTCAGCAGGTAAATCCTCAGGAACAGTAGTACAAAGAGCACTGTCTGGATCTGGGGGTCACCGGACAATCCCAGAAGGACAAACTCAGTAATAATACTGACATTTTTCATGTTGCTTAGAGATCCTGTCCCTCACAAGAAATGAATGGTTCTACATTTGTGAGACATTAATCTGAGTCATTTTCCATGAACAAGAGACTTCTGCTCAAAAAGAGTATATCTCCTTCTGTGCTGTGTGCTAAGCCGCTTTAGTCGTATACCTTCTTACCTATAGACCAAAATGGGATAAGGGAGTGTCTTCTCAGATACAATATTCTCACTTGACCTTGTTTTCTAGTTGCTAGCATTATCTTGTCATGATCTTTAATCCTTCATCCTACTTTGTCACTCTTAGTAACAATAATAATAATAACTCATGTGCATTTAATAATAACAATGTATTATGCATAAGAAACTTAGGTTCTGGATTCAAAACAAGGGGCAGAGCCCAGAAAACCCTCCCTGGTTAAGGGCTGAGAGGCCCATGGGAAAGTGATTCCTTCTTAAAATAGTGAATCATAGACTCACAGTATGCTAGGATGTTGTCATAATGGCTTTTAACCCCTTCATTTTATAAATGAGGTGAATGCAATGCCTAAGGCCTCATAGCAAAGTGAAGTCAAGGTTGGGATTAGCCCAGATGTTTCAATTAGTCTTGCATGCATCCTCATGTACCACACTTACTGGTTTTAAACTGATTGTTAATATGAGTTTTGTGTGGTTTTGGGGTCATGAACAACTCAATTAGTAGGGAGTTCACCTAAATTATGTCCAGGTATTCCCTGGCTCTGATATAGTGCTCCCAACACTTCTGTGACAGCAGCTATTAAGTGGAAAGAGTGCTAGTTTTAGAGTACTAACCTTAGTTTGAGTCTTGGCTCAAATATTCTAATAGTATCATCTGAGAAAAGTTACTCAGTTTCTTGACACATTCCCTTTTTCATTTATGAAATTGGGTAAATGAAACATATGCTTTTGCAAACTGTTGAGCCCATGACACACTGCACAAAAACATCAAACGTGTGTATGAACAAAGATTGACACAGAATATTGAAAAATAGAAGTGATTTCTCTATTGGTTAATAGACTTATGGGCATTCATTTCTTTTGAACAGTTTCTCTAATGTTGTAAAATTATTTTTCCATTGAACATTTCTTTTTTTATATCTATAAAGAAAAAATTTGGAGACTTTCAGGAAACTCTCAGCTTAGCTCTGTTTTCTTCAGAGAGAAATACTGAATTGCAGTGAGAGAAAGCTCCTGGGCAAAGGAAGCTGAACCTCTAAAGTGCGAATTGTTTTGTGGTTTCTTCCCCATTACCACTGGGCATCCCAGTAGTTTGATACTACTCAGTACATGTCCCAAGTCCTACTTGGGTATGTGGGACTGAACCCAGTGCCATTTAAAAATATTCCAGGCCCAGGATCTCAGAATACTTCAGGGCACTGTTTTCAAAGTGTGAAAACAGTTTGTCATAGTGCTTTAGGGAGACACCCTAAGTATCAAGAGACTGAGGAGTTACAGGGTGTTTGTGGTTCTCACATCCACCTCAATTGCCCCATCTCTCCATTCATCTATTTAATCATACTTGATGGTAGGATTTTGGTGGTAGGATTTCATCAAAGCAAAGCATCCCATTAGTACAAACTTTCAAAAACCCTGCAACCTAGGGATTCCTTGGCCAGAATAATGTTGTCTTTCTCACTATATTCTCCACCCTTCTCATTTTCAGTCCTCCAGGAAATCTCCTCCTTACTCTTCAACTGGCTTTTCAGCCAGTAAAAACATTCCCATTTAAAATAAAGGCCTAAATTCGGGGGGAGGGAGGGGTCCCAGAACTTGATACATAAAGGAACAAACAGGAAGACTCCAAATGGACAAAGGGCAGAAGGCTCAATCTTCCAGCTCAGCCATTACCTGAATGAAGGTAGCAGTGTCTGACTTTGAGAAAGATACTTCCCTAATCCGGATCTAATTTCCTTCTGTGGAAACAGGAGGGGCTTGGACCAGATGCCTGTACAGCTCTCACTAGTTACAAATAACTATGCACCTTTAAGTCTCTCACCTGCCTTACTAAGCACGACTGCTCAGGGTTTGCTGTGTCTTTCAAATTTCCAGCCAGGCTGCTTGCCACAAGACACTTGCTGGAAGGAGACTTGACTCCAGCAGTTTGAGATGAGAGGCTTCAGTCAGGTCCCAGGAAAGGTGGACTTTATTTCCCAGCCAATAATATGGCCAGAGACAGATAGAGACAGGCAGTGGTTAAGAGCCAAAGTGTTCAGGTGTGGGTCTTTTTGGAGAGGGCTCTCTTAAGACTTAGGTGTTTCTCTTGTTTTCTCTTTGTACTCCCTCAGTCCCAGGGAGAGCTCCTGGATAGTTTGTGTGACTTGTATTTCCTCTTTCATCAGAGTCCTGGGATCTTGTGCCAGGTGGGCCCTGGGGAGGAATGGTGAGAAGATGCTCCAGAGTCAGGAATTGTCCACTGCCCACGGGAGAGGTAGCATTAGCTAGAGACAGAAGGGCCACTGGTCCTGGGACTGAGTGGTTACTGACATGACTGTTTCCAAGAGTATCTGGTTGAGGGCACAGGAGTTTAGAAAGCTCCTGGCCACAAACTGCTCTACTAATTAAGAAGCAGAGGATCCAGAAGTTCTATAAAGGATTCACCTTGTCTCTGACAGCTCTCTTGGATTTTGAGCATGAGTGCATGCATGCACACAAATACATATACCCAGGTCTATACAATTTGAAAGTGTATTACTTTTATGAAGCCATTTGTTCCATTCTAAACCCTTGTTTCTCTAGCAATCAGCTTAAGCTCTTGTCTCTTACTTCACGGAGGAAATGTTTCTATGCTTATTTTAATTTTGTTGTATCTCTTCCTCTGTTAGGCTTTAGTACTGGTTACTGCTCATGTTTTTCATTTTTAAAAACACAGTGAGAACAAAAACAGAAATATAGACCAATGGAACAAGATAGAAAGGCCAGAGATAAATCTACACATCTATGGGCACTTCTCTTTACAAACGAGGCAAAAATACACAGTGGAGAAAAGACAGTCTCTTCAGTAAGTGGTGCTGGGAAAGTTGTTCAGCTACATGTAAGATAATGAAATTAGAACACTTCTTAACACCATACACAAAAATAAACTCAAATGGATTAAAGACCAGAAACTGTAAAACTCTCAGAGGAAAACATAGGTAGAACACTCTTTGACAGAAATCACAGCAAGATCCTCTATGACTGACCTAGAGTAATGGAAATAAAAACAGAAATAAATAAATGGGACCTAATTAAACTTTAAAACTTTTACACAACGAAGGAAACTATAAACAAGGTGAAAAAGACAACCCTCAGAATGGGAGAAAATAATAGCAAATGAAACTATTGACAGGATTAATTTCCAAAATATACTAGCAGCTCATGTGGCTCAATACCAGAAAAGCAAACAGCCCCATCAAAAATTGGGGAAAAAATCTAAACAGACATTTCTCCAAAGAAGACATACAGATGGTTAACAAACACATGAAAAGATGTTTGACATCACTCATTATTAGAAAAATGCAAATCAAAACTGTAATGAAGTATCATCTCACACCAGTCAGAATGACTCTCATTAAAAAGTCTACAAACAATAAATGCTGGAGAGGGTGTAGAGAAAACGAAACCCTCTTCACTCTCCATGGGAATGCAAGTTGACATAGCTACTATGAAGAAAGTATGGAGATTCCTTAAAAAACTAGGAATAAAACCATCATACAACCCAGTAATCCCACTGCTGGGCATATACCAGTTATGGGCATATACCAATTATGAGGAAACCTTAATTGAAAAGGATGCATGCACCCCAATGTTCTTTGCAACACTGTTTACAATAGCTAAGACATGGAAGCAACTTAGATGTTCATTGACAAATAAATGGATAAAGAAGGTGTGGTACATATACACAATAGAATATTACTCAAGTATGAAAAAGAACACATTTGGAGAAAAACAAGATGGCAGAGGAGTAGGTGGACATGGAGTACATCTCTCTCCACGAATACATTAGGAATGCATCTTCAGACACAGAAGTTCATGCAGAACACCTGCTGATAGCAGACAGGAGTACCTGACCAGGGGAAAAGAATATATAGAACCATGCAAAACTTGGTAGGATGAAGGAACTAGGGGGAAAAACAGGAGTGTTAGAAGGACTGGATCTGCCCTCCACCAGTGGGGGAACTGAAGCAGGGATCCGATTCCCACTTTGGGGCAATTGTCTGAGTCAGAGGAGAAACATTTAAGGCTTAGAGTGAAACAGCTGATCTGTGGCAGCCTAAATGAGATGAGAATCAGATAGTCCTTGCTGCAGCCATACATACCCTGGACAGGGACGCAGGTCCCCTGGAAGGTGCAGTGGCTGGGAGCTGGAGTTTAGGGATTGTGGAGCAATTCCAGGGAGAGGGCTGCTGTTGACTGCAGAGAGACGGATCAAAGGGATGTGAGGGAGGAGATTGTGGTGGGAAATGCCCATAGAGGAAAGCCAGGCAGGCGTGGAAGCAAGGCGATACTGCTGATTTACACATAGGGGATGGAGCCACCACCATAGCCTCTCTCTCCCCACATGCCAGCATTGACAGCTGAACAATAGAGAGGCTGGCCATCAAATGCCAGCCTGAACTACAGAGCAGGACCTCACCCAGGGTGCTCCTTTAAGTGACTGATGCCCTGAACTACAGAGTAGGACCCCAGCCAGGGGGGGGGGCCCTCTATGTGCCTGATGTGATGAACAACAGAGAAGGGCCCCAGACAAAGGAGCCCTCTAAGTGCCTGAATGGGCAGAGCTATGGAGAAACTGGCCAACGAGGCCTTCTGATTGCCAGCTACAAGAGGCTCAAAAAAAGACTCTGCTGGGGCCATAACTCCTGTGGCAGAGGCAGTCCATGTCCCCCCAAACGAAGCAGCTGCACCACCTTCACACTCAACTCTCACTGGGGCAGAGCCGCCACAGGCAAAAAAGTCTTGTGTCTATGCGTGCAGGGTCGCTTTGGTAGTGTTCGACTCTTTGCGACCCTGTAGACTATGGCCTGCCATGTTTCTCTGTCAGGGAGAGGGCTTCTCCAGGCAAAAATAGTGTAGCATATTGGCCATTGCTTGTTGCCATACCCTTCTAGAGCACTGTATTTCCTGCTGCCCTAAGCTGCCAACTCCCCTGTGTACCTGGAGCTGCCAGAACCCCTGTGGCCCAAGCAGCTGCACCACCTCCACACCTGGCCCTCACAGGGGCAGACCCAAGTCTTCCAGGGCAGCTTCAGAAGCAAAGCCCAGTGGATGACCCACATACAGAGGTGGAAATAAAACCACAATTGAAACCCAGGGGCAGTGTGGCTAAGGAAGAAGACTCAAAACCTTTCCACCAGCTGTACAAGCTGCAGACTAAATCCACACAATCACCTAGGGAGGTTCTGTGTCTATGGAATATATATAATTTGGACATTGAGACCTCCCACAAAAGAAAATGTACTAGTTCTGATAGCTGTGGACATTAGAGGCAAGAACACACAGGAGAAGGACCAGATTAGAATCTGAGCTGCCCCCACAGCAGGTCCAGAGATCAGCACAGTGTTGGAAGGCATCCTAGGGAGATGAGGTGGCGTGTGACTCCCAGAGAGGGAAAGGACTGTGACAGCAGTGACTCAAGAAAAACATTTATTATTCTTCTGTTTTGACTTGCTCTGTAGATTCTTTTGAATTTTTTTCTTTTTCTTATCCTTTTTTCTCCTCCTCTGTTGTAGTTGTCGATTTTATTGGCATTATGAAATCCAATTAAGCTTTTTTTTTCTCTTGGTCACATTTTCTATTGTTGTTATAAACCTCAGTCTCTATGTTGGGCTTTTGCAGTTCTGTGGATTTTTCCTTTTTATTTCTTTTCTCTTTTTAAAATTTTAATGTTTAAACCTATTATTATTTTTTCTACATTTATTCCTTTGCTTTTCCTACTGTTCTTTCCCCCTTGCAGTTAATCTTTAATGTATATAAATCTTCTTTATCTACCTCTATTCAACTTTACATATCTATATTTTCTTTTTTTTTTCTTTCTTTCCTTTCCTTTTAACATATTTGTTAGTTTTATTTCCATTGCTTTCTTCCCTAGTTGGCACCTTGCTTTAGTTTTGTTTTCCAGTTTGCGCTTTAGTTAGTTTTGTTCTGGTAGATGATATAATTTTTGGTTTCCTTTGTTTGCTGAGTCAGTCTATTGTTTTTGTTGGACTATTTTGATTTAGCTTATGGGTGTATATGTGTATGTGTATATTGTCACATTTTTTATTGTTGTTATAAACCTCTGCCTCTACATTGGGCTTTTGCAGTTCTGTGGAGTTTTCCTTTTTTATTTCTTTTTTTTCTTTTAATAATTTTAACTTTTTGAAACCTATTATATTTTTTCTATATTTATTCCTTTGCTTGCCTTTCCTACTATTCTTTTCCCCTTGCAGTTAATCTTTAACATATGTAAATCTTCTTCATGTACTTCTGTTTAACTTTGCATATCTATTCTTTCTTTATATTCTTTCCTCTCAACATAACTGTTAGTTTTGTTTTCATTGATTTATTCCCCACTTGGCATCTTGCTTTAGTTTTGTTTTCCAGTTTATGCTTCAGTTAGTTTTGTTCTTAACTGGTAAATATAATTTTTCATCTCCTTTGTTCACCAGGTCAATCTACTGTACTTAATTTTTTGGACTCTTTTGACTTTGTTCATACATACACATATGTATATGTGTATATTCCATTATTTTAATTATTATTTGCTGATTTTGTAGCTGCAATTTGTCTGGGATTCATCTTTGGCTTCTCATTTTTGGATATTTGTGTTAATCTCACGTAATGCCTTAATTGAGGACTTCCTTGGTGGCTCAGATGGTAAAGAGTCTGTCTATATTGCAGGAGACCTGGGTTCAATCCCTGGGTCAGGAAGATCTCCTGGAGAAGGAAATGGCAACCCACTCCAGTATTCTTGCATAGAAAATCCCATGGACGGAGGAGCCTGGTAGGCTACAGTCCATGGGGTCACAAAGAGTCGGATATGACTGAACCACTTCACTTTCAATGCCTTAACAATGCCTTTTGGATATTTGTTTTAATCTCACTTAATGCCATTTGTGGAATCTTTGTTCCTGACCAGAGATCAAGCCTTGAGCCTTTGGAGTGGGAGCACTGACTCCAAGGCCCTAGACTACCAGAGAACCAACCCTAGGGAGTATCAATTAGTGAGAATTCACACAAAGAAAACCATTTGAATATAAGACCTGGCATCACCCAACCACCAGTAGCACCCTGTGTAGGATGCCTCATCTAAACAACAAACAAACAAAAAATACAAACCCAATCATCAGCCGACAGGATTACCACCTCACTCAGCCTTGCCCATCAGAGGAAAAACAAACAAACAAACAAAAATTCAGCATAAATCTCACCCTATAGGAAGCTTACACAACCCCCTGGAGCAAACTTAGGAGGGCAGAAACCAAAAGCAAGAAAAAATTCAACCCTGAAGCCTGGGAAAGGGAGACCTAAAACACAAAAAGTTTAAAAAAAAAAAAAAAAAAGAAAAGGCAGAGATATACTACACAAATGAAGGAACAAGCTAGAAACACAGAAGTCCAAATAAATCAAGAGGAAATAGGTAAACTACCTGGAAAAGAATCCAGAATAATGATAGTAAAGATCAAAAACCTTGAAAACAAAATGGAGAAAATGCAAGAATCAATTAACAAAGACTTAGAAGAATTAAAGAATAAACATACAGAGACAAACAGCATAATTACTGATCTGGGGAGTTCATGTTTCAGTATCCTATATTTTTGCCTTTTCATACCGTTCATGGGGTTCTCAAGGCAAGAATACTGAAGTGGTTTGCCATTCCCTTCTCCAGTGGACCACATTCTGTCAGGTGGGCCTTAGGAAGCATCACTACGAACAAAGCTAGTGGAGGGAATTCCAGTTGAGCTATTTCAAATCCTAAAAGAGGATGGTGTGAAAGTACTGAACTCAATATGTCACCAAATTTGGAAAATTCAGCAGTGGCCACAGAACTGGAAAGGTCAGTTTTCATTCCAATCCCAAAGAAAGGCAATGCTAAAGAATGCTCAAACTATCATACAATTGCACTCATCTCACACGTTAGTAAAGTAATGCTCAAAATTCTCCAAGCCAGTCTTCAGCAATATGTGAACTGTGAAATTCCTGATGTTCAAGCTGGTTATAGAAAAGGCAGAGGAACCAGAGATCAAAACACCAACATCTGCTGGATCATGGAAAAAGCAAGAGAGTTCCAGAAAAACATCTATTTCTGCTTTATTGACTATGCCAAAGCCTTTGACTGTGTGGATCACAAGAAACTGGAAAATTCTGAAAGAGATGGGAATACCAGACCACCTGACTTGCCTCTTGAGAAAACTGTGTGCAGGTCAGGAAGCAACAGTTAGAACTGGACATGGAACAACAGACTGGTTCCAAATAGGAAAAGGAGTACATCAAGGCTGCCTATTGTCACCCTGCTTATTTAACTTATATGCAGAGTACATCATGAGAAACGCTGGACTGGATGAAGCACAAGCTGGAATCAAGATTGCTGGGAGAAATGTCAATAACCTCAGATATGCAGAGAAGAACTAAAGAGCCTCTTGATGAAAGTGAAAGAGAAGAGTGAAAAAGTTGGCTTAAAGCTCAACATTCAGAAAACGAAGATCATGGAATCCGGTCCCATCACTTCAATGCAAATAGATGGGAAAACAGTGGGAACAGTGGCTGACTTTATTTTTCTGGACTCCAGAATCACTGCAGATGGTGATTGCAGCCATGAAATTAAAAGATGCTTACTCCTTGGAAGGAAAGTTATGACCAACCTAGACAGCATATTAAAAAGCAGAGACATACTTTGCCAACAAAGGTCTGTCTAGTCAAGGCTATGATTTTTTCAGAAGTCATTATGGATGTGATAATTGGATTATAAAGAAAGCTGAGCACTGAAGAATTCATGCTTTTGAACTGTGGTGTTGGAGAAGACTCTTGAGAGCCCCTTGGACTGCAAGGAGATCCAGCCAATCCATCCTAAAGGAGATCAGTCCTGTGTGTTCATTGGAAGGACTGATGCTGAGGCTGAAACTCCAATACTTTGCCTACCTGATGTGAAGAACTGATTCATTTGAAAAGACCCTGATGCTGGGAAAGATTGAGGGCAGGAGGAGAGGGTGACGATGGAGGATGAGATGGTTGGATGGCATCACTGACTCAATGGACATGAATTTGGGTAAACTCCAGGAGTTGGTGATGTACAGGGAGGCCTGGTGTACTGTGGTTCTTGGGGTCGTGAAGAGTCAGACATGACTGAGTGACTGAACTGAACTGAACTGAAGTTGAATGTATCAGTCAGCTTAGGCTAAGTCATCCTATGAAAAGCACCCAAAATTTCACCAGTGTAACAATAGTAAAGATTCACTTCTCATTCTATGTGTCTGTTAGGATAGCTGTGACTTTTTTACTACACAGAATTTTCTTCAGGACCTAGACTTTTGGAGTAGCCTTTAAACTGGGGTATGGCTATTGTTGGGCTGTTAGAAAAGGGTACAATGATGAACTGTGAGCTGGTTCTTGAAGCTTCTGCTCAGAAACCGTATGGGACTTTGGACCACACTTCACTAACCAAAGCAAGTCATATGGCCACAATTGACTTCAGTAGGGCAGAGGTGTATCATCCTCCCACCAGGAGGCACAGGTAAAACCTGAGGTGCATGGGCTGCGGAGAAATTATGACTCTTCCTCAGGAGGGGTTAGCAAGTAATTTGAACAGTGATACAAAACCATGTTGGGAAATGAATTAAAGTTCAGCAAGGAGGTCAGAACCTGCTTTCACCACTTTCTCTTCTCAGTCTATATAAATGCAAATAGTTGAGTTTGTTTGTATTTTTAAATTTAGGTATAGTTGATTTATAGTATTTTATCAGTTTCAGATATACAACACAATGATTCGATTTTTTAAAAATAAATTTATTTATTTTAATTGGAGGTTAATTACTTTACAATATTGTATTGGTTTTGCCATACATCAACATGAATCTGCCACAGGTATGCACGTGTTCCCCATCCTGAATTTTTGTAGTTTATACTCCATCTAGTTATTGTAAAATATTGGCTATATTCCTTTGCTGTAACAGTCTATCCTTGTACCTTATTAATTTTATACTTAGTAGTTTGTAGTCCTTAATCTCCTATCCCTATCTTGCCCATCTCCCTTTCCTTCTCCCCCCAAGTAACCAACCACTAGTTTCTTCTCTGTATCTGTGAACCTGTTTTGTTATACTGATTCATTTATTTTTTTAGATTCCACATATAAGTGCTAACATATGTATTTGTCTTTTTTTTAAAATTTAAATTTATTTATTTCAATTGGAGGCGAATTACTTTACAATATTGTATTGGTTCTGCCACACATCAATTTATTTCACTAAACATAATACTCTCCAGGTCCATCCAAATTGTTCCAAATGGCAAAATTTCATTTTTATGGCTGAATAATACTCCATTGTATATATATATATGTAGGTGTATGTCTGTCCAGACATACACATACATGCCACATCTTTATCCATTCGTCTGTTGGTTGCTTCTGTATCTTGGTATTGTAAATAATGCTGCTGTGATCATTGGGGTGCATGTATCTTTTGAAATTAGTGTTTTATTTTCTTTCAATATATAACCAGGAGTGGAATTGCTGGATCATATGGTAATTCTATTTTCAGCTTTTTGTGGAACCTCCATTCTTTGTTCCACTGTGGTTATACAAATTTACACTCCCACCAACAGTATAAAGGGTTCCCTTACTCCACTTCCTCACCAAAATTTGATTTTTTTTTTTAAACAATTTATTTATTTTACTTTTGGCTTTGCTGGGTCTTTGTTGCTGCGCACAGGCTTCCTCTAGTTGCTGTGAGTGGAAGCTCCTCTCTAGTTGAGGTGCATGGGCTTTTCATCATGGTGGCTTCTCTTGTTGCCAAGCACAGGCTCTGGGCGTATGGGCTCAGCAGTTGTGTCTCACAGGCTTAGTTGCTCTGCAGTACGTGGGGTCCTCCTGGACCAGTGGTCAGACCGGTGTCCCCTGCATTGCAAGGTGGATTCTTAAGCAGTGGATTACTGGGGAGGCCCTATTTGTGGCCTTTTTGACGATAGTTTTTCTGATAGATATAAGGGGTATCTTACTGTAGTTTTGATTTGCATTTCTTTGATGATTAGCAATGTTGAGCATTTTTTCAAGTGCTTGTTGCCCATCCCTACATCATCTTTGGAAACTATCTATTCAGGTCTTCTGCTGATATTTTAAACTTTCGTTTTTGATATAGAGTCGTGTGAACTATTGTATTTTGGATATTAACCCTTTACTGGCCATATCATTTTCAAATGTATTCTCCCAATCAGTAGGTTGTCTTTTTTTGTTGTTGATGGTTTCCTTTGCTTTGCAAAAGCTTTTAATTAGGTCCCATTTGTTTACTTTTGTTTTTGTTTCTTTTGCCTTAGGAGACAGACCCAAAAAATAATTGCTGTGTTTTATGTCAAAGAGTATTCTGCCCAAGGTTTGGTTCTTGTGGTTTCCAATCTTACATTTAGGCCTTTGATACATTCTCAGTTTCCTTTTGTTTCTGGCATGAGAATATATTCTAATTTCATTCTTTTACATGTATCTGACTTTTTCTCAAACCATCTATTGAAGAGACTGTCTTTTCCCCATTGTTTGTTCTTGCCTCCATCGTTCTTGATTGAGGAATAGAACAAGAGTGACAGTAGACAGATTATCAGTCACAGGCCATGGCAGAAAGTACTCAGGCCTCAGGGTACCCTGAGAAGGATGACATACTCTGGGAGATACAATCCTCAACAAGAAATATAGCATCCTGCTTGTTTTATTCTCTTCTTATTAGCATACTTTACCAAAAACCGTTTTCAAAGAAGGTGGATGTTGGGTAAATTTTCCAAGGCTTTCTATCTAAAAAGAGAAAGCATCACTGGGCAGATATTCTTAACCTTAAAATTTCTTTCTTTCAATGTTTTAAAGCCTTTCTTCACTCTCTCTCTGTATCTTTTGTTAATTTAAGTGTCAATCTGATCTTTTTGCTTAGTAGGGAATTCTTTATCTCTAGAAATATTTTAGAAACTTTTAAGAAAGTCTTATTCATTTTTGAAGTTCTCAAGTTTCACTGTATATTAAGTGATTACATTGTGTTTTAAAAAATTATCTCTCCAGCTTGGAACTCTGAATTCTCATGAAGTATATCAGACGTGAAAAAAGCTATATATTTTGTCTATGTGTGGTAAAAATTACAATAAATGGACCTCTGTGTACATTCAACTGAAGGGTAAAAACATGGTAACACTTTGAAAGATCCCTGTACACTCCTCCTTCTGATAACCATTATCCTAAAATTTGAGTTTATTGTTTTTTCCTTCTGTTTTTATGATTTTATCTCAAATGTATGTATTCCTAAGCTGAATGTTTAGTTTTGTATATTTTTTAACCTTACATAAAGGAAATAATAATATGTATTATACAGTGACATGTTTTATTCTCTCAAAATTATGTTTATGAGATGAAAACAATACTTGACATGATGGAGATGTCAAATCAGTAGGAAAGAAAGGAGCTTTTCAGTAAATGGAACAATTGGCATCCATTTGGAAAAAAATAAATTTCTTATATCACACATTCATAAAATAATTTCTATGTGGGTTACAGGCTTAAATGTAAAAAATACTTTAAAAGTTTCCTGGAAATTTTAGGGAAATTTATGTTTGGTTTACAGTGCAAGCTGTACCATCAATTTCCCAAGGGTATACGCCTTTATTTCTGACTTCTTTATTCTGTTCAGTTGGCTTATTTGTATATCTTGCCACTAATGCCACTTTAGCTTTATTATAAATTTTGATATCCAGTAAAGAGAATTTACTCATATTGTTATTCTTCAGAGGTGTATAGATGCTTCCTGAAATTTGACAAGCTTATTATTTGACAAGCTTGTCAAATTTCAAGGTGTTATGAGATCAGTGATTTGCTTTTAAAAACCTAAGCATATTATATTGTGTTAGTTATTTTACTCTATACTTTAAAGTTGGTCAACTATTCCAATTTGGAATACATGTTACTGGCATGGTTCATTAGCACTTAAGTCAGATTTGGGGGCTTCCCCAGTGTTGCTAGTGGTAAAGAATCCACCTGCCAATGTGAAGTATTCATGCCCAGGGAATCCCATGGACAGAGGAGCCTGATGGGCTACAGTCCATGGGGTCACAAAGAGTTGGACACAACTGAGGCGACTTAGTACAGCACATACTACAGGCACTTTTAACTATATTTCCTATTGTACCTTGAAGCTTTATTAGCATGGGTTAGCTTATCTATATTTTTAAAAATTTGAAGTACAGTTGACAATATCTTTTAGTTTCAGGCATACAACATGGTCATCCAATATCCTTATACATTCCTTCAATATCTATACAAATTTACTGTAAAATATCAACTATTATTCCCTGTTCTGTACATTACATCCCTGTAACTTATTTATTCACAACTGGTAGTTTGTATTTCTTACTTCCTTTTGCTTACTTTTCACCTCCTTGCCTCTAGTAACCACTCAGTTCAGTTCAGTTCAGTTCAGTTCAGTCACTCAGTCATGTCTGACTCTTTGCAACCCCATGAATCGCAGCATACCAGGCCTCCCTGTCCATCACCAACTCCCGGAGTTCACTCAAAGTCATGTCCATCGAGTTGGTGATGCCATCCAGCCATCTCATCCTCTGTTGTCCCCTTCTCCTCCTGCCCCCAACCCCTCCCAGCATCAGGGTCTTTTCCAATGAGTCAACTCTTCGCATGAGGTGGCCAAAGTATTGGAGTTTCAGTTTCAGCATCAGTCCCTCCAATGAACATCCAGGGCTGATTTCCTTTAGGATGGACTGGTTGGATCTCCTTGAAGTCCAAGGGACTCGCAAGAGTCTTCTCCAACACCACAGTTCAAAAGCATCAATTCTTCAGCACTCAGCTTTCTTCACAGTCCAACTCTCACTTCCATACATGACCACTGGAAAAACCATAGCCTTGACTAGACGGACCTTTGTTGGCAAAGTAATATCTGCTTTTGAATATGCTATCTAGGTTGGTCATAACTTTCCTTCCAAGGAATAAGCATCTTTTAATTTCATGGCTGAAATCACCATCTGCAGTGATTTTAGAGCCCAAAGAAATGCCCCCCCAAATAAAGTCTGACACTGTTTCCACTATTTCCCCATCTATTTCCCATGAAGTGATGGGACCAGATGCCATGATCTTTGTTTTCTGAATGTTGAGCTTTAAGCCGACTTTTTCACTCTCGTCAACAGGCTTTTTAGTAACCATTAGTTTATTCTAGAAGAGTTGGATATAACTTAGCAACTAAACACTACCAACAACATCTAGTTTTGATGACCAGAACAAGGTAGTAAGACTTTATCCTCTCCATCAGTTCCAAATAGATGTGTGGTAGAGGATTCCATACTGTAACTCCAGAACTGAAAACTATTAGAGCCAGAGCTTTAATTGGTACTAATTGTAATAGAAAAAAGGGAGATAATATTATAGATATGCTAGTAATAGGCTAGCAATATCTTCATTATGAGGATTCCAAACATTTATTGCACAAATAAATGGTTCAAACAAAATATTGATAGCAGCAATACAAGAGGAGTACTCTTGGGAGTCAAACGGCTTATGCAAACTCTTCTGTGTAGCAGAGCCAGATATTAGAGGTTGACTTTTAGAAAAAAAGAAAAACCACTAATATTTCAGATCACACCATTTAATAATCCTTGAGTCTGTTTACACATACACACTGCCAGATCTTATCTAAATGGATACAGAACACAAATCAGCAGAGAAATTTCCACCACAGTTAAAAAAATATCTCCTATACCTACAGTTATAACCCCTCTTTGTCCCCAATATTTTTTTTCTTCAATCTGCCATAAGTTGTTTTTCAAAGAACTGTCTTCTGGCTTTTAAAAAATTTATTTAAAATATCTATCTATCTTTTCCCAGTTTTGTTGAGCTATAATTGATATGTAGTACTATATAAGTTTAAGATATACAACATAACAATTTAATTTACATGTACCATGAAATAATCATCGCAAATAGACACAGCATTAGAAAAATAGAAAACTATTTCCCTTGTGATGAGAACTCTTAGAATTTACTTTCTTAATAACTTTCATTTATAATGTACTGCTGCTGCTGCTAAGTCACTTCAGTCGTGTCCGACTCTGTGTGACCCCATAGACGGCAGCCCACCAGGCTCCCCCGTCCCTAGGGTTTTCCAGGCAAGAACACTGGAGTGGGTTGCCATTTCCTTCTCCAATGCATGAAAGTGAAAAGTGAAAGTGAAGTCGAGTAGTCGTGTCCGACTCTTGGCGACCCCATGGACCTCAGCCTACCAGGCTCCTCCATCCATGGGATTTTTTCCAGGCAAGAGTACTGGAGTGGGGTGCCATTGCCTTCTCCGTTATAATGTACAGCATTATTAATTATTTTTATCATGTTGCACATTACATCCCTAGTACTCACTTATAATGGGAAGTTTCTACCTTTTGACACACTTTGTCTAATTCCCCCTTTTGTCTAATTCCTCCTCTCTCACCCTCCACCTCAGGTAGCACAAATCTCATCTCTCTTTATTAAAATTTGTTTTTAATTGAAAGATAATTGATTTACAATATTGTGTTGGTTTTTGCCATGCATCAACATGAATCAGCCATAGGTATACATATGTCCCCTCCCTCTCAAACCTCCCTCCAACCTCCCACCTCTTCCCACCTATTCCCTCCCCTCCCCTCTAAGTTGTTACAGAGCCTCGGTTTGAGTTCCCCGGGTCATACAGCAAATTCCCATTAGCTATATATTTTACATATGGTAGCATATATATTTCCATGCTACTGTCTCCATTCATTACACCCTGTCCTTCCTCCCAGCCCCTGGTCTGTGTCCATAAGTCTATTCTCTATGTCTGCATCTCCATTGGTGGTGGTTTCGTCGCTAAGTCGTGTCCAACTCTTGTGACCCCATGGACTGTAGCTTGCCAGGCTTCTCTGTCCATGGGATACTCCAGGCAAGAATACTGGAGTGGGTTGCCATTTTCTCCTTCTGGGAATCTTCCTGACCCAGGAATCAAATCCAGGTCTTCTGCATTGCAGGCAGCTTATTTACTGAGTGAGCTACAAGGGAAGCATCTGCATTGCTGCTGCTGCTGCTGAGTCGCTTCAGTCCTGTCCCACTCTGTGCGACCCCATAGACAGCAGCCCACCAGGCTCCTCCATCCCTGGGATTCTCCAGGCGAGAACACTGGAGTGGGTTGCCATTTCCTTCTCCAATGCATGAAAGTGAAAAGTGGAAGTGAAGTCGCTCAGTCGTGTCTGACTCTTTGGGACCCCATGGACTGTAGCCTACCAGGCTCCTCCATCCATGGGATTTTCTAGGCAAGAGTACTGGAATGGGGTGCCATTGCCTTCTCCAATTGCTGCCCTGCAAATTGGTTCATCAGTACCATCTTTCTAAGTTCCATATATATGCATGTTAATATATGATATTTAGTTTTTCTTTAACTTACTTCACTCTGTAAAATAGGCTGTAGGTTCATCCACCTCATTAAAACTGACTCAAATGCATTCCTTTTTATGGCTGAGTAATATTGCATTGTATATAATTGCCACAGATTCTTTACCCATTCATCTCTTGATTGGACATCTAGGTTGTGTCCATGTCCTAGCTATTATAAATAGTACTGCAATGAACATTGGGGTACATGTGTCATTTTCAATTTTGGTTTCCCTAGGGCATATGTCCAGTAGTGGGATTGCTGGGTCATATGGTAGTTTTATTCCTAGTTTGTAAAGGAATCACCATACTGTCTTCCACAGTGGCCACATCAATTTGTATTCCCACCAACACTGCAAGAGGATTTCCTTTTTTCCACACCCTCTCCAGCGTTTCTTGTTTGTGGATTTTTTGGTGATGGCCATTCTGACCAGTGTGAAGTGATACTTCACTGTAGTTTTGATTTGGATTTCTCCAATAATGAGCGATGTTGAGAATCTTTTCATGTGTTTATTAGCCAACTGTATGTCTTTGGGTAAATGTCTATTGAGGCCTTATGTTCACTTTTTGATTGAGTTGTTTGTTTTTCTGATATTGAGTAGTATGAGCTGTGTATATATTTTGGAGGTTAATCCTTTATCAGTTTCGTTTGCTGTTATTTTCTCTCATTCTGAGGGTTGTCTTTTCACCTTGTTTATAGTTTCCTTTGCTGTGTAAGTTTAATTAATTAAATGTGTAAGTTTAATTAAGTACCACTTTTTTATTTTTGTTTTTATTTCCATTAATCTAGGAGGTCAGTCATAGAGGATATAGTTGTGATTTATGTCACTGAGTGTTCTGCTTATGTTTTCCTCTAAAAGTTTTGTAGTTTCTGGTCTTATGTTTAGGTCTTTAATCCATCATCTCTTTTTTAATGAGTTTGTTTTTGAAGTATAATTGACCTACAACACTATGTCAGTTCCTGTTATACAACATAGTGATTTAATATTTCAATACATTTTAAATGATGAGCACAAGTCTAGTTGTTATCTGTCACCATACAGAGATATTACATAATTATTGACTATATTCCCCACACTGTATATTTTATTACCTGTGACTCATTTATTTGAAAGTTTGTACCTCTTAATCACCCTCACCTATTTCTATCACCCCTTATCCTGCTATCATCTGGAAACCACCTAGTTTTTCTCTAGGAACTCTGTTTCTGTTTGGTTATGTTTGTTCATTTATTTTGTGTTTTTAGACATTACATATAAATGAAATCATGTAATATTTATCATTCTCTGACTTTTTAATTTAACATGTATCTTGTAAGTCCATCTCTGTTGCTACATATGACAAGATTTCATT
>SJYQ01005566.1:7052-35820 GCA_006410935.1 Redunca redunca | reverse complement strand
TGCTGTGGCAAGCCGTTGGTGCTCACGGTTACCGGCTGGGGACAGGTGCTGTTGGACATCCATGGCCTTGATTGCCTCCTGCGACTTCGGAAACCGGAGTGAATGTGAGGCTTGGGGTTGGATTTGGAAGAAGCCCCGCGGTGGGAGCCCCCGGTGGCTCTAGTGGAAGACACCCTCGTCCCCAGCTGGAGAGGACACCCATGCTCCATGCTGCCCAGAGCAAGAACACGTGGCTGAGAGGCTCAAGTTGGAGGAGGCAGTGGCGGAGGAGAGCTGCTCTGTACATATTCAGGGGTTATAATTTCTCTAAATTTAAGAGAACAGATGTTGATTTACAAAAGGGCCAGGCAGTTAGTGGTGTTCACCGTGCATGTGAGGGAAGGTTTTATGTTTTCATGGCGTTCACGGTACTTGGACTACCTTGTGACTGTTCCTTGGTCTCCACGTTGCCCCATCTGGTAAGGAAGATTCATAGTGTAGCAGGGCACCATTTGAGATCAGAGTTAGGAGGGGTGACCTCTGGCCTCCTGTGCTGTGCCACCTTGGGGTTAACTTAATGTCCCAGAGCATTTCGGTGACTTCTGGGGAAAAACCAAGACCCGTGTCCCTGGTCCCAGGTGAGTATGTAACGAGTGAGTCGTGACACAGAGCCCAAGTGCCGTGTGAAGTGCAGGTAAGACTTTTCCGATGCGCAAGCTGCTGTTGTCAAGAGGGACAGAACCACCTGCTGGACCACGGTTCTGGCCTTTAGGAGAATGAACAGATGTGGGGAGAGCTGGGCAGGTGCTTAGATTACTTTAAGGGGGCAGCCCTGTGAGTGTGTAAGAGCACACACGCCCCAGCCAGCTTCCAGGGCTGGAGTTTGGGCAGGAAGAGAACTTAGCAGAGGTCCTGTCCGTCCTGCAGCCAGAGTGGGGAGCCAGGACCTCCTCTACTTGAGAAGCCTTAGGTTAGGGGCTTAGAGATGAAGATGCAGCTGGGCTCTGGAGGAGGCGGCGAAAGCTTGGTCGTGTGGGGAGAGGGCTGGGGTTTAGGAAAATCCATCACCCCCCGCGGGTAGACAGAGCCACCCGTGTCGTCGTGGGCCCCCGTGTTGAGTGTGGCGGGCATGGCACAGGTGCAGTAGATGAGGGGGTACTAACTGCTGGCCCCTCACTGCAGCACTGCTAACTCCTTTTCATGAGTAACCACATACTAGTTCGTTTCATTATCAAAGTCAACCTACACATAGAAGTTTTGGGAAATAGAGGAGAAAGATGTACAGTTTTAACGTTTTGGTGTTTCTCCTTCCAGTCTCCCCTCACCCCAATCATGGTTCCTCTGCTTTTTGTTTTAACATTGGGACGCTACCTTCTGTAACGGTACTGTGTAGCTGTTCTCTCTCACGTCACGGGCGTCTTTCTCAGTTCATTTTGAAATGGCTGCATACTCTGCCATCAGGCAGTGCCAGTGGTTGATCACCAGTGCTCTTATTGATTTTTCACCATTGGAAATCGATGACTATCTTTGTGCATAAAGCTTTCCCCGATTCAAGTTATTTCCTTAGGAGAGGTCCTCAGAGGTGGGATGATGGAATTTTAAAGAACATGAGGACCTTCGAGGCTCTGATTACGTGTTGACAAACGGTTTCCAGAAATGTTTGTGTCCATTTACACGGCCACCAGCAAGGATAAATGTGCCCGTCTACCATCTTGCCAGCCCTGAGTGTTCTCATCTGGTTGAATATTTCCTAATCTGGTCATGGAAAAATAGCATTGTATTTTAGTTTGCATTTCTTTTTTTTTTAAATTTCTGGCAAACTAGAACATCTTTCACGTTAAGCAGTTGTATTTCTTTTGTGCGTTGTCGTGTCCTCTGCTCTTACCTACTGGCATTTGAAGAGTTTGTATAAGATCGTTGCATATTAAAGATATTAACCTGTTGTGTGTCATACTCGCTGCACATGTTTCCAGCTTTTTATTGCTGATTTTAACCTGATACATAGTCAATCTCTCCCTTCATTGGGCCCTGTGCCCACCAGACTAACACAATGCAGGTGCTTACATTCGTCCCTTTTGGTCACAGCTGTATCATTGCACCTGTAACAGTGTGTCAGGACACACAGTAGGTACGCCATAAATGTCTGTGGGACTGCTACATGGATGGATGTGCTGGGTGCTGGGACCCCCCCGAAGCACTTACAGACCCAGGGCTACTCACAGGCCTTTTGGCCCCAGAATCCCTTCATACCATTCAAAATCCTTTAGGACCCCAGAGAGCTTCTAATGTAGGTTTATCAGTATACCATAATCGCAAATTAAGATGGAGAATGTTTCTAAATGCTATTTAGAAGATAAACTCATTACCTGACCACATAAACAGCATATTTTAAAGAAACTGTTTTCTTTTTTTAAAAAGGGGGGTGGCGGGGTGGGGAAGTTTTCACTAAATTCTTTTATGGTTTTCAAATTTCTTTCATGTCTGGCTTAATAGAAGACAGCTGGGGCCTCAGACCTGCCCCTGCTCTTCATCTTTTGCAAGATCACCTATTGTGTAGTCGCTGGAAAATTCCACTGTACACAGGAGACAGCAGGAGTGGAAAAGGCCCAGATATTTTGGTAACATTATGAAAACAGGAATGCCTCCCAGGCCCGGAAGAGGTCCTGCCCACTTTGAGAACCTCTGGTCTAAGAAGAGACAGAACAGTTTGTCCTGCAAGCACCTCCATCTCTTTGTGGTTTCCTTTGCTGCTTTAAACTTAAGGTCTTTGTTTCCCTCTAGAATTAATAAAGACATTTCTGGAATTAGTTTGGTTTGTAGTGTGAGGTGACTTGACTTCTCCAATAACCAATAACCTGAGCTCATCTATTTTAACTTCATTCTCTCCTTCATTCATGCGTTTCTTCATCCCATCTGAAAATCTTACCTATCAGAGGGCCAACTTTCCCAATAAGGGAAAGTTGATGATCCATTTTCTTCCCCCAGAACCTCCTTTTAAAAACTGATTTCAGGGCTTCCCAGGTGGCTCAGTGGTAAAGAACCCACCTGCCAACGCAGGAGACACGCGTTGGCCACATGGCCCGGGAAGATTCCCCCTGCCGCAGAGCGTGCACCACGACCACCGAGCCTGCGCTCTGGAGCCTGGGAGTCACAGCCAAGCAGCCCGTGCACCCTGGAGCTCGAGTTCTGCAGCAACCGGGGCCCCTGCGGCGTGACAAGCCTGTGCACTGCATTGCAGAGGAGCCCTCACGGGCCACGACTAGAGGAGGAAAGTTCACGCAGCAGTGAGGGGTGTCCAGGCCAGCCAGAATTAAACAAAACCTAAACATGTTTTTGGGGTTATACTTTGTGCTCCCCTCTAATGGGGGATCTGCCCCTTCCGGTTTTCTTGGCTGTTATCGCCACATGAACATGAATTCTAAATATTGCTCCACCTCCAGGACAGGCGCGGGGCTGCCCAGTCCCGTACAGGCCAGCACCCTGGAGGGTGAGTGGCCTCTGCTCTTTCTGCCCACGGAAGGCCCTGCCCGGGGCATCTCAACCAACATTCCTCTCCGACTGGTGGCTGGTTTGGGATTGGGATAAAAATCTATGCCCAAGTGGCTAGCCTGCGGTGTGCTGAAGCATCTTCTGTTTGGAAGTATCGAGCGCTGGCTGGCCCCGGATGGCTGGTCCTGAGAGGTTTACAAGGGCCGGCCTGCCTCTCTGTGGACCTTCCCTGGGTTCCGGAACCTCTAGAGGTAGCTGGGAAGTGTTTTGGATTCCAAATGGTGTTTAAAGTGAAAGTGAATTCGCTCAGTCATGTCTGACTCTTTGCGACCCCGTGGACTATAGCCCATCAGGATCCTCCATCCATGGGATTGTCCAGGCAAGAATACTGGAGTGGGTTGCTATTTCCTTCTCCAGGGGATCTTCCTAACCCAGGGGTTGAACCCGGGTCTTCTGCATTGCAAGCAGACACTTTAACCTCTGAGCCACCAGGGAAGCCCCCACAAAAGGTACTGTGTCCCCAGAAATCTGCCGGTCACACTTCAAGCAGCACATTTAAACCAGCAGAGAGAGCCTGCCAACTCTCTCAGATCTTATCTGAGCAGTCTCAAAGACGGGAGGCCTCTGTGATCGGCCGGTGAGTTTCCAGCAGCCGCCTCAGGCTCCCGGCCTCCGTTGAAGACTCTTGCTGTCAAGAAATGTGACGGTCACCTCTAGGCTGCACTGTCCAGGGGCGTCGAGCTGGGCTCTCCCTGGTGGAGCCAAGACTGCACACAAGAGGGAAAGCCCGTGTTCTGAACTTGGAGAGCGGCTGACAAGCCATCATCAGCCCCACACCTGTGTGGACGGCCTAGCTGGGTCACCCTACCAGCCCTAAACACAGAGCGCTGGTAGGCTGGCGGCTTCTTCGCCAAGTTTTCTTTTTTTCCCTGGTGGCTCAGCTGGTGAGATCTGGATTTGATCCCTGGGTTGGGAAGATCCCCTGGAGAAGGGAGAGGCTCCCCACTCCAGTATTCTGGCCTGGAGAATTCCATGGACAGTAAAGAGTTGGACACAACTGAGCGACTTTCACTCACTCACTCACTGGGCAAAAAGCCAGACCATGCTCCCCAGCCTCCTCTCCAGCCCAGCGGGGCTCAGCGATGTGCGGAAATGCCGGCGGGAAGGCTGGTCTGTGTTCTCCCTCCTTCAACCCTTGGATCCCTGCTGATGGTCAAGGCGACCTAGGAAAACGCTCGGTGAGGCCGGCAGGCCTGCAGGACAGAGGTTCCCAGCCGCAGTTTGGGGGAGTGCTGCCAGGGCCCCCCAGCGTGGGGCCCACTAGGCTGCAGGCCTGGGGCCCGGAGCATGACTGGGTGGTGGTTGCCCAGTGGTGGCGGGTGGGGGCGGGAAGCGGGACGGGTGGCCCGAGGAGGGGTGAGCCCCCTGGCCACTCAGCGCTGAGTGGGGCCACGGAGAGGCCGCAGCGTCCCCGGGAGCCGAGTCCTCCTCGCCTGAGCGGCCCTGCACAGGGGCCAGTGTGGCCTGGGAGGTGAAGAGTGAAGCCAAGAGACCAGCTTAGCTCCTCCAAAGCCTCTGGGGTCACGGAGAGCTCTGGCTAACCCTGGGGAGAGGGGATGAGACACACCCAGAGTTGTAGTTGAGCCGAATATTCCCCAGAAGTACTTCCCAGGTGGTGTTAGTGGTGAAGAATCTGCCTGAAACGAGGCAGTCACAGGAGATGCAGGTTCGATTCCTGGGTTGGGACAATCGTATAGAGGAGGACATGGCAGCCCACTCCAGTATTCTTGCCTGGAGAATCCCACGGACAGAGGGGCCTGGGGGGCTACAGTCCATGGGATCGCAAAAGCCGGACACGACTGAACGACTTAGTCGCACACACACAGGCAGATGGCTTAGTTTTAACAAGCACCCGTTCTACAGACAAAAAAGACCAAAAAAACATTGGAATGTGGCCAAGATATCATTCAGGAACCTCACACCTCGTGGGAAGGGGTTTGATAGATCCCTCTGGACTGGAGTTTGGAAGAAATAAAATTGTTGCTATTTCTATTCCCAATGAGTTGAGATGCCTCAATAAACCAATTCCACTTAATTGACTAAACGGATGAAAACCCCACAAAGCTATGAAATAACAAAACGGGGAAAAGCAGAGAAATCTCTGGTATTCTCCTAAAGCTCCATGAAAAACGGTGTGTCAGAGTGGCTCCGCCCTTTGCACGCCAGCTGCCCGGAAGGGTTTAGAAGAACCTTTGGAATCTGAATGAGCAAAGGACCAGATAACACACTGCTGTGTACCTGCTGTCTGCCAGAGACGGTGCTAGAAGCCGAAGATGCAAGGGTGAGCAAGACAGAGGACACACTGGCCCCTGTGGAGTCCTCCTCCTTGCTCGGGGGGATGAGAACAACAAACCCATGTGTACCTCATACAAGGGAGGGGACAGATAGGGTCCATGGTGGTCTCTACAAGGGCTTGAGACTCAGCAGAGCCACAAGGAAAAGAGAGAAGGGGGCTTGGACTCAAGCCTGACCATGGTGCTGAAGAGGAAAAGTTATTATGTAAATCCCTGTGTAGTCTTAAAATCAATAGTGTCTTAGACTCAAGGCACTATTTTTTTTTCCAACTTCAAATTACACTGAATAACGCTTCTGTATTCTCCATAAAGTTGACTTAATACAATACACATTTTATCACACTGTTACAAAGGTTATTTGAAAACAAACTAACCACTTCATAATATTTCCTCACATGGAGGTATATAATTTGTGTAGCTGTTCTTCCCAGACTGGCTCCATTAAAAAAAAAAAAAAGTTAAGATCTAATTTACATACAGTGAAGTGAGCAGAATTTAAGTGCATCCTTGGGTGTGTTTTGACAAATGTGTGTGCTCACGTCACCACCCTCTGAATCAAGATGTGGGACATATCCATCACTCCAGAAGGTTCCCTGGTGCTGTCTGCCAGTCAATCTCTCCCCACGCCTGCCGGGCAACCACTGTTTTAATATCTGTGCCCATAGCTTTGCTTTGACTGTTCTGGAATTTCCTATCAATGGATTCATGAAGCATGCACTCCCTTGTATTTTAAGCGTCTCTTGTTATTAGGGTGTTTTAACATCCATCTGTGTTGGTACTTATTTTTGTTCAGTTGCTGTTTCGTCTGACTCTCTGTGACCCCATGGACTACAGCACACCAGGCTCCCCTGTCCTTCACTGTCTCCCAGAGTTTGCTCAGATTTGTATCCATTGAGTCAGTGATGTCATCCAGTCGTCCCATCCTCTGCCGCCGCTTTTTCCTTTTGCCTTTAATCTTTCCCAGCATCAGGGTCTGTTCTAATGAGTCGGCTCTTTATATCAGGTGGCCAAAGGAATGGCACTTCAGCTTCGGCATCAGTCCTTCTAAGGAACAGTCAGGAACGGTTTCCTTTAGGATTGACTGGTTTGATCCCCTTGCTGTCCAAGGGACCCTCAAGAGCCTTCTCCAACACCACAATGCTGGTGCACATATTGGTTGTTCATTGCTTATTATTGCTGATTAACAGTCCACTTCACTCTGTAGATAGACCCTAGCTGTTTCACAGTTCACCTGTTAAGGGATGTCTAGGCTATCTCCAGGTGGGGCAAATACAAGTACAGTTGCTATGGACATCCCCAGATAAGCCTTCTCGTGTACTTGTTTGCACTTCTCTTGGGTGAACATCAGGAGCTGAACTGCTGGCTCATAGGTGCGCTGTAGCGCTTTATAAGAAACTGCCAAGCTGCCTCCAGGACGGCCGCACCGTTTTACATTTGTGTGTGTGAGTTCTCCTGGGTCTGGCTTCTTCTCTTCACTTGCTGTTTTCAGTCATTTTAATTTCAGCTATTCTGGTTGGTGGGTAAGAGTATCCCATAACAATTTTTCTTTACGTTTACCTGAATTCAAATGATTCTGAGCCTATCTTTGCTAGCCATGAATGTATTTTCCCTCCTGATGTTTTATGAAAGATACCAAACATACAAAAAAGTTGAAAAAAAAAACTGTACCATAAACATCCAAATATCCATCAGTTACATTCTACAACAAACACTATGCTAAATTTTCTTCATTACATGTCCATCCATTCTTCCATCCATCCTCAATATCGTACTTTTATTGCATCGCAAAATAAGTGAAAAACGCTAGTGTACTTCACTCCTAAACACTTAGCATGCAGGCCACACACTAGACTTCAATATTTGTTACAGTTAATTTTTTAATCTGTGGGAGGAGGATTAATTCACCTATAGTGAAATCATCAATTTTTTTTTTTTTTTTGCCACTCTGAGTGCCACTGGGATCTTGGTTCCCTGACAAGCAATTGAACTCTCGGCCCCTGCCTTGGAAGCATGGAATCTTAACCACTGGACCCACCAGGGAAGTCCTGAAACCATCAGTTTTAAGAATACCATCTGAGGAGTTTTGAAAAATGCATCCACCATCCAGCCGTCTGATGGGTCACTGTTATCCAAGCCCCTATCAATGTATAGCACATCACTACCCAGAAAATTCCCTAGCGCTCCTCCCCAGTCTTAAGAATTTTTGTCAATCCATGAGACACAAAGTGTCCTGTAATTCCTTTCAAAAAATTATGATTTTAACTTAAAAATTTTTATTGAAATACAGTTGATTTACAACGCTATGTTTATTTCAGGTGTATAGCAAAGTGATACAGTTATCTATATCTATGTATATATCTATTTTTTAAGATCCTTTTCCAGTTTTAACTTTTACATGTAGGTTCTGATTCATCTCAAATAAATATTTTGTCAGCGATACGAGATGGGGTTGAAATTTGTCCCCCAAACATATGGATATCTAATTGTTTTAGAATAATTTGTTGAAAGACCCTATGTGTCCATTGGGTTGCCTTGGTGACTGTTTAAGTCAAAAGACCAAATAGACTTTGTCTACTTCTGGACTCCTTTTTCATAAATCTATTTGTCTTCTCCCGTGCCGGCACCGTGCCATCTTGATTACTGTGACTTTGTAGGAAGCTTCGAACTCAGGGTGTATAAATGCTGCATTGATGTTCCTCCTTTTCAAGATCCCTGTGGGAAGCCTACATCTGTGCACTCCAGTTAGTAAGTCACTAGACACATGTGGCTATTTAAATTTATTAAAATTAAGTAAAACGAAAGATTTAGTTCCTTGGATACAATAACCACATTTTAAATGCTCAGGAGAGCATTTCCATTATCATAGTTCTATTTTAGGTCCTTTGCAATTCTATATACATTTTATAATCATTTCATCAATTTCTATTAAGGAAACCCGCTGGGGCTCTGATTGGAAATGAATTGAATCTACAGATTTAAGTGGTTGGAAACTGACATTTTAATAATGTCGAGGCTTCCAATACATGAATATGGTTTATTGCTCACTTTGTTTAGAATTTCTTTAATTTTTCTCAGCAGTTTTGCAGTTAATGTCCTTATACGTCTTTTGTGAACTTATTCCTAAGGATTTTATGATTCTTGCTAATATTTTAAATGGAATTACATAAAATTAATTTTGTAATTGTTTGTTGCTAACGTATAAAACCCAAACTCAATTTTATATTTGCTTTTATTCTGTGACTTTGCTAAATTCATGTGTTAGTTCTGGAGTCATCCCCAACCTTTTCAGGATTTTCTATACTCACAATCATATTGTCTGTGAATAAAGAGAGTTTATCTCTGTCTTTTCGTTCTGGATGTCTTTTATTTTTTTCTCACCTTTCACTCTGTCTAGGGCTTTCTAATTGGAGAAGTCAATGGCACCCCACTCCAGTACTCTTGCCTGGCAAACCCCATGGAAGGAGGAGCCTGGAAGGCTGCAGTCCATGGGGTCGCTGAGGGTTGAACACGACTGAGCGACTTCACTTTCACTTTTCACTTTCATGCATTGGAGAAGGAAATGGCAACCCACTCCAGTGTTCTTCCCTGGAGAATCCCAGGGACGGGGGAGCCTGGTGGGCTGCCGTCTCTGGGGTCGCACAGAGTTGGACAGAACTGAAGCGACTTAGCAGCAGCAGCAGCAGGGCTTTCTAATACAGTGTTAGACAGAAGTCATGCATTGAATAGTCTTGCCTTATTCCTGACCTGGAGGAACATTGAGGATATTTCATATTAGCTGTAATGCTAAGTAGTAGGTTTCTTATACATACCTTTTAACAGATTCATGAGCTTTTCATCCATCCCTCCTTTGTGAGAGTTTTTTTTTTAAAAAATCATGAATAGATGTTGAATTCTGTTCAGTGATTTTTCTGCAGTTTAAACAATCATATTTTTTCTCTTTCATCCTGTTAACATGGTGAATTAAACTGACTGATTTTTCAGAAGCGAAACCAACCCTGCATTCTCAGGATAAACACAATGTGGTAATCCAGTATTACCCTTTTTATAAAATGGTGCATTTGCTTTGCTAATATTTTAAAGCACCTTTTGTGTTTGTTACTGATAGGGATATTGGGCTGTCATTTTCTTTTCTGTAGCATCTCTGTTATTAGGGTTTATGCTCACCTCATGAAAGATTAGGAGCTCTTCCTCTCTGTTTTCTGAAAGAGTTTATGTAAGATTAGATTATTTCTTCCTCAATTGTTTAGTGAAGTAATACCACGTGGATCTGGAGTTGACCATAAAGATGGCTGAGCATCAAAGAATTGGTGCTTTTGAACTGTGGTGTTGGAGAAGACTCTTGAGAGTCCCTTGGACTGCAAGGAGATCCAACCAGTCCATCCTAAAGGAGATCAGTCCTGAATATTCATTGGATGGACTGATGCTGAAGCTGAATCTCCAATACGTTGGCCACCTGATGTGAAGAGCCAACTCATTGGAAAAGACCCTGATGCTGGGAAGATTGAGGGCAAAAGGAGAAGTAGGTGGCAGAGGACTAGATAGATAGCATCACCAACTCAAGGGACCTGAATCTGAGCAAACTCCAGGAGCTGGTGAAGAACAGGGAAGCCTGGGTGCTGCAGTCCCTGGGGTCACAAAGAGTCTGACACAATTTAATGACTGAACAACGATCAAGTGTTCATTAGTGAGTTCAGTTTCTTTAGCAATTTGATGGGACTGGTCAATCATCTGTTTCATCTTTAGTGAACCTTGTAGTGTGTGTCTTTTTTGGGAATGTGTCTATTTTATCCAAGTGAGCAAATTTACTTGCATAATATTGTTGATAATATTCCTTATTGAAATCTATAGCATCTCGAGTGTTTTCCCCTCTTCTATTGCATAATATTGTGTCTTTTTTNTGTCTTTTTTTTAAAAAAACATTCTGATTAGATGTTTATCAATTTTACTGATCTTTGCAAACTACCATTTTTTATTTCATTGACTTACTCCACGTTTCTGTTTTCCATATCATTGATTTCTGCTCTTTGTTTTCTTTTTTTTTAATTGAAGTACAGTTGATCTACAGTGCCATGTTAATTTCTGCTCTATAGCAAAGTGACTCAGGTACACACACACACACACATATTCTTTTTCATATTCTTTTCCATTATAGTTTATCACCGGATACTGAATATAGTTTCTGAGCAACAGAGCCTTGCTGTTTCTCCATTCTATATGTAACAGTTTGTATCTGCTAATCCCGAACTCCCCATCCATCCCTCCTCCACTCCCCTCCCTCCTTGGCAACCACCAATCTATTCTTTATATCCCGGATTCTGTTTCTGTTTCATGGGTAGGTACATTTCTGTCATATTTCAGATTCTACAGATAAATGATACCATATAGTATTGCCTTTCTCCTTCTGACTTACTTCACTTTGTATGTTAATCTCTAGGTCTGTCCATGTTACTGCAAATGCATTGTTTTGTTCTTTTTATGGATGAGTAATATTCCATTGTTTATATATGCCAAGGAAGTATGTATGCTTCTTCATCCATTTATCTGTTGATGGATATCTAGTTTTTCCCCATGTCTTGCCTATTGCACATAGTGCTGCTATGAATATAGGTGTGCATGTATCTTTTTGAATTATAGTTTTGTGCAGACAAACGCCCAGGAGTGGGATTGCTGGGTCATATGGTCATTCTATTTTAGTTTTCTGAGGAGCCTCCGTGCTTTCTCTATAGTGGCTGCACCAGCTAACACTGCCACCAACAGGGCAGGAGGGTCCTCTTTGCCTCACGCCGTCTCCATCTGCTTTTATCTTGCTTATTCCCTGCCTTCTGCTTCCTCTGGGTTGCATTCACTCTTCTTTTCACATTTTGTAAGGTGGAAGATGCCTTTTGCTTTTCCAGAAGCGGTGGGTCTTCCCTAGGTGGTGCTGTAGGGAGAACTTCCTACTTTGGTGCAGGAGGCGAGAGCGGTCTTGAAGGTTTGTGTATCAAACGGAGCACAGCTTTCTCTGGCCTCCTGTCCTGCCCCCACTGTCCATCGTGGGCACCAAGTCAGGGTCCATGGGAAGGAGCTGTGAATGGGGCGTCCACCGCGTGTAGGGCCCCCGGTCCTTCTAAGTGGTCACACTAGCTCGTGAGAATTTGAGAATTTATTAAAGTGTCAGCTCTTTTCTCCTGAACTGTCTTTTTAAAATTTATTTATTTGGCTGCTCCAGGTCTTAGTTGTGGCATACGGGATCCTTAGTTGCAGCAGGAGGGGTCTGGTTCCCTGACCAGGGGTCAAACCCGGGCCCCCTTGAACTGGGAGTGCACAGTCTCAGCCGCTGGACCACCAATGAAGTCCCTCTCCTGACCTGTCTTTGTGATACCCTTTCCTCCATGCTTCGCAGAAGGTGGAGAAACTGATGTCCCCATCTCTGCACAGAGAGGTTGCCACTGTATAGAATTCCCATTCTTTCGTTTCCTTATGATCTGAGCTCTCTCATGGGCTCAAGAAAAATTGTGATTTTGGAGATTATCAGCTTTTCCTCATCGTTAGGTTGAGTATGGTGTTCTCTTGCTGTTTTCTACACCCTGAACCTACTTGGCTTTTTTTTTTTAAGTTATGTTTTCTATTTTATTGAACATATATTCAAACTCATAAAACATTTTAATGATTTTTTCCCAGAAGATTACAGAAAAACATAGATTCATTTTTATTTCTACTTGGATGCAAGTTTCCTGCTTACATGCATTGCCATTAGTCAATCAATAATCAATTACATTGGGTTAAAGAACATGTTATGAATTCACCTGTAATGAAAACATTGAGTTTAAAAAGTGAACATTCTGTAAACCTCACCCTTACTAGTGGCCCGGTAGCGTCCTCTTTTTCCCTTTAGAATACAGAATATTTTAAAATTCTGTTAGAAAATACATAAGCAGGACATGTTAGAAGAAAATTTATTTGAACAGCTTAAATGAGAAGATAGTCTCTGATCGGCAGAAGAACATAATTTGATAAAAGAGGTGGATAGGAGGCCTAAGTGTTTGGTAAAAGCTCTGGGGTTCTTCCCAGGTGGCATAGCGGTAAAGAGTCCACCTGCCAATGCAGGAGATGTGTGTGCAATCCCTGGGTCAGAAAGATCCCCTGGAGGAGGAGATGCCAACCCACTGCAGTGTTCTCGTTGGGAGAATTCCATACGGAGGACCCTGGCCAGTGGGCTACAGTCCATGGGGCCACAAAGAGTTGGACACGACCAAGCAGGCACACAGAAGCTAGGGGACAGAGGAGAGAAGAGATGGTTATTTCCTGAGGAGTCCAAGAGACACTCCCTAGGGCTTTCATATACTTAACTCCTAGACATTGGACTGACTTGGCTTTTTAAAAACAAGAAGAGAAAGGAAAACAGCTTCTTTTTCTCACGATGCATATGTGCTTTTGATTTAAAGTTGTTGATAAAGCACATTTTCCCTCATCAATGTAACTTTTCAAAAAATGTATTGATATCCAATTAAAAAAACTTTTTCTAAATATTTATTTCCTCGGCTGCTTTGGGTCTTGGTTGGGGTGCCCACTGCACGTGTATCTTAGTTCTCCCACCAGGGACTGAACATGCATCTCCTCCACTGCAAGGTGGATTCTTAACCACTGGCCCACCAGGGAAGACCCTCATACCCACTCTTTATTTCTCACAAACTTAACTTTCCATAACGTTTATTGGTTTGTTCCATTTTATAAAAATAATACATGATCATTGTAGAAAATTAGAAAATTATAGAGTATAAGTACAGTATAAAAGAAACAATAAAATGAAAGAGGTCAGTTTTAAATAAAATTAAGTACAAAATAATGCATACGTATAAAAAATTAAACATTGCAAACTATACAGGGTAAAACACAAGGTAAGCCGTCTATAAGATCATGGCATCTGGTCCCATCACTTCACGGCAAAGGGATGTGGAAACAGTGGTTGACTTTATTTTTGGGGGCTTCAAAATCACTGCAGATGGTGACTGCAGCCTTGAGATTAAAAGACGCTTACTCCTTGGAAGGAAAGTTTTGACCAACCTAGACAGCATATTAAAAAGCAGAGACATTACTTTGTCAGCAAAAGTCCGTCTAGTCAAGGCTATGGTTTTTCCAGTGGTCATGTATGGATGTGAAAGTTGGACTTTAAAGAAAGCTGAGCACTGAAGAATTGATGCTTTTGAACTGTGTTGTTGAAGAAGACTCTTGAGAGTCCCTTGGACTGCAAGGAGATCCAACCAGTCCATCCTAAAGGAGATCAGTCCTGGATGTTCATTGGAAGGACTGATGTTGAAGCTGAAACTCCAATACTTTGGCCACCTGATGCGAAGAGCTGACTCATTTGAAAAGACCCTGATGCTGGGAAAGATTGAGGGCAGGAGGAGAAGGGGACAACAGAGGATGAGATGGTTGGATGGCATCACCAACTCAATGGACATGAGTTTGGTTGAACTCTGGGAGGTTGTGATAGACAGGGAGGCCTGGCATGTTGCGGTTCAAGGGGTCGCAAAGAGTCAGACACAACTGAGCAACTGAACTGAACTGAAGCCTTCTATGAGGCTTCCCTTGTAGCTCAGTCAGGGACTGCTTTGGGCTTTTTACTTAAATAACAAAACACTGTTTTCGATGGAGATACTTAATGTAATATTATTTTCAGGTTTTTATTTTTTAATGAGCAGATGAGTGTATTTGTCAAAGTTTTTCACGGAACTATTTTACATATGATTGTCTTCCTAGTTTCTACCTGAAATAAATATTTTGAAAGACAAAAAACAAAAAAAAAAAACACACAAAAAAACCCAACAACACAAAAAACAGAGTCTGCCTGCAATGCAAGAGACCTGGGTTCCATTCCTGGGTTGGGAAGATCCCCTGGAGAAGGAAATGGCAACCTACTCTAGCATTCTTGTCTGGAGAATCCCAGGGACAGAGGAGCCTGGAGGGCTATAGTCCATGGGGTCCCAAGAGTCAGACATGACTTACCCACTAAACCATGACACCAAGGCTTCTATGCACTGTTTGAATTTTATGTGTCCCTTTCAGATGTTTTGCTACATAAACCCATACATGATAAGTAAGTTCACACCAGCTACGTCTCAGGGCCCTACGGAGTACAAGGTCACCTGGGAATGGGGGCATCTCCAACACCCTGCACCTCGCTGCTCACATTGAGCCCAGCCAAGCTCCACGGTGAAGATTTGGGCTTCCCTTTATTTTTTATACTGAGGTCTTTTACCCCCTTAGGCCGCACCATGTGGCATGTGGAGTTTTCATTCCCCAATCAGGGCTTGAATCCAATGAAAGGGTCTGAACCACTGGACCAGCAGGGAAGTCCCTTGGGTTTCCCTTTACTTGGGTCTTGTGCCTTTCTTGTCATTGCTTGGCTTAACTGCATCGCATTCACCTTCCATTCTCTATCTGAGTCTTACTGAATTTTACCCTCTTTTTCTACATAGAGGCAACAACTCTCAATTATTCATGATTCTAGTAGTTTCTTGCTTCTGGGGTTCCAGTAAAACTGGCATCCCCTGGACTTGATGAGAAGGTCTGTCTCTTCACTGAGAACATCACCTACTGATTTATTTTCTCGTTAAATCTAATTGGCTGGAATTCCTGGTATTAGGTAACGGAAATGATAAATGACATTTTAATTCCAGATCAGCTTACTTCTACTTAAATCCTTTTTAGGGACTTCAACAGAAAATTGTCCATTTCATGGAGATTTTCAGACTTATCAGCATAAAACTGTGCTGGCATTCTCAGGCTTTGAAGATTCTCTCTGTAACTGTAATGTCCTTTTTCTTCTTTTTAATCTATTTTCCTTTTTGTAATGATTAGATTGGTCAGAGATTGACGACTGTATCATTTATTTTTAAAGAATCAACTATTGATTTAACATTGTTTTCCTATTTCATATTCATGAATTTCTGCCTATATTTTTATCACTTCCTTTCTCCAACTCCAGCACTTCCTAATAAGGGAGAAAGAATCCACTTTCCAGTCTGCACACTAAAAAAATTTAAGTTTCAGGTGTTGGGAGGGAACAGGCTTCTGAAGCAGTTAAGTCCAGCCTCCTCCCCACTCACCCCCAAAATTCTTTTCAAACCCTCCGAGTGCCAGTGTTCATTAAGAATGTCAGAGGACGGCCAGTTTACTTTCTCCTGCCAGGGTCCAGCCCTGGTGGAACCAGGGTGATTCGAAGGAGACACAGAGTAGGCGAGGAAAAAACTTATATAGAAATAGAAAAGAGATTAGGAGGAAATAGTATAGTAGGAAAATTAAGTGGAGAAAAGAGGCTGAATAACTTGGTTTACGGGAAAGGCCAATAAAGTTCCAGACAAGGAGCTTGCACCATCTACGTTGGGCCGCCGGCGCCTGCTCGAATAGCGGAGAGTGCCCTACCTTGGGCACTCTCTCTCGCGGATCTTAGGGCCAGGGCAAGTAAGTAGACTTGGTGAGCCGCCGGCTCCAGATGGGAATTCAGCCTGAAATTAGAGTAAAGAGGAGAAGGAAGGAGAGGGGAAAAGGGTGAGAGAAAGAGACGTGGTGGGAGCCAGATTCCCAAGAAACTAGGCCGAGAGGCTAGTCCGAGAAACTGGTCCGTCCATTTATTGTTCAAGGGGCTATTTATATTTTTGATAATACATGGAGATCAATGGGTAACACAAAGTTATACAGCGTTAGCAGGTTAGACTCTTATCAAAAGCAGGCTTTTCTCTCTGCATACCTGACTGCAAACACAAGTCTTAGGTAATTTACATCATCTTCCACCAAAAGGGCCAATTAACATTTTACAGCCTTTTTTCTGATAAGGGTTTGTCAACCAGACATTTGTGTTGATCTTCGCAAAGTTTGGCACCGCTCTCAGAAAGCACTAAATAAAGTTACATTCTTACATAGCAAAGATACAACAATTTATAACAAGTGAAAGGAGTACAGTGATTTATAACAAAAGAAAAGTAATTAACTCAAAAGTCTAGTGTTGCTAACATCAAAACTACTATATATCTTTTTCCATATCCCGTTTACATTGATTAACATCCTCCTAGGTGCCTAAAAGATAAAGAATATGGAGGCCTGGCTGCAATCATTAAGTCAACAGAGAAAACCCGTCACCAATATGATTTTTAACTCTTTAGAAAAGGCTCTGTATCTTTAAGATGCTTTCAAGCATTGTGCCTCTCCCGGTTGGGGGCTGCAAGCAATTCACAAGCTGTAAGGGGTCCCGGGAACTTGTTAGGCAAGCTAGAGAACTACCAGAGGAGGTTTAACTGAAACATCCCTTTCAAATGCAGAAGACCAAAGCTTAGAGATAACTTTTTCCGGAGTGTATCAGAAGAATAGAGAAGCAGAGAACAAAAGCCGGCAGATTCTTATTTTGGGGGGGGTGGATGCTCAGGAAATTCCAGGGGGAAAACCTGAAGCCGTCACGTCCTTGCGTTTGTCAGGCTTCCTTCCACATGACCTTGTCACAGGTGGAATTCCTCACCCTGGCTCCCAGCATTCTCCCAGACTGATTCATTAGAATATGGAATCCTCTTTTTCCCTCTGAACTTCTTTTAGGCTTACGACGTCTCAGAATTCACTCTGGAAAATGCTCCCCTATTGCTTAATTGGGGCTTCCTGGTGGCTCAGTCGGTAAAGAATCTGCCTTCAATGCGGGAGACCTGGGTTCGAGCCCTGGGTTGGGAAGATCCCCTGGGGAAGGACATGGCAACCCACTCCAGAATTCTGGCCTGGAGAATCTCATGGATAGAGGAGCCTGGTGGGCTACAGTCCACGGGGTCACAAAGAGTCAGATACAACCGGGCAACTCAGCATAGCATAGAGCTTAACTGTTCCAGTTGACATGTCTCTTTCTCCCCTCTCCCTTCCTCCGGAGCCCAGTGGAGACCACCTTGGATCTTGATCCTGCCATCTCCACGTGTCGGGATGTGGGAGAAGCATGGTGGTAGATGAAGGTGCCAACACGCTGGCACAGGACCTGCTGGTTACAAGGCCTGGCAGGAGCGTGCCCTGCTGACACCTTGACTTAAGCCCAGTGTAGCCCACTCTGGTCTTCTGGCCTCCGGACTATACAAGAATAAATCTGTGTTGATTTAATGCCCCCAGTTTGTGACAAGTTGTTACAGAAGCTTTGTTGCTGTTGTTTAGTCGCCCAGTCATGTCTGACTCTTTTGCGACCCCAGGGACTATAGCCCGCCAGGCTCCTTCGTTCATGGGATTTCCCAGGCAAGAGTACTGGAGTGGGTTGCCATTTTCTTCTCCAGGGGATCTTCCCAACCCAGGGATTGAACCCGCATCTCCGGCATTGGCAGGTGAATTCTTTGCCCCTGGGCCACCGGGGAAACTATGGGAAACTAAATAGAGGCTACTATGGGAACAACTGTGACAATTTAATGTGAAATTTTACGTGAAATGGATAAATTTATAGAAAGAAGACAATGCTCCAAAATTGGCACAAAAAGAAAGGAAAAATCTGAATCTATAACTGAAAACTTACCCACAAAGAAGACTCCAGGACCAGATGGCTTCACCAGAGAATTATAGCTCACATTTAAGGAGAAACAATGCTATCCTTACACAAAGCCTTCCAGAGAGAGAAAAAAGGGAAGATGGCCCAGCTTGCTTTGCAAAACCAGTTTAACTTGATATAAAAAAAGGGAAAAGGATAATATAAGAAAGAAAAATTATAGGAAAATCTCACTCATGAACATAGATGCAAAAATTCTAAATGAAATGAGAAAAAAGCAACCAAACTGCAAGGTAGACTTAATATTATAAACTGAAACATCATTTGGTAAATTAACAGTTTAGGGGAGAAAAATATGATTATTTTAATGAACGTAGAAAAAGCACTTGGTAAAGTCCAATATCCACTCATGAACTCTAAGAAAACTAAGAATATAAAGAAATTCCTTAATTTTTTGAAAGGTATCCACCAAAAAATCTGCAGAAGATTCATATTTATTTGTGAAATGCTAAAAGAGTTTCTCTTAGGATTGGCATCTAGACAAAGATGCTTGCTATCTTTACTTCTGTTCAACATTGGACTGGGGGTCCTATCCAATGTAATAAGGCAATAAAAATAAGGAAATCACAAGGTTTGGAAATGCAGCAACAGATTTGTCTTTATCTACATAAAATGGAATTGTATATGTCTCAACTTACAGAGATATTATAGGTAAATTATTAGACAATTTAATGAGAGGGTTACAAGTCAATATACAAAAGTAAATTGGATTTCTATAATCAGAAATGAACAGAAAATGAAAAGTTTAAAGATAGCATTTAAATACTATGAAAAAGTGTATGCTGATAAAATTAGGCAACTTAGATGAAATGGAGAAATTCATAGAAAGATACAAACTCTCAAAACTGACTGTAGAAGAAATAGGAAAGCTGCATAGATAGAAGCACTTGATATTAGTAGTATGAAAACTTCCCACAAGGAAAGCCCAGTTCCAGATGGCTTCACTGGTGGAATACCAAACATTTAAAGAAGAATTAATACCTATTTTTTCATAAATTCTTTACCTCCTCCCCAAAAAATATCAAAGAGAAGGGAACATTACGCAACACATTCTGAGGCCAGTAATCAGTCCAGTTCAGTTCAGTCACTTAGTCATGTCCGACTCTTTGCGACCCCATGGGCTGCAGCACACCAGGCCTCCCTGTCCATCACCGACCCCCGGAGCTTACTCAAACTCATGTCCATCGAGTCAGTGATGCCATCCAGCCATCTCATCCCTTCTCCTCCCGCCTTCAACCTTTCCTAGCATCAGGGTCTTTTCCAGTGAATCAGTTCTTCGCATCAGGTGGCCAAAGTATTGCAGTTTCAGCTTCAGCATCAGCCCTTCCAATGAATATTCAGGACTGATTTCCTTTAGGATGGACTGGTTGGATCCTTTAGGATGGACTGGTTGGATTGCAGCCCAGTAATACCCTGATACCAAAACCAGACACACCTACCACGAGAAAACTACAGACCAATATCTCATGAATATCCATGCAAAAATCCTCCATTAATTACTAGCAAACCAAATCCAGTGACATACGAAAAGGACTGTCTTCCATGACTGAGTAGGATTTATCCCAATAATGCAAGATAGTGAAGGACAGGGAATCCTGGTGTGCAGTTCATGGGGATGCAAAAAGTCAGACACGACTGAGAGACTGAACAACAAAATATCACATTTAGTGGTGGAAGTTAGGATGCTTTCCCCTGAGATCAGGAGCAAAACAAGGTTGCCCATCCCCATGACTTCTATTCCACATTTCACAGGGGTCTCTAGCCCGGGCCATTTGGCAAGAAAAACAGGTATCCATATTGAAAAGGAAGGAGTAACATTAACTCTGTTTGCAGATGACATAACCTTCTTTGTAGAAGATCCTAAGTAATCTACTATTCACTGAACTACAGTATTAATTAAATTAGTTATTAGCACTACTAAATGAGTTCACCAGGTTTCAAGACACAAGGTCAACATACAGAAATAGCAGTGAATAATCTGAAAATAAAATTAAAACAATTCTTCTACAATAACATCAAAAAGAATAAAACACATCAGAATACATATGATAAAGAAAGTGCAAAAGAGTGTACTCTGAAAACTTCAATACATTGCTGAAAGAAATTAGAGTAGAAAAATTAAATGGAAACACATATTACGTTCATGGATCAGAATAATATTGTTAACATGGCAGTAATTCCCAAACAGACCTATAGATCCAATGCGATCCCTATTAGAATTCTTGGGGGCTTCTTTGTATAAATGATAGTCACTCAGCCATGTCCAGTTCTTTGCGACCGCATGGATAGTTCATGGAATTCTCCAGGCCAGAACACTGGAGTGGGTAGCCTTTCCCTTCTCCAGGATAATTTCCCAACCCAGGGATCGAGCCCAGGTCTCCCGCATTGCAGGTGGATTCTTTACCATCTGAGCCACAGGGAAGCCCAACAATACTGGAGTGGGTAGCCTATCCCTTCTCCAGTGGGTCTTCCTGACTCAGGAATCAAACCGGGGTATAAACTAACTGTCTAATCCAAAATCCATACACATGAGGAACCCAGAATCATATCTAAAACAATCTTGCAGATGAAGAAAAAATTTGGAAGATTCACATTCCTGGTTTCAAGGCTACAGATCAAAATAGTGCAATACTGGCCCAAGTATAGTCCTTTATGTTAATGGGGTTGAATTAAGTGTCTAGAAATGAACCTTCACAATTACAGCCAATTGATTTTGGCAAGGGTGCAAAATCCATTAAATGGGGAAAGGATAGACTTTTCAACAAACAATGTTGGAACAACTGGATAGCCACATGCAAATGAAATTGGACGCCTATCTCAAGCTCTAAGAAATTAGCTCAAAATGAATCCAAGACTTAAATGTAAGAGCAAAAATTGTAACATTCTTAGCTGAAAACAGTGGGTTAAATCTTCATGATCTTGGCTTGGAGCAATGATTTCTTAGATATTTCCCACGTGGGCAATCAAGGGAAAAAAAGGTAATCTGAAGCTTCATCAAGATTAAAACTTTTGTGCTTCAAAGGCCTTTGTCAACTAAAGAATGTCACTCACCATCCAGCTCTATAAGGGTCAGGTCATCTGGGATTCAGAGTGAAAATCAGGAATGAGGCCCTCTGGCTCTGGGAAAACCTGGCAGCCATGCCTTCAGATAGTTAGATACTTTCAGGAGGAGATTTGATTAACCCAGCTTCTTACATCTTCTCATACCCAGGAAAGCACTAAAGGCATGAACAGACACTGCTCCTCGGGACTAGCAGCAACTTTCCCCAGGACGCGTGCTCGACTGGACGTGCCCCCTCCACCAGAGTCACAGACACACTGACTCCTCCCTCCACCTCTTCAGAGCAGGGCCTCAGAGCTATCTGAGAGGCTGTCTCCCGGGCTACAGTCCTCAATAAGTCCCCAAATGAAACTGAACTCACAGGTCTCATGTTTTGGTCCCTCCCCGCACCCTTGACAACACCATCAGCAAAGAGAAAAGACAAGCCACAAAATGGAGAAAAATTTCGCAAATCTTATGCCTGATTGTGGGCTTCTCTGGTAGCTCAGCTGGTAAAGCATCTGCCTGCAACGCAGGAGACCTCAATTTGATTCTTGCATCTGGAAGATCCCCTGGAAAAGGGATATGCCACCAACTCTAGTATTCTTGGGCTTCCCTGGTGGCACAGATGGTAAAGAATCTTCCTGCATTACGGGATACCTGGGTTTGATCCCTGAGTTGAGAAGATCCCTTGGAGAAGAGCATGGCAACCCACTCCAGCATTCTTGCCTGGAGAAGAATCCCATGGACAGAGGAGCCTGGTGAGCTACGGTCCATGGGGTCATGAAGAATCAGATGCAACTGAGGGACTAAGCAGGCCATATCTGATAGTGGCTGATAAATTCCATGGTATGTATATGCCACGTTTTGTTTATTTATCAGCTGATGGACTTTTGGGTTGTTTTCACTTTTCGGCTTTTGCGAATAACACTGCTGTGAACATCTGTGCACAGGTTCTTGCATGGACATGTTTTGTTTCTATCAGGTCAGGTGGGATTGCTGATGTGGCAACTCTATGCTGAACTCCTGGAGGAACTGCCAGACCGGTTTCCAAAGTGGCTGCACCATTTTACATTCCTGAAGGGCAGGTGGGTTCCTGATTTTCCACATTCTTGATCACTCTTGCTCTCATCTGCCTGTTTGATTACAACTGTCCTGGAGCCAGATTTCACTGTGTTTTGATCTGCGTGTCCTGATAGCAAACGACGCTGGGCATCTTTCCTAGCTGCTTATCTGCTTTGTATGTCTTCTTTGGAGAAACGTCTTCATAAGCTTTGCCCTGTCCACCCCTTGCTTTTTTAATGAGCTGTCCTCTTGTTGTTGAAATGTCAGAGTTCTTTATATGTTCTAGATTCAAGTCTCTTTCCAGATATAAGATTTGCAAAAAATCGTCTCCTATCCTGTGTGTTGTCTTTTCCCTTTCTTGGTGGGATCCTTCGAAGCACAAAAGTTTTTAATCTCATTGAAGTCCAATTTATTTTCTCTTTATGCTTTGGTGTCATTATCTAAGAAACCATCGTTCAGTTGAGTGGGGAGGGGTGCCTGTGTGTGTATATAATTTTTTAATTAATTAATTAACTTTGGGCTACTCGGGGCCTTCACTGCTGCGCGCAGGCTTTCTCTAGCTGCCGTGGGCGGGGACTGCTCTGGTTGCAGTGCATGGCCTTCTCATTGTGGAGACTTTTCTTGCTGCGGGGCATGGGCACCAGGCATGTGGGTTCCGCAGCTGCAGTTCGCAGGCTTAGCTGCCCCAATGGAATCTTCTCAGACCGGAATTGAACCTGTGTCCTTGGCACCGGCAGGCAGATTCTTAACCACTGGACCACCAGGAAAGTCCAGGCTATAATTATTTTTGACAGAAACGAGGCCATGTTTATCACCACTCTTTGACAACCTCCATTGAGGACTTAGCCCTGTGTGTTGAGCGGATTACTCTGTGAATGAATACTGCTGTGTTGCTGGGCACCACCAATTTCAGTGTCAACCATTTAGCTCCTGGATGCATTTTTGCCGTTGTGAGCAGCGTGGGGGCAACTGGCCCTGCTATGTGCCCTGATTTACGTGCTCAGCATAAATCCCCAGAAGTCGACCTTCTGGGTGGAAGGGTATTTGCATTTATATGACTTCCTGCTGGGACTGTTGCTGGGTTTTTAGCGTGTGGGCAACTGCACAGGATCTGAATTGATGTCCCCTCCTGGCCTGAAGTTGGTGAAGAGCCGACTCATTGGAAAAGACTCTGATGCTGGGAAAGATTGAGGGCAGGAGGAGAAGGGGACAGCAGAGGCTGAGATGGTTGGATGGCATCATCAACTCAATGGACATGAATGTGAGCAAGTTCCAGGAGATGGTGAAGGACAGGGAAGCCTGGCGTGCTGCAATTGATGGGGTAGCGGAGAGTTGGACATGACTGAGTGACTGAACAACAACCCAGCCTGAGGTCTCGGAGCATCTTGGAGAGGCTCTGTCTGCCTCCAGACCTGAAGGAGACGGAGCATGACTGCATTTCGGTGCTGAGCTGAAGCTGCTGGCTCACTGCCCTGGACTCCTGGGACCAGCCTCGTGGCCCTGCCAGCTCTCATGGGTGCTAGATGAACCGTACACCCCAGGGACCCAGGGCAGGGGTGGCCCACACATTGGTCTTCTTCCAGCCCTGTCTCCCCATCCGTGCAGAGAAATCCCTTCTGTAGGAAGAGCCCCAAATCAGACTGTGCTGCAACTGGAGAACTTCAGGCTGTGCTTGGTCCCTTTTGTGGCTTAAAAACAGACCAGCCATTATGTAGGTAATATGTTAACGTCAGGGTTTGTGTAAGATGGTAATTGCCTCCGAGGCCAGAGTGTGCACCTCGCCTTTGGACTCCAGATCCCCAGATCGGGACCTCACATCAGTCAAACCCACAGGTATCTGAAGTGAAGCTTTTGCACCTGGACAAAGCCATCCTTCAAGCAAGAGAGGGCAAGGGCAGGGGCCCCAGAGATAGCCAGTGAGAGCCTCTCCAAGAGGAAGCCGTGAGCTGAGCCACAATTGTGTATTCAGAAATGCACAAACACATCCGCCTGGGGTCTGGAGTGGCAGGCGGGAGATAAATGGAAAATTTTGGCATACAATTAACGTAATGGTAGTCCTCCAGCCCCACAGAGTTCAGTTTGCAGAAGCAACGTTTCAATCCAGGCTGTTTATCACCCCACGGAGGCCGGTTACTGAGAGATAACGGAAAAGCTGTTGTGTGGCCCAGGCAGTGATTTGTCTTGGAGACAATCCTGATGGCTCTGTGTAAAGAAGCATCGGTACCCAGACACGTGTTTCAAATGAATGCACCCCTTTTGATAGCTGCCATCAGGCACTCTTGATAAGCGTCTGAGTGTCCTGGCGTGTCTGTGAAATTGCCAGAGATTTGGAGATTTGGAGTCCAAGTCTGGGGTTCCTACTGACCATTCTCCACATCCCAGCTGCTGTCTGCCCACCCTGGGGGCCATAAGCCACTCCCCACCTTCCCGTCTTTGAGGTAATCAAAGCTGGAGTGAATGCTAAGAGGTGGTAGTTGATGCCACTGGTTGCTTAGCTAACAGCCACTCACCCTGATTTCGGTCAGAGCTGCAAAATGCCTGTTTAAACCAATTTGCTCTCCCAGCCTCCCTTGCGGTCAGTGATGGCCCAGTGGCACCATTCTGGCTAAAAAGGTGTGAGTGACAGTCACTGGGGATAGCTTCTGGGGAAAGCTCTGTGCCAGTGCCCGTGTTGGCTATTGTTTCCTCTGCTTGGGTCTCTGTCTGCTTCCTCCCGCTCAGAATGCAGAAGGAGTGGCTTGATCTCAGCAGCCATTGTGTGACCATGAGGATCATAGTCACAGGCTGAGGAGGATGGGGTAGAAGGACAGAGAGGTCTGGCCATTGATGACATTTTTGGATGGAAGCAGCTGAACCTCACCTCCAGACTTTTCCATGAGACAAAACAAGACCTTCACTTGTTCAGTTGGGTTCAAGTCTCTGTCACATGCAATGCTAACTGCTTCAGCAGTATGAACCATCTGTCTGGAGTTCAGGCCAGAGGTCTGACTGGAGATGGCAGTCTGGGAGTCAGCAGCACTTGGTGGGCTGAAGGGCTTTGTTTGCAATGGTTGAGGCCTCCAGGGGTGAGGAGAAGGGGCTCAGAAAAAGGCTGGGATGTTGGCATTAGAGAGGGGCAGATTGTGGAAGGAGAGCCCTCCAGAGTGTGAGGGGAGACAGGAGAAGAGTTTGGAGGGCAGGGTATGGCAGAGGCCAAGCATCCTCTATCTTTTCAGCGCCCCCCCCAACCCCCCTCGCCCCGGCATCTCTTCCTGCGTCATGGTAGGAGAGTTGCCCTCAGCAGCCAGTGAGTGGAATTCATCCTCTGCACTGTGGCCCCGTCTTTCCTCTCTGTTCACCATCTCAGTGACTGGCATCGTCACCCACCCCCATGTGTGGGCTCCTCCCTAACCCAGCCTCCCTTCTGAAGCTCTTCTCTCCCCTCCCTCCTTTCCACTCCACTGCCACCATCTTCTGCCTGGACCCTGCAGGCTCCTCCCTGCATAGCTCCACCCCATCCAGCTTTCTCTGCGTGCTGATGGATGACCTTGAAAATCGTCTCCTTCCTCCTCTGCTCAAAACCCTTCAGTGCTTCCCAACTATCCCTCTGATGAAGCCCAACACCCTTGATATGGGCCACAAGACCCTTTACTATCTGGGCCCTGCCTGCCTCCTATCCTGTCTCAGCCAACACTGCAAGCATTTCAGATGATGCTCCATTAGCTGGGCAAGATATGTGTTCTAGGCTTCTGCACCTTTGCTATTCCCTCTTCCTGAAATGCCGTTCCCTTGCCCCTGGTGGTGAGCCCTTACACATCCCTTGGGAGCCCTGCAGACTCCTCCTCTGAAGACCTGCCCTCCAGGCAGCTTCCCTCATTCCTGTGGCACTTTTCTTGAACCAGGTGAGTTGAAGAACTCAGCATAATGTACCACAGTGAATTATATCCATGCCAGTGTCCCTCACCGGAATATACATTAATATTCAGACCATGTCTGAATTAAAGGACCCAGCCCAGGGCTTGACATGGAGCTTGATAAGTCACGGTGGAGGGATGGGGAGATGGGTGGATTTGATGGGTAGAGGGATGAGTCAGTGAGTCACTGAATGGATTCATGGATGGATGGGTGGGTGGATGAGTGGCTGGCTGGCTGAATGGGTGGGTTAATGAGTCATTGAGCTGATTCATAGATGAGTGCATGAATGGGTAAGCGAGTGGATGGATGGACAGATGGATGGGTAGATGGGAGGATGAATGGATGGATGGATGGGTGAGCAGATCACTGGATGCCCACCCCCTGTTCCCCCACCTTGTCTAAGCCCCTTCTCCATAGCACTGAGCTATGTCCACCTTCTCAAATGAGAACATGAGCTCCATGAAGACAGACAGTGTTTTGTTGAGGACTCTGTTCTCAGAGCCCCGAAGTGTTGCAGACATATAGGCGCTGCTCAGTAACAAGCCAGTGAGGAAGAGGTCAGGGACGAGGGCCCATGTCTTGTCTCACTCACCCAGGCTTCCCTTCTCTCCTATGGTCTCTCTTTTTTTTGCAAAAAGATTTTTTATTTGATAATATAGCATTTAATAATAGGGACATCCTCCTAATTATGAAATATTTATCCTACAATACCGTAAACATTTTCAATGACTGCATAATAGTCCCTTGGATGATTTTCTACAGTCTATTAATAAATCTCCCATTTCTAGACCTTTAAATATTAGCTAATTCTCACTATTATACATTGTGCATGTGTAGAAATAGATAGACAAATTGCTATAGATAGACAAATGATTAGGAAAAAATATGTTCTGTTCAGTCGCTCAGTCGGGTCTGACTCTTTGCGACCCCATGGACTGCAGCATGCCAGACCTGCCTGTCCATCCACTGTCTTATAACTAGAATATCTATTGAAAGCAGCTATATAATTCCACACACAATTATAATACAACGGTATACACAAAATTTTTGTAGTAGTTGCCTTTGTCTAGAGGAATCAAGAGAGTTTTTATTTTTATTTTTTTTTTACTTTCATGTTTCTTATATGGTCTCTTTAGGATCAAGCTGAAATAAAGGCACCGAGGGGGGCCTACATTCAAGATCAGTCCAGGTCCAGACAGGGAATGAGCTCTGCTCAGATGTCTGGAATCCAGGCAAGTGTGTGGCCATAGTTTTTAGGTGCAGAACCTCTGGGGAGGATGGAGAGACACTAGGAAGAAAGAGGTCTCAGTGAAGGGAGAGCTCTAAATGGGTGTTGGGGAAGGCTTCTTGGAGGAGGTGGCATATGAGCCTGGCCTGGGAGGATTTGTACGGTGAAGATGGGCAGACATGGGCATAGAGGAGCAGAGCCAGGGGACTGGGAAAGAAGCCTGGGTCGGTTTGACTGAAGAGTTAGGTGCAGTGGACGGAAGGATGGGCAGAGAGAAAATAATTGAACAAAGTAGGTTGGGAGCAAGCTTACCTGTAATGGCTGAGAAAGGACCTGGGAGAGGTATCTAGCAGGACTAGAACACAGCCTGACACGGGTGGTGCTCCTAGGAGGACCATAAATCAAGGGACTCAACCACAGGTGTCTGCTTGGAGCTGGCCACAGAGATGATATCAGGGGTGGGCATGTGACCCCAACTGGCCAATCAGTGTCTTCTCTGGGACCTTCTCTGGCTTCCTGGGTGAGGCTCAGCTGGACACACTTCCTAGTCATGGGTGATGAAGTCTGCAGCGCCAATACCAAGGCACCAGGGAGGAGGCAGAGAGAGGAAACAAGAGAAGATGGGTGCCATCCAGGCCCCTGGAGGGGTCACCGTGCTGGAGCCAGAGCACTTGACCGTTTTCTGAGCCAGGGCAGCCCTAATCGCCCTGTTTGCAGAAGGTTCCATATGATGATGTGAAAATAGATCCCGGAAGCTGCAGGTTGCAGGGCACGCAGCCCTCTGTGTGCAGCGGGGAGGTCAGGGTCAGACGCGGGCGCTGGGGGCTTCTCTGGGGCCACCAGCCCTGGTCCCACGGGAGCAAAGCTCTGGCTGCACCGTCTCCTGGCATCTCGCAGAAGCCAGAGCCTTTGGGGGGTTGGTGGAGAAATGTCTGGATGTGGGAAGACGTGGGTACTCCTTCCAGTGCCAATAGAGCCCCAGCAGAGACCAGCCTGGAAACGGGGAAGAAAGTCGAGCTTTGGTCAAAGGAGCTCTGTCTGCCTGGGGCCTCAAGTCCAGTAATGAGGTGCTTGGCACAGCGGCAAAAGCCAAATTCTCTGCTCCAAGCTGGGGTTCCTGTGAGCAGAGGCGGGAGGTAGGGGGTGCAGCGGGCGAGGGGCGCTGGTGTCTCTCCTCTGCATGC
>SJYQ01005562.1:0-28346 GCA_006410935.1 Redunca redunca | reverse complement strand
TCCTCCGCGCCCCGCGCCCCCTCCGCGCCCCTTCCGCGCCCCGCGCCCCACTCCCCCTCCGCCGCGATTTGTCTGGAGATACCTTGTTGGTCGCTGTTTGTCTGAAATCCGTACACTCGGCTGCGGTCTGGCAGGATTTCTCTTTGAGTCGGCTTGAGGTTTCATCATTAGGCTGACTCGCTGAACTTTTTACCAGAAAAAAAAAACAAACAGAATTGCAGGCCACTGACTTCCCCTCCTGGCCTTATGGCATCTCCAGGTTAATTTAAAGATGGTTGCCACTGGTTCCAAATTAGCCACAGTTCACATGAAATTGTTGGAGATCCGCACAGTTGTGAGTGGCAAGTAATTCTAGAAAACAGCCCAGAGTAAAGAAATCTATTCAACTCTCCTCAGCCACATTCGTTTAACACAAACAAAAACCAGACAAGTTTGACCTGTTCCTCCAGATTCAGAATTGTATGAAGACAAATTGCTTAATGGGGTAAATTTCAGGTTGCCTCTCCTCAAGTCCTTTTTATCCTTAAGTTTGGTGTGTATGTTTCAGCATTTCTGTGGGAAAGTCCAGATGGTGTATGTTAGAGAGCTAGCTGAAACTTGCTTTTCTGTGGGGTGCAGGGAAATTTAATTGATCTTCCTTTGGCTCTTTCGCGAACACGAACACGGGTTCATCTCAGTTGAATGTTACAGATGACCCATGTGAGTTGTGCTTTGCATTCATTCAATTGCAGTTAACTAAAACTACTGTACTTCTCAGCAGTGATATGATTTTTTTTTTTAACCCATCACAGATTGCTTTCAGAAGGCACATAAGAAGCATTTGACTGGTCTTTTGCTTGGTGGTGTGATCGGCTTTTTTTTTAATTAGATTTTTTTTCTGCCTGAAAATGACAGCGTTTTGGTGAAACGTCGTGTTCTGCCCAGGCTTATCCATTCGTAACTGTGGCGTCTTCGCAGGCCTGTCTCTGAGTCTCAGTTTCCTTGTCTGTAAAAGAAGGATAAACTGGCTTCCACTAAAGAGTGAACCACGATGCCTTTAATTCATCAGACATTTCCTGAGTGGCTTATTTTGTGCCAGACCCTGTCCGAGGTGGTTGAGGGTGGAGTCCAGCCCTAAGTCACAGGTGGTACCCTGCCTACAGCATGAGGCAGAGGCAGAGGGGTAGTCTTAGGGGTGTTTTGTGTGTAGCTAGGTGCTTAGATTAAAGTAATGGTAACTGATAAAGCCAGAACATTGTAAGGAACCCAGAGTAATCCTCGAGTGGCTGGTAGGTTTGGGTTCAGCTTCCAGTCTTTAGAAAGCACCCGTGTTTCCTGTTCGGGGGTATTGGGAGGGGCGGCCTTTCTCTGATGTGCCCACATTGACCAGTCATGTTGAAACAGGTACCTGGAGAGCACATGACCGCACAGACGGCCGTCAGTGGTCAGCAGGGCTGACCTTAAATTCTCCTCTAACAGCTCAGGTTCCCGTCCTGCAGCTGGCCGGGGTGCCCACGCAGGTGTGTCTCACAGCCACTGTGCATGGTGGGAAGACAGCGCGTGGCTGGGAATTCAGGGTCCAGACGGGACTGAGGCAGGGGCGAGGAGTGAGAGCTGGTTGTTGGCCCAGCACCTCGGTGGCCTGTCAGGTTGGGCCGGAATCGAGGGTCAGTGGCTAGGCTGATGGTTGAGCAAGGCTCCCTGTGCCTTTTCATGGCCAAAGGTTTATAGTGGTTCTGTTTGGAGTTTTAATCCTGTGTTGATTTGGAAGAAAGTGGGAAGGTGTTTGGTTGGATGATGATAATATTCTTTTTACATCTTGGGGTCTAAGCATCTGATGTATCTGCTAAGGAGGCACTTACATCTACTCACTAGAGAGTTATCCCTTGAGTAACTTTGTTGAATGAAAGGTAAAACAGTATGAGCAATATTAAGATAAAGCTCTTTTACCATATGGAGCTGAGTCAGCCTCTGGTCTTCACTTGAACTTATGGCCCACGTGTTTTTCTCCACTGCTAAGATAATGGGAAGATAAAAATATTGGATGCCTTTTATGTGAAAGTGTTGTTCATATGAGCAAAGATCCTTTAATTCTGGAGAAAATGCGTGCCTTATTGCCTGTTTATACATTGGGCTCCACGGAACGTAGGATTTCTCTCACAGTTGAGAAGTTTTTAAATAATATGGGAAAACATACAGCGCAGGGAGTTTTTCAAGAAAGGCCGATGAAAATCTGCTGTTTATAGACAGCTCAGGGGTCAGACTATTTCAGAATGCCACTTTGGGGACTTGCCTGGCTGTCCCCTGATTAAGATTCCATGCTTCCTCTGTGGGGCAGGGAGGCGGGGGTGGNNNNAGGGAGGCGGGGGTGGGGGGGGGTGTCGCAGGACGGCACAGATTCAATCTCGGGTCAGGGAGCTAAGATCCTGTGTGCCTTGTGGCATGGCCAGAAAAGCAAAAAGCCACTGTGAGCCCAGTGTAAGATGTGTTCTTCACTTAGAAAGCCGTTTCTAGTTGGTTAGATCCTCGGTCAGCGTCTTCAGCCGAGTATGGGAGCCAGGACCGGAAAGCTGCCCTGGGAAGAGCGGGAGGCTGTCGGGCTTGAGTGGAGAGGGGAGGGCAACGGGAGGAGAGGCCCAGCTCGCTTGCAGGAAGATGTGGTGGATATGTGGAGCTCAGCGAGCACCAGAAAGCTTTCTGAAGGGTCAAGTCGATTCCCAAGGCGTCCGATACATTTCAGAGTAAATCTGGTGCTTAACCACAGGCGTTAGTGTTGTGGCATCTCTAAACCTCATTTTCTTATGGAAATGAAATCATGAAACCGCTGAATAAAAGGCTGCAGCATTCACGTTAAGTCAGCTTTGGGAACTATTTTCATTAACGTCTCTATTTTTATATATGTATTGATAACTCTTTATCTTTCTGAACATTTCCCTGTTTTTCAGCGTTAAAAAGAGCATTTTCGCTGCATAAAGCACACTCAGTAAAGGACATGGAAAATACTTTACAGCTGGTGAGAAACGTGGTCCCTCCCCTAAGCACCAGGAAGCACAAAGGGCAGGATGGAAGGATCGGCGTGGTGGGAGGCTGCCGGGAGTAAGTGATGCGTCCTCCACCTGTCCGTCTGCCTGCCTGTCTAGTTGGACTCCAGGAGTCATTTCCAAGTGTCAGCTGATGCTATGACAGTATTTTCCCATGAGGAACGTTTGACTGAACAGCAGAGAAAGCAGGGGGCCCTGACCTGGAGAGGTGACCGTGGCCTCCGCTGCTGTTGCTCTCGGGGGCTGGGTCCTGCCCCGGGGGCACCGGCCAGTCCAGGAGGTCGGTGATCACCTTGAGCAGACTCCCTCTCTGCAGAGGCCTCTGGCGCGAACTCTCACTGGCTTCTCACACCTCCGGATTTTTTGTCTTTTGTTTTTCCCCGTAACACGCATCCCCACCCATCCTCCTTGCCAGCAGACCCCGTCTTGTTCAGTTGCTGTTGCCTCTTCTCTTACGTGCACCTGTGGGCATTTCTGGTCACTCCAGTGCTTTCTGTGTCTCTACCAGTCTGGAGAGAAGTGGCGTCTTTGTGACGTTAAGTCATCTCATCAAGTGTCTATCTCTGCTATACTTTATTTATTTTATTTACTTTTTTTTTCTGCTGTACTTTAACAGATTTTAAATTTTTCCCTGTACAGCTACCATGTGTTTTTATAAGCTTAATTCCTAGAAAGTTTATGGTTTTTGCTGATATTGTAGATGCTATTATATTTTGCAATTATTTATTCCTGGAACTGAAAAAAAATTTTTTCAGTTGATAGAAATCTTGCTGAACTAGGATGTATTAGGAGATAATTTTTCTGTTGAGATCTGGATAATGCTTGCGGATTCTCAGTTTTGACTGTAAATATTTCCTTAGGTACACTGGAGCCCCCTATTTTGCAGCAATCTCAGCTCTCAAAGTGGTACGTTTGCTTACAGCTTCTTTGTTAGGATTTTTTTTAGTGAAAATGTCAGATCATTTAAATATGACTGCAACAGATGTTCTCTGATAAAAATCTAAATAACATTCGGGTAACCTCGGGTGAGAGGCACTTTTAAATCTACCCTGACCTTTTGTGTAGCCACAGAGTAACTCAGACGGGACTCATTTTTCTCTTAAATTCAAGTTTTATTAGAAGTTTCCCTTGCCACGGTGATCCCGGGCTGCCTTTTCAGCCTCACACAAGCAGTGGACACCTTTTCACTGTGGCCACGCCCGGGCGTTTTGATCACGCGCATCCCGAAGGCCTGGCGGGCCCGGGACCGCGAAGCGGGGCCTGCAGCCCGCAGACCTCAGTGCCGCCGTCTGGCAGCTGGCGACCTGCCCCTTGCTCAGTCGCCCCATCATGCCCGGCTCTTTGCGACCCCCTGGACTGCAGCACGCCAGGCTCCTCTTGGGTGGCAGCGGTGTCCGCCTTTCCTTCCAGGCGTTTCTCAGGCTCTGCCGCTGGCCAGGGCCTTCTCACCCGCCTCCTGGCTGGCGGCGAGCTGCTGCGGCCGGCGCGCCTGCGGACTGTGCTGCGGGTTGGGGCGGTTGTGGCAGGCCCGCGCGCTCTGCGCATCTGTCAGGCGAGTCCCGCCTGAGCCGGCCTGCTGTGCCCCTCCCCAGGGCGCGGATCTGTCCCACGTGTTCTGCAGCCAGGAGGCCGCGCCCGTGATCAAGTCCTACAGCCCGGAGCTGATCGTGCACCCCATTCTGTGAGTGGCTAGTTGCACACCTCGTTCTGTGAGTGGCTGGTCGTGCACTCCGTTCTGTGAGTGGCTGACCGCGCACCCCGTTCTGTGAGTGGCTGATTGTGCACCCCATTCTGTGAGTGGCTGACCGTGTGCCCCGTTCTGTGAGTGTGTGAGTGGCTGACCGCGCGCCCCGTCCTGTGAGTGGCTGACCGCGCGCCCCGTCCTGTGAGTGGCTGACACACGCCCCGTCCTGTGAGTGTGTGAGTGGCTGACCGTGTGCCCCGTCCTCTGAGTGGCTGACCGCGCGCCCCGTTCTGAGCAGGGCGGGGCCACGGGCGTCCCCAGACAGGTAGCGCGGGGTGCGCACAAGGCCGCTGGTTGTGCGTGGGCTGGTGCCGGGCAGTGGCACAGGGTGTGGCACCCAATGCAGCCCGCGGGCACGGGGCCGTGGGGAAAGGGCGTAGGCGCTCCTGCTGGAGGCGCTCAGCGTGGGTGCTCAGGACGCCTGGGGCCCGGACAGGTGGTCATGCGCCTCATCGGAAGGGCTTTGGCTCCCACTTCAGGAGCCCATGGTTTCTTCAGGTGCCCGCCCAGCTTTGTGAATGCCACAGGGGCTCTGCTGGAGCCTGGTGCTGTAAAAGGCTTGTCAGGCCACTGTGTTGAGAATAAGCCCTTGGGGCCCAGGAGTGGCAGGGTCCCACTGGGAGGCACTTATCGGGTCCTGGGGGTGCCCTGCAGAGGAGGAGGGCCGGGTGGATGGTGTTTAAGCTGGGAGGCAGGGGTGTGGGTGTTGGGGGAGGGCCTGGTGTGGAGGCAGCAGGGAGCAGATGGGAGTGGGGGTGGTGGGCATGGGGGAGGCCAGGAGGGCATCCTGCAGCCAAGTGGAGAGCCGAGTGGACGGTCCTGGAGGAGCCCCGGCTCGGGTCCTGGGACAGGAAAAGGACCCTGGGGGCATCTGCCAGAGTCTGTAGCTTGATTAATAAAGGAAACAAACATGGAAGCCAGCCGCTGACGCATCTCTTCTTGTTCAGGGACAGCCCGGAGGCTGTCCACGAGCTGGAGCAGTGGCTGCCCCGCCTGCATGCCCTGGTGGTGGGGCCTGGCCTTGGCAGGGATGACGCTCTGCTGGAAAACGTCAAGGTAACCGCGGCCTCTCCCAGGAGACTGCTCTGGTCGCGGGAAGTCTGACGTCCTGTGGTGGGGGGTTGGGGTTTGGGGGCGGAGGAGGGTGGGGTGTGGGGAGAGATGCAGGTAGGGCAAGGCCGCCGGGCGGCCCCACGGGGCTCGGGCCCTCGTGGTGTGGCTGGGGCGGCCTCTGCGGGTCCCGCCGGGATGCCCGTCCCAGCGTCGGGGCCAAGCGGCGTTTGCAGTGGCCCGGCTCAGTCCAGGCTCTCGGTGCCCTCCCTGCTGGGCCCGCCAGCAGCCTGCTCGGCTCGCGGTCTGGTGCTCCTGTGAGGGCAGCGCGCCCCGGTCACAGAGAGCCACGTCTGCGGAGCGCTCTGCACGGGCCTGGTTGGCGCGGGACTCAGAACAGCTGGTGCCCTGGGGCGTCCCTGTCGCCTGACCCGGGGGAGGGGTGCTTCTGAGTCCTGATGATCTCAGTGGTCGTGTAAGCCGTGCATTTGATGGACGTGTGTGTGTGGGCTGTACTTTCCTAGCCATCTGATGGGTAAAGAACAGTTTAAGGGTGGGCATGTGTGGGCTTTAGCAGAATTCAGTGAGAACTTGAATGTTCTCACTTTAGAGACCCTTCCACGACTCGTCATTCCAGCCTTTGGAGTGGAAGTTGGGGCCAGAGATGCCGTGTCCTCAAGCCTGTGGCCTGTCGCTGAGCAGGGCCAGCGGCCGCCACAGGCGGGGCAGGGCTGGCCAGGACACGTGTCTGTGATGCTGGTGCCGACAGTCGGCCCAGTTACCGCACACGGTGTGGTCGGGGCGCCCCTCCGGCAGCCTCTCAGCACGTGTCCTTCTGGAGCCACAGACCCGCTGCCGGCCCCGCAGGGACCGAGCTGCCGAGAGCGGCGACTGATGCCAGGGGGTGCTTGTTTACAGACGCTCCGTGTGGAGGGCCTGACCTCACCCACCCAGGTGGCGAGCACACAAGCGAACTTTGACATGTTATCTGTCTGGAACACCCTAACTTTAATGTTTTCTTAGAACCATCTTACAGATGTGGGCTGTGCTCAGTCAAGGAATACTGTATCCAGAAAACTAAAATAAAAGTAACTTTTATAGACACGTGAAAACCTACTCTGTATCGAGAGGGGCTGGGGGTGGATTTAAGGTGATGGAAGCCGGCGTTCTCTGTGCTTCAAGCTCTTTGTTATTTTTAGAGATTCATAATAAAACGCTTAGCGTGTTTACGTTTAGAAAAAAATGAAAGCCGCTCTGCAGCGTGTGAGTGAGCCGGCGTAGACCTGCTGGCGTGTCTGTGGCCCGGCCCCAGCCCCAGCTAGCAGGCGGGCGTGCCCTCTGCTCGCCCCTGCTCGGCTCCCTCGGGCACTGCCCAAGCACAGACACTCAGTAGGTCTCTCCTGAGCGAGTCCGCTGTCCGCTGTCATCTGCAACAGCCTGTCTGCACCCGCGCAGGACGGGTATGGGGCTCCTTTCTCGGCTGATGAGAATGTCATCCTGAAACTGACTGTGGTGATGGCTGCATACGTGCGCTTTCAGTGAATGGATTGAACGGCCTATAACAACCTCAGTAAATAAAACGATCCCTTGCTGCGCGGCCACCTCAGGGAGGGAGGTAGTTTCTCCAGGATTCAGGTTCCTGCTTTTCCTTTCGGCGATTTTAGCAAGATTTTTACACAGCATACAACTCATTCACTGAAAGGGCGCAGTTGCCTGGCTTCCAGCGTATTCACGGGGTTCGCAGCCATGGCCAAGTCGGTTTTAGGACACTTGCTTCGAGCCTCGTTCACTGTTGATGGTCACAGTCATGCATTTAAAGACACACGAAATGTGATGTACGAGAGGTGCGTAAAAACAGAAGAGCTGGGCGCTTCTTGAGGCGTCAGATTTCTGACCCCGAATCCCGAGGGTCCGCAGCTGTTGGGAGTCTGGAAATGACGGCTCGGGGTCAGCCTCCGTGGACTGGCCTGGGAGCCGGCACCGTGGCTCGTGCGTTCGCGGCTCAGGCCGGCCCTGCAGAGGGGCTTTTCTCAGTTTTGCACTTGCTTTATGACGGCGCGTGTGTGCCGACGGCCTGGTGTGGAGTCCGTCAGAACCGCTGTTTCTTTCAGCTTTCCTCAGGCGACGGGCTCAGTGCTTAGCTGCCTTCCTTTCTTGCAGGGCATTCTAGAAGCATCCAAGGCCAGGGACGTCCCCGTGGTCATCGACGCAGTGAGTGTGGCCCCTGCCCTGCCCCTCCTCACCGCGGCCCCCGCGGCCGCTCCTGAATAACCCGAGTCCTCGTCCGCAGGATGGGCTCTGGCTCATCGCCCAGCAGCCAGCCCTCATCCAGGGCTACCGGAAGGCGGTCCTCACCCCCAACCACGTGGAGTTCGGCAGGCTGTCTGAGGCCGTGGTGAGTCAGCCAGCCACAGGCAGGTGACTGCGTGCACTCCAGAGCATCCTCCGGTCAGCGTCCTTGACGGGGTGAAAGCTGGGCGGTGGACTCGGGGGTCAGCCCGGCCTCCAGGCCCCCCCCCCGGACGATCGCTTTGTCCCTGCCCTGCATGCCCTTCTCTGAGAAGTGGGGTGGGACGGGGTCCACATCACAGGGTTTGCAAGGACAAGGTCAAACCACACCATCGGCCCCACAGTAGGAGCTGGGTGCTGCCTGCATGCCGGGGAGCCTGGGATCGGCCAGCCGGCCCCGCTCCGCGCGCTTCCTCCACACGCGCGGCTCTGCCTCCGTGGACTCGGCCAGCCTGATTGTAGTTACTGTGGAAGAAAGCCCACGTGTAAGGACTGTGCCATTCACACCGGAATTGTTGAAGGGTCAGCTGCGTCTGTCCACCCAGCATCCTTACGTTAGCCCATGCGCGTCTGCAGCCCAGAGCTGCGTCACTCCCAGCTGTGGGCTGGGGTCCTGACTCTGCCGGGACCAGGTCGGGGCGGGCGCCCTGTGGTTTCTGCCCTGAGGTCTGTGTTACTGTCCGCCTGGAGCGTGGACGGTCTGGGCCTGAGGGCTGAGCTCGTCTGGCTGTTGGCAGGTGCCAAGCAGGCCCCCAGATGAGCCGGGCCCCGGACAGACGGGCTCTTCGGTGCCTGATGAGGCCCGTGTCTCTGGTCCTGTCTAGCTGGGGGCGCCCCTGGATGGCGGGGACCGTCACGGAGCTGTGCTGAGACTCAGCCAGGCCCTGGGCAACGTCACCGTGGTGCAGAAGGGGGAGCAGGACGTGATCTCTGACGGCCAGCAGGGTGAGTGGGCACAGATGCCACCCCGCGTGTCAGCCAGGCGGCACAGCGCTGGCCACCAGCCCCAGGAGGACCACGTGTCCGCAGCCCCGGGAAGCCTGGCTTTGTCCTGTTGCTCGGTGTTCTGCTCAGGGAGGTGGTCTCAGTGGGGCGTGGTGGCCGATGCTGCTTCCCTGCCGTGTGCGACGGCCCACAGAGGGCCCCCCACTGCAGACAGACGCGGGGACCGAGTGTCGGCTTGCTGCTTGTCCAGTTTACAGGAGCCCTGGGAAAGGAGACACCAAGGAGCAGCCGGTGGCGCGGGAGCCCCCAGGTGCCGAGCACAGCCCTGGGGGCCTCCTGCCCGTGCCCTCAGCCGGGCTCCAGGCTCAGCGCGCGACACCTCTGCTCCCTGTAGGGTCCTCCCCTGTCACAGTCCCCGGTGGCGCCAAGCCCAGCGGGCAGTGACCAGACAACTGGACATGCAGGGCTGCTGACCGGGTCATGGGAACCAGGAGGCAGAGAAGCACAGGCTTGGGCACGTGGGTGCACTTGCACACACTCACACACTACATACACGCACTCACACGCTACACATGCGCATGCATGCACACGCTGGACAGGAGACGCAGCGAGCATTCTCCGAGGGACCCTGAGGCCTGTGGGTTCTGCAAATGCTAGAAGGTGCTGTGATCCCTGACACAGTCAGAGGCACGACTGTTTCAGACACGTTCAAAGAAACAGAAACTTCTCACGGCGCAGACAAGTCCCAGCCGGGTGCTACCAGCTCCGAGTCTCCTGGAGGACAGGAGCCCTGGGGTGGGCGTGCCCGTCCCCTCAGACCCCGGGTGCTGCTTGAGGGGTGGCCTCCTGCCGTGCTTGCCTGGAGGCTGCCGCATGGGGACGGCGGGGAGGAGGGTGGAGGGCGCCCCCAACGCGTCCTCTTCTCCACAGTGCTCGTGTGCAGCCAGGAGGGCAGCGGCCGCAGGTGCGGGGGACAGGGGGACCTCCTGTCGGGCTCCCTGGGCGTCCTGGCACACTGGGCCCTCCAGACCGGCCCCCAGAAGACTAGCGGGTAAGTCCCGTCTTGTTCCTCCTGTTTCAGCAGCTCGTACGTATAGTAAGGAGCAGACTGGAATGCTCCCAGTGAAACTCCGGTGTCACGGGGAGAGCTCCCAGGGCGGGCNGGGACGCCTCACTGACGTGTCCGTGCAAAGGCGGGCGTGGTGAGCGGTGCCCAGGGCTCCCAGGTCAGGGCCCAGGTGGGGGCCCAAGCTGCCGTGCGCTTGCTGGTGGGGCAGGACAGCGGGGCCTCGCCTCGGGGCGGGGCTGCGGTGCTCTCTGTACTGAGTTGTCTCGTCGGCATCGGGTCAGCCTACGTGGCGCTTGGTGGCCCGTCTCGTTTCTCCGTGGGGTCGATTACAGCGCGTGCCCGAGTGCGCTATCCACATGCTTTCTGTGGGGCGGGCCTGACCCGTGTCCATATGTCTGTCCTCAGTGACCCCTGCTGTCTGTGTGGACAAAAGATCCCGCTTGCTTTGAGTAGCTTGGACTTAAGGTTTCTTTAAAATTGTGGATCACTTACGTCTAATCATAGAAGAGCTTCACTACGGTCGTGGACCTTTCTTCCTTTGGGGAATTACACCTAAATCACGGTTGTTATTAAAGGGCAGACCTGGTTGATTTCACTGGAGAGTCGTATATTTTTTTCTCAAACAGCCAGAATTCACCTTCAGTTTGGTCGTCAGCAAGGACGTTCTCAGACACGGGGATGAATACGCGGCTGCCCAACAAGCTGCCGGTACTGTCCATGGGTGCCTGCCATGCTGTTAGAGTGGAAGCAGCCCGGAGCGTGGCAGGCTCTCCCCATGGAAGGCGTAGGGCAGCAGTCACAGGGCCCACTGCATCTCTGCACCCTCTGCTTGGCGGGCGGCTGGGCGATGCTCCTGAATGAGGGGAGTGCCTGCCCCCTGGCTCCTCTGCAAACCCGGGCGTTCGCCGGCTCCAGGCAGGACACCACCCCCTAGGAGAGCGGCCCCCAGGGCAGGTCCGGCTCGGCCGTCGGCCAGTTTCCCACAGGACTGAGCGCCTGTCAGCCTCCTCCAGGGGCCAGCCGCCTGCCCTGAGGGGTTCCATCCTGCTCCGCAGGGTCCCTCGCAGGCCAGCTTGTGAACAGGCCCCTCGTCTAGAACAAGGGCCCCTGCCTGCCAGGGCAGCAAGGTCGGTGATGAAGTTAGCAATGGCTGCCAGGCCGTCCTGCTGCCGGGGGCAGAGCCGTGGACCAGTTCTGGACGGTTCGGGAGCCTGGCTGAGAGCTGGAGTGGAAGGAAGGCCCCCCGTTTTCCTGCTGGCCCTGCACAGCTGGGGCTCCCCGCCTGCGTCAACAGGGAGACGGGGCGACGCCGCCAGCCAGCTCGGTCCCTGCTCACCCTGCCGGCTCCCACCGTGCCACCCAGATGCCCTCACACAGCCCTGGCCCCGGGGCGTCTGCTTGGGCTGGTACCCCGTGAACCAGTGTTGAGGGAGCGCAGTGTGTGGGAGCTGGGCGCCTGCGGGGGCTTCCTCTGCTACGCGGCCCTGGGGAATGCATTACTGTCACCAGACCCAGCACATGCAAACCAACAGGCCCAGGCTGACGCTGCCCCTCACGCAGGGCCCAGGCGACCCTGGGCCGGGTCCCGCCCGCCCTCCCCAGGATCCCGTGTGGGGCTTCCGGCCTGTCTCCAGGCTGAGATCTCTGAACCGAGTCGGTTCTGAAAGGAAACCCACTCTTTAGCACCTCTGTTCCCACCGAAGGGGTGCTGGGGCCGTGTCGGCTCGGTTTATTTTAAGGGAAAACAGCCACAACAGCAACTTTCACGTGAAGGCTTTACTGTGACTTAAGGGTGCAGGACCGAGGCAGCCCTCAGCTCCTGGGTTTGGGGTCTTCCGTCCTCCGATCCAGCAGCTCCCACGTGGACGAGCCGCTCCTGTCCTGGGGAGGCAGGCAGCCCAGGTGGGTGGACGGGCAGGCGTCGGGGCTCGGGCAGGCCCGAGCCTGGGGCGGGTGTGCTCCCGGGAGAGACGCTGGCGCCTGCGACGGCTCACCTTGATGCTGATGCCGTGGACGGCCAGGTCCCTGCGCAGCGCGTCGCAGGCCTCCAGCAGGGGCTGCCGCTCCAGGAGCCGCTGCTGCCTCGCCTCCCCAGGGGCCTCCCCGGAGGCCAGAGCGAACTGTCGGACCTTCAGCCGGAAGCGGACCAGCTCCTCCACCAGGCTGTGCAGGGCGGCCGAGCTGCCTGCCCCTGGAACACACTGAGGGGTGCGGGGGTGTGTCGGGGTGAGCGGGGCAACTGGTGTGTGCGAGGGTGTGAGCTGGGTGTGTAGGCTTGAGTGGGTGTGAACAGGCAGCCGAGGGCCTGGGGCGCATCTTCGTCCCAGTGGCGTCCAGGCCCCGCCCCATCTCCGGCACAGGGTGGACTCAGGTGCTGGTGCCTAGGTGCCAGGATAGGAGGGCTGAGGCAGGCTCAGATGGGGGACCAGAGGCTGGCGCTGGACGCCCCCTGGACGGGGCTGGGCCTCTGCCGTCCCGGGGACCCTGACGAGCGGGACCTGCAGTGCTCACTGCAGCTGCTGCGTCCGCCGGGGGTTCCTTCAGGACACAAGGGGCCTGGAGCACACTGCGGCCGCTGGCCTGCTCCGGACTGCAGCCAACGTGTGCTAGCGCTCAGTGTGCGCGTGCGCCTTTGAGGACCGTGAGACGTCTTACACGCGTAAGAAGTCTGGCCTTATAATTACACATTAAAACCAGCATTTATGAAGGGGGAAAGCGTCTGTTATGCTGGCACGTAGCTGAAGTCCCGAAACAGGACTGAAAAGAGAAGGCAAGCATACCTGTCGATCGTCCAGAGAAATGCCAACAGTCTCAAAGAACTGCTCCACGGAGGCCACGATGGCTCCCAGCACGGCGGGGCTCCGGGGACCACGGGGCTCCTGTGACGGCCACGGGGGAGGGCGCTCAGAGGCCAGAGCGTGGCCCCCGCAGGTCAGCCTGGGCAGGCGGGGGCCGCAGCCCCCAGGGAGGCCGGGCGTGTGCTCCTCGTACCTGCGCCGGTAGGTGGCCCCCCGGGGGTCACGGGGTCATGAGCCTCTGCGCAGAGTCTGGCCCGGGGCGGGCGGGCCAGGGGCCAGCTGGGGTACCACCTCAGCCTCCACCCCTAGCTGACGTCGCTGTGACCCACTCAGACCCCGCGGAGCCCGGAAGGCGACGGCATATCTCGGGCTCCTGTCCACACCCGGGCCCCCAGCGGCCCCCTCGGGAGATGACTGCTCGTGGGGAGTCCTGGGGGCCTGGGCTGGGAGCGGGGCCACCTGGTGAGCTGCGAGTGCGGCCTGGGAGTTACCTCAGCGGCCGCCTTCAGCTGCCTGTTCCCGTGGTGGACGAGGTCCATGACGGCGTCCACCGCCCGCACCGTGTCGAAGTCGTCTGCCAAGGCTGCCTGCACAGCCGCCTTGGTGTGGCCCAGCCTGGGGGAGGAGAGCGCGGGGCTGTCGTCTGTCCCCCCACGTCCCCAGCTGCAGTCTCAGGTCCCCTGCAGGCCCCTCGCTCACACGTCCCACAGGCCCACCTGGCCATCCCTCGCCCCAGGACCCCCTGCTCCCGGGCACAGGGGAGGCCTGGCAGAGCCCCGAGCAGCCCCGCTGGAGACGCAGAGCTCTGCGGTGCGTGCTCCTGTACCCAGAGCTGCGTCACCCAGAGCAGCCGGCCCTCCACAGACAGACACACGGACTCCCTGCTCGCCTGCGAGCAGGCCGCCGCCCGCCTGTGCCCCGCCCTGGGGGCCCGTGGCCAATGGCTCCCGACCTCGAGGGTCCAGCGCTCGGCTCCATGCTGCGCTCCGCCTCGGGGGCAGGCAGGCCGCTTCATCTCCTCCCAACGCCCCTTCCCGAGCAGCCCCGGAGGAGTCCAGGCTCACCACTCTCCAGGGTCCCAGCGGGGGGGGCGTGACACCACACTCCCAGATCCGGCAGCCTCAGCCCCCAGTGCCCCAGCGGCCTCCTCTCTCACCCCCGTCATCTCCCCAGCTTCTCACTGTCCCTGATGTCAGCCGCAGACCCCCTCCCCACCCCACCTCCGTGTCCTGGACATGATTCAACAGCCTCTGGGCCCGCTCCCCACCCGCCCCGACGCGGCTCACGCCTTGGGGCCCTCGCTGTGCACCCACCTCTCCCACAGCACATCCTCCTGGACGGGGCCGCTGGCCAGCTGCCCCCTCACATAGGCACGCGCGTCCTCCACGAAGGCGGCCGTGGCCCGCAGCAGGCGCCTGGCCTCCAGCAGGGCGCCCTCGCTGTAGTCAACGGCTGTGGGTGGGGGCGGTCACGGCTGCAGCCTCGCCTGCGGGCCAGGGAGGGGCCACCCGCTCTGACCCTGGACACCGGGGGCGGCCCTGCTGAGGCTGCTGGTCAGGCCCTGGGCCCGCTCGTCTCTGTCGGCTCAGGATGCAGCAGGGGCGGTGGGAAGAACCCCAGGCCCCGTGAGGTGGAGGGGGGCTTAGGCCTGAGGGCAGACCCGTGGCCGCAGGGCGGAGCGCTGGGGCTGCTTCCCGGCCTCGGGGCGAGAGCAGCGTGCCAGCGGGGGGCGTCTCCCGGGTCGCAGGGTCCCCAGGAGCCGGTGGACTCAGGCCACGTGGCTGGCTCACCTGATCTGTAGCTGCTCCGCAGACAGAAGAGGCGGAAGACGTCTGGAGAGGCGGAGCGGAGGAAGTCCTGGCGGGGCACACGGGTGAGACGGCCACTGACCCTCCGGCTGGATGGACGTTTCTCTGCACGGCTTTCCCACCCACCTGCGGCCGCACCCACCCGCGCTGCGCCTGCTCATCTGGCCGGACGGCCCGGCCCGCGGCCCAGCTCACCCCGGAGAGGACGGGCGTGGGTGCCTGTGTTTCAGTGTGGTCAGCGCCTGTCTGAATCCTGCAGACTGCACTCTACTCAGCAACACTGAGCTCTGAGGAAGGTCCCCAGGCCTCACCAGGCCACCCCCGAGATCCACGTGAAGACCCGTCTGACCCGGTTATCTCCACTTCCACGTCCGCCTCCTGACACTCCTCGGAGTGTGGAAAAGGGGTCTTTCCCGGTCCTCTTAGCCCCCCACACCCGCCAACTGGAGGCCCACCCAGAGGGCGCTGCGGTCTGCGTGTGAATTACGGTCCCGAGCCCTGGGCCTTGACCGCCCGGAGACGGGCGCCCGAGTGCAGCCGTGACTGCAGCCGTGACTGCAGCGGCCGCACCAGGGAGGGGAAGAGGCCCAGGGACCCGGGTGGGCCTCCTGCTCAGGGCAGCCCCGCGGCGCGTCGGCAACGTGGGGCCCGAGAGGCGCGCTACCTTAATGGTGATGTAGTTCTTCAGCGACTTGGACATCTTCTCTCCTCTGCCCTTCACGTGCAGGTGCCCTGAAACGAGAGTGCAGCGGCTCATTCCTCACCAGGCAGGAGGGGGAGCCCTTCCCGGAGCCCAGCCTCTGGGCCCCCCGACCCGCTGGCCAGGAAGGCGGCCACGGCCACTGGCCGGGCGTCACCACGTGGGGGCCACCCTCCCCCACGACTCACAAACTGGGGGCGCCCTCCGCTTCCACGACGCAGGCCCGGGCAGCCTGAGTGCTTTCCCGCAGCAGCTGTTTCACCGGCATGCCCCCCCGGCACCAGCTCAGGCCTGTGCAAGTGAGACGGGGAGCCCGACCCCCCAGGACGCCTCCACCCGAGCCAGGACCTCCTCCACGACCGCCTGGGCTCCAGGCTCACTTCCCAGGAAACTTTTCCGGCAGAAGGTTCGTCCACCTTTCCTGACATGACTTCAACCCAGGGTGCCCAAGGCCAACTTTCCTGAGAACTGGATACAGCGCGGCTTCTAGAAAAACACCCGACCCTGAACACTAACTCTAGAAGCACATGCCGCTGCACCCAGTGCAGCGGACGCCTCACAGAACCGACGGCATCTGGAGAATGAAACCCATCGACTGCTGAGCCCCAAGTCCACCCCGTGTGTGCGGAGGCAGGAGGCCGTGTGCGGAGGCAGGAGGCCGTGTGCGAGCCTGCGACCCCGAGGACCGTAGCCTCCAGGCTCCTCTGCCCCGGGACCCTCCAGGCAGGAACACTGGAGCGGGCTGCCATGCCCTCCCCCGGGGGGTCTAACTGGCCCAGGGACAGAACCACGTCTCTTGCGTCTCCTGTTTGGCAGGTGGGTTCCTCACCACGGCACCACCTGGGAGTCCAGGAAAACAGGTCACTTCTCCAGGTGCTGGGACACACCACTCTTCCTCCAGAACACAGCGAACCCTCCCACCCGCCCGCATCGAAACGCCGGGACCCATGCGTGTGCACACACGGTCACCCGGGGCGCCGGCGCCGGCCCCGCGTCCTCATGAGCAACACCGGCGGCTAACGGGTCACCCGATCCCGGCCCAGGGACGGGAGCACCGCGTCGCCGGGCCGTGACTCCCCCCCGCTCAGGCTGCAGCGCTCTGCTCTCCCCAGTCCCTCCCCCGGGGGAGACGGTTCCACATGGCTTCTGAAGAGAGGTGTGGGCCCCTGATGGGAAACACGGGTGCCGGGGGCCCTGCCGGTCCCCACCCAGGAGCCCCGGAGAACGGCTCATCGGGCGCTGGGCCAGCAGGAGGGAGTGATTCCGGCCAGTCAAGCTCCGAGCACTGCACGAAGTGCGCTCCACCACTCGCTGTGTGCGTCACCACTCGCTGGGCGCTCCTGGGAGTGGGCGGCTGGTGTGAATCACGAGCTGCTTCAACAGTGAGGCGGAGAGCGCGCTCAGAGGCTGACGGACGCGCGTGGTGGCGCCGCCACAGCTCCAGGCCAGCAGTCATGACCACCAGGGCGGCCCACTGAGACCCCCCGTCACAGCTTCACTGAAGGGAACGGCTCTGGAACAGCACTGCTGGTTTCCCGAATTCTCTTCGGCTCACATTTCAGTTCCAAAACACGCACTTGGCTTTCCCATCCCAGGAAGTTCATGTCCGACCGACTGCACGTCGGAGACAGTTGGAGGGGCGGCTGTTCCTCGGTCTACGAGGTGATCTGTTTCTCAGCCGTGTCTGACTCTTTGCAACTCTGCAGACAGCAGCACTCCAGGCCAGGCTGCCCCGTCCGTCACCAACTCCCGGAGCTCACTCAAACTCGTCCATCGAGTCGGTGGTGCCACCCCACCATCTCATCCTCTGTCGCCCCCCTCTCCTCCCGCCTTCATTCTTTCCCAGCATCAGGGTCTTTCCCAGCGAGTCGGCTCTTCGCATCAGGTGGCCAAAGGCTTGGAGCTTCAGCATCAGTCCTAAGCGTTCAGGGCTGCCCTCCCTTAGGACGGGCTGGGCCGACTAGCGGCTGTGGGCGCGCCCGGCGGAGCCCCCGCAGAGCTGCCGGGACAGAGGCGGCAGACTGGCGGGAGCCGGCACTCACCGGAATGCAGGAAGTAGTTGCCCCACTGCGGGCACCGGTGGAAGGCCTCGCACTGGGCGATCTCGTTCTCGTGGTGCGGGAACGCCAGGTCCACGCCACCGGAGTGGATGTCCAGCCGACTCCCGAACACCAGGCTGCAAGGCACAGGGCAGAGCAGGGGGTTACCCGGGTCCAGCCACACTGCCTCCACGCCCTTCCTGTGGGCACGCCTGCCAGCCCTCCGCACACATCAGACAGAGCCGTTCTAAGCGCATGATAGCCCGGCTGACGCGCAGAAACTGAGATTCTGCTGTCACACCATGCAAACCCCGAGTTCACAGCTGTTTCTCCTCGTAAAGACACTCCACTTTCTCCGCTCTGCAGCGAAGATGTGGTTTTAAAAATATCAAAGCGTCTGCACGCTCGGTTGACCGAGCCAGGCACCGCCCCAGCGTCCGGATCAGCACAGGTGAGGCTTACCTGGCGATGGTGGAACATTCGATGTGCCAGCCAGGCCTCCCGTCGCCCCACGGGGAGCCCCAGAAAGGCTCCTGTGGCTTCGCCGCCTTCCACAGAGCAAAGTCACTGGCGTGCCGCTTGTCGGAGTCAGCTGCCAACGGGAAGTGGTCCGTCAAGGGAGGGAACCCACAGCCAGCGTCACAGCGGCCACGAGCAGCTGGGACGCCCACCCCAGAGCCCGCTCCTCCAAGAGGCGACCGCACGTCCCTCCTGCAAGTCTCTTCTTCCCACGTGCAGGCCGCAGCCCCCAGGCCCCCTGACCAGAGCACGCCAGAAGCACCTGGGCCCCCAGCCGTCAGCCCAGAAAATTTTTTTTTCTTATTTTTTCCTAAAAGGTGTTGCTGATCCTGGAATGTGTACTGGACGTTCCCTCCCCACTTCCTGAAGGCCAGGCCATCCCTTGCCGGTGTGGACGGTCAGGGCAGCGGGAGGAGCGCCCGGAGCAGAGGTGACGAGCACCGCTCAGGAGTCGCACCCGGCCAGGGGCAGGACTGACAGGACGCGGTCCGCAGGCCGGGGCTATGCCCGAAAACACCTGTTCTGTCGGGGTTCTGATTGCTTGTGTTTGATTCTGTTACACAGTATCCTTTTAAAAGTGTTTTTAATATAGTTCTATATACTTACTATTGCTTCTCTATAAAACCGACTTTGACCTAACAGAACCCTGGAACAGAAGAGGGTATAGGAATAGACTCAAACATGGCAGGAAGGCGACAGATGTTGAAATGTGTTTGGGAACCTGCTACAGGGGAAATTCACATGGCGTTTACATACGATGGACCACCTTGGGGATTTAATACAAGAGCGGCAGGACGGACGAGAGCGTTAAGACAGGACACACGGACGAGCGTGTGCGCAGAGGTGACTGGGGAGGAACGAGGCCGGGGAGCCCCGAGACCTCCACGTGGGCTCTGGTCCAAAACCCCTAAATTTAAACCTCAGCTGTGATCGACGCCTGGCAGTGACCGTGTCTGAGGAGCAGGCGTCCTCGTCCCCGACCCGCCTTGGGAAGGTCTGGCTCTCTCCCTGGAAGCCCCGCAGGAGGCAGGGGGACCCACCTGGCTCTCCCACCGGCCCAGGTGCCACGCCAACCAGCTTGCCGTACCTGTCGCCTCGTGACTGCAGGTCGAAGTAGACGTTGCCTGTTTCGTTAAGGGAATGGGGAAGCCCACTTCTCAGCCATCAGCACCCGTGTCTACGCACGCATCACATCTAACAGTGTTAGCACTTAAGCACAGGACGCGGCCTCTGGCCCCAGCCGGCCCTCCCTGCATGTCTAAACCGCGACTGACAACCCTGTGCTAGGGAAGCGCACATGCGGACGCGCCACAGCCGTCCAGTGGTGGAGGTGGAAACACAAAGGGAAGGTCGCCAGGTTCGCTGGCGGCCTGCATTCAGCTCTAGCCCCCATGTTACACAACCACCAACCGAGACGCCCCTTCCTGGTCCAGACACCGCGAGAGCACCCTGCCGCTCAGACCGCAGGCAGCCCCTCACACGTGCATCCCGTGGGGCGCCTTCCCCGAGCTGCACGTGGGCTCCCGGGGCCCCTGGGGAGCCAGGGCGGCCCCCGCCCCTCTGACCCATGAGGTGGTCGGGGGGAAGGGGCCGTGTTCAGGAGGGCTGCGGCCACGGGCACCGGACCGCGCTCCTTATGGCCAGGGCACACCACGGTCAGCGCGGGGCCGAAGCCAAGACTTTTCACCTGGACAAACCTGTGACTTCTCACCTGCGCCTGCCTAGCTCCGACCCAGCCCTGACGCTCGTCTGCAACGCCCTTCTCGGCCTTGAGGATGGGGGCTCACTGTCCGTCTGCACTGCCCTTCTTGGGGGCCGCGGCCTGGACGGGGGCTCACCGTCCGTCTGCACTGCCCTTCTCGGGGGCCGCGGCCTGGACGGGGGCTTACCGTCCGTCTGCACTGCCCTTCTTGGGGGCCGCGGCCTGGACGGGGGCTCACCGTCCGTCTGCACTGCCCTTCTCGGGGGCCGCGGCCTGGACGGGGGCTCACCGTTTGCTGTGCAGTAAGCATGCCCGCTGGCGACGAGTCTCTCGATGAAGGCGACGATCTGAGGCACGTGCTCGGTGACCCGTAGGTAGGCGGTGGGCGGGAGGACCTGCGGGGGGCACAGACCCACGGTCTGCCCGGCCCCGTGCAGACGGAGGTCCCGCCGGACCGGCTCCACCGCTCAGGCTTCTCACCAGCCACCTACCTTCAGGGCCTCCATGTCCTGTTTGAAGTCTTCTTCGTAAAGACGGGCCAGGGCCGCGGGCGACACGCGCATCTGCGAGATAATGAGGCGGGGCTCCGTCTGCAGGGGTCAGGATGGGGCCTCGGAGGGCAGCCGCCCCCACGGGCCCTGCTCACAGAGGGCCCCGCTCACAGAGGGCCCCGCTCACAGAGGGCCGTGGCCTGCATTCCCCCAGAACGACAGTCGTCCTGGAAGCCGCAGCCCGGGCATGTTTACTGAAGAGATGAACCCAGTGAGCAGAGTGTCTTCACGGCAGTCGGGGGCAAGACACGCATGCCTTTCTTAGCTCTCTTTGCAATGTGGAGACTGTCCCACTGAATCCCCCCAGACGGCCCTGGGGTCCCGAGTACACGGTAAGACGCAAGGGACGGAAGACACCTGGTCGGGTCGCCAGGCCCCGTGGCTCCCCCTGAGCGGCCCCTGGTGGCGGAGCGGACCTCCGCGAGAAGCAATCAGCCAGCATCTGCCAGGCGCAAAGGCCAAGCAAACCCCAGACCAAAAACCCGGGGTCACTGTGCCGCTTTGGAAGTTTCTAACGGTACGCAATTCTGGACCCAAAGAGCAGCAGATGGCCTAATGAGTGTGCCTGGTTTTCCGAGTTTTCCTCATGAGTTTCCTGAGCAGTAATCCTCTCCTGGGGGCGGGAGGGAAGTGTGCCCCCGCCCAGCCCCTCCCGGAAAGCAAACACCTTCACTGTCTGTCCCTCCTCCCGAAACCCGCACGCAGCCTGCACGTGGTGTGCGCGGCTAAAGCCACACGGTGTGCAGGCCCTGGGCATGCAGCGCGCTGAGCCGTGACGCACACGAGCGCGCACACACGGGGGCACCGCCCTGAGCCACAGACCACACGCGACACACGAGTGAGTGTGCTCACACACACACACGGGACAGACCACGTGACGCCCTGCTCGAGGACACGCGTGCACACCCTGGGTGGCCGCTGCCAGCGCCTCCAGAGGAACCTGAAACTGAGCACCTCATTCAGGCGCCGCTGAGGACCCGCCAGACCACGGTCCTGGTGGCGCCAACTGCAGACAGCACCTTCTCACCCCGCCTCTCACCCGAGTCTCTCCCGTTCGGAGGGAGCCTGAACACCTCGAGTGTTTAGGGACCATCTGCACCGAACCGTCTGCAGCTAGACTATGGCTGTATTGGGCTGCAGGTCCTTAAAGTCTTGTCTTATGGATATGGAGGAAGTATTTTCAAGAAAAGAAATAGACCTTTTATTCTCCATATGAGTTTCAACTGTTTCCAAACGTCTTTCAACTTTACGGTTATTTTATGGCACGCAGAAAATTTCATTTTTGTATTTAGCAATCTTTTACGTTTCTCAACCTTTTCTGGGTTTGGAAACAAACTTAGCAAAGCCTTCTGAACAGGAGGCTACAAAAAAGCGCCCCAGGGTTTACTCTAATAATCCGCGCTTCCACATCTTTATGTGAAATCTCTGATCAGCTTCAATCTGGTTGCGAGCCATATATCCAACTTTGGTTTATTTCTTCCCCCAGATGGTCGCCCAATTGTCGACTTCTTACTGAGTAATTCCTCTGTCCCCCGCCGATGTGAAATGCCATCTTTACCAAAAACAAATTTCCATAATTTACTGTGTCTGTCTCTGGACATTCTAGCGTGTCCCATCGCCTGTCTCTTGGTATAACTGTGAATTGGTGTTTCATCTCCATGGTCTCCAGACACAGAAGGCAGGCGAGGGTGGGAGGGACAGAGGAGGCTTGGGGGGGGCAGGGGGCGGTCAGCATCGCCACAGGTGTGGAGGGCATGTCGGCCTGGACCTTGTGTGCAGACACACAGCTTCCCCCGGGCCTGGCCTGCCTCTACAGAGCTGTGCAAAAGGGCAAAGGGTAATGGAAAACAACTTTCTGCAGCTCCTGAATGGTTAGCAATCGGTAGGCGCCTCCTCCTCCGGGCTCTCCTTTCATGGACTTGCTCTGCTCGGCCTGCCTTTCTGCTCGCCCCTGGGAGCTCCAGACACAGGCGGTCTGGCCTTGGTGGGGACACGTCGGGCCCTTCACACGCACGCCGGGGCCCCTCTGCTCACAGTGGCTCCTCTCGGTCCCTCGGCGGGACCCTGGGGACGGTCACAGGTGACTGTAGGCCGGAAGTGGACACAAGCTGCTGCTGGTGTGGAGGACAGGGAATCAGACCCCCAAACGAAGCAACTGGACCAGAACCTCCAGGCCCCCGGGCCCCCCGAGAGGGGCTCATGCTGCTCTCTCCATGGGACCGCCTGAAGGGGGCGCTGCTGACACTCTGGCCAAGGGCCCTGAGAGCCCAGGCCAGCCCCGGGGGCGGCAGGCGGAGACTCTTTAGAGTCCCTTGGACTGCAAGGAGATCCAACCAGTCCATCTGGAAGGAAATCAACCCTGCATATTCACTGGAAGGACTGATGCTGAAGCTCCAGTACTCTGGCCACCTGATGTGAAGAGTCAACTCACTGGAAAAGACTCTGATGCTGGGAAAGATTGGGGGCAGGAGGAGAAGGGGCGACAGAGGATGAGATGGCTGGATGGCATCACCGACTCGATGGACATGGGTTTGAGCAAGCTCTGGGAGTGGGTGATAGACAGGGAGGCCTGGCGTGCTGCAGCCCATGGGGTTGCAGAGTCGGACATGCCTGAGTAACTGACACAGCCATGATCCCCTGGGCTGAGCGCCACGCCAGGCAGGCAGGCAGGGGACCTTGAACGCGCGTCCAGCCTCCCTCCCGGAGAGAAGGGCACGCAGGCCAGGGTTCCAAAGCACAAAGACAGTAACTCCACTTCAATCCCCCAGACATTTAGTATCATTTTTCTTAACACAAAATGTAACCCTGCGAATATACCCTGTTTCTCTTCATCACTCCCCCAGAAATCCTCCTGCAGCTTTTATTCCTGACAAACAATAAAACTCTGCCAAAAGTTAAAGTCAAGACAGCGATTCAGAGAAATGAAATATAAACTATTTTAAGAGCACACGCCGAAGCAGATGGCATGAAGGATGCGGCCACCATCAAAGAAACCTTGCCTCTGGTGAGAAGAGCAGCCTTTTCTTGGACACTAAGAAACAAGCAGGTGTTTCCATAACTCCGTGCTTCACGCAGAAGCAGATAAATCTGCTGAAGCAGACTCTATCTTCAGAACAAAAAAGACTACGCGATGCCAGGTTAGCATCCTGCTGTGTAACAAGTATGGACGTGCTCAGCTGGCAAAAATTAAAACACTCTCTACGCTTATCATTTCTAAACCAATTCTGCCAACGTTTTTCCCTGTCAGCCCCCACCAGCTGAGCCTCATGACAGGTGGAGAGCGTCCCTCCGACTCTGAAGATTCACAGGCAACCCCAAAACAGCCAGCACAGGGACACGCCCGGGCGGCCTCAGGACCCGCCGAGCGGACAGCCCGGGCACCTCCTCCTCAACCAGCCCGGCCCCCTCTCTGTGGGGGTTACCCCCCACACCAACACTCGCCCACCTGTGCATCAGAGTCCCCCACCTCACCCTGCCCTTCTCAGACAGCCAGGCCCGGCTCCAGCCCATGTCCTGCTCAGCAGCGCAGGGCTGACCTCCCCATTAAGGCCCGGGGTCCTGCTCAGCCCCAGCCGAACCGCGGTAGCCTCCAGAGGGACTGGCAGGCCTGTCCCTTGCCCCATATGTCCTGACCGTGGACAAGAAGCCGCTGCGTCCTGCATCGGCATCGCTCAAAGGCTCCTCTGGACCCCAGCGCCACAGGCCCAGCGAGTGTCTGAGCACAACCTCAGTGAAGACGGTCCCAGGCGGCCCCAGGGGGACAGCGCAGGGCCCTGCCGGGTGGCGGGAGTGGGCCTGCTCCAGCAGCCGGGGCAGCCCGCCGGCTTCCCGCCGCCACCTCCCACGCCCCCTCAGCTCCCCACTCACGGCGCCCACGGCCACACCAGCATCGCGTGACCTCGAGCTGGGCTTATGTGGTGGCCAGGGCAGACTCCTGACCAAGGGGAAACGAGGCACAGGCCGGGGAAGTGGAGATCAGACAGAACAACGTGGAGTCAGCGCCGCGGAGACCAGGAGGGTCACTGAGTACCCCCGACACCCTCCCCCGAATGCTGAATGAAGGCAGTCAGTAGGAAACAGGAAGACGGGCTTCCCAGAAAATAAATCTAAGAGAAAATGACAGAACACGGGAGGAACGCAAGAGTCCAAAAGCCAGGATGGAAGGTTCAGATGGTCCCTGCGGTGGAACGTTGCCTCTTAAAATGCTGACGAGGACTTAAGAACCCGAAAAAACACTCAAAANTAACAAGTGAGAAAATCAAACCTCACAGGAGCGAAACTCCCAAGCCAGCCTCTGAGTTCCCCCTGTAACAGGGAGAGAGGTACGTCCGGCAGGCTGACGGGGCAGGGAGGGCCTGGACTCAGCCCGGGAGGGGTCCTCGGGATGAGAGCGTTCAGTGAGGGCAGGGTCGACCAAGCTTCTCTCAGCAGGGTGAGGAGACCTCTCTTAGCCTCACGCGGTCACGTGTGGACAGCAGGCGTGAGAGGTCTCGCGAGGCGCAGACGACTGTCAGATGGGGGTCGGCCACTCACCGGTCAGAGCACCGCTCAGCGTGACCCACGCTCACCTCGTTGGCGCGCCTGATTATCTTATCGTCCACGTCCGTGATTCCCATCACCATGACGACGTTGCATCCAAACACCCTGGTGAGGATCCTCCGAATTATATCAAACCTGACGTAGGAGCTGAAAGGAAGAACGTTACGGCATCTTTTACCCTGGAAGTCACTGCTGCGATCTTCAGGAGAGTCTGCAGCCTCAACTGTGAAGCCGCACAGCTGCGTGATCAAGGACGGTCAAGGGCAGCTGGAAGAGGAAAAGCCTTTCGCTGGCCCTCTTGGGTCCGCATGAGAAAACTAAGGCGCCACCTCAATTTCAGGACCCAACACGAGCACTTTCACCTTTAGAGCTGTTGTTTGAGCGAGTTTACACCTGCTCCACTGTATGAAGAGTCACTCGTGATGTAAAGTCGGGGGGCGGCCAAGATGCTGGGTGCTTTTACCGCCCATGTTCATGTTCTCAGATAACTAACGCTTGACCGTGTTGAGAGACAGAAGCAGATAATAAGTCAAGACAGAGATGATCCCATCAAAGCTGGAAAGGTCACTCCCAGGAAGTGTGCACACAGCTGTGGAAAGTGGGAACTCCAGCTTACGGGCAGGCTGAATGGGGGCAACTCAGACTTGAGAAAGCAAGGGTTTAAAATCCAGCTCAGCTCAGTCGCTCAGTCATGTCTGACTCTTTGCAACCCCATGGACTGTAGCACGCCAGGCCTCCCAGTCCATCACCAGCTCCCAGAGTACACCCAAATCCATGTCCATTGAGTTGGTGATGCCATCCAACCATCTCATCCTCTGTTGTCCCCTTCTCTTCCTGCCTTCAATCTTTCCCAGCATCAGGGTCTTTTCCAGTGAGACAATTCTTTGCCTCAGGTGGCCAAAGTATTGGAGTTTCAGCATCAGTCCTTCCAACGAATATTCAGGACTAATCTTGGATTAAAATCCAATATCTACCTAAAATCTCAAGAAACTAGATTCCCCAAAAGAGCAGCCTTAACTCTCTGGGTCAGCTAGCCTCATGCTCGTCCCTGTTACACACGCGGCCTCTCCGAACCTGGGCTCATAAAATCATTTTCCCTTGAAAACAAAGCCCCTCCTCATTGTGTCCCTTGTGTTCCCACACCCACCCACCTTGCACACAGCTGACGCCAAATCCTAGGGCCAAGCCACCTCTGAAACTCCTTCCCAAGAAGCTAAGAGGTTAAACATCCCTTCGAAGCCTCAGACTGCCAATTCACAAACTGGACGAAAGTCTACTATCTCACACGGTTGCGGCACATAACCTCAGGGCCTGTGCAGCAGAAATTTCAGCTAATTCTGATTATAAATATCATCCCAGTGGCCCTCATTGTCAAGTCAGGAAAACACTACAACTAATGAGATTTTAAGAGACGAAGTTAACAAGAACTTAAAACAGAGTGAAAGAAAAAGTTGAATCACATGTGTGGCTAGAAGGAGCTGGTGGCGAGGGGCAGGTGCTGGGGGGCCCGATACCCGAGGGTGGCCGCTCCCTGGGACTCACCCGCCCTCTGGGCACCTTGGGAACCCAGGGGTAGGTCCACTCACCAGTCTGAGGCTGCTCCACACATGGGAACCTGGACTCTGCAGCTGGCCCAGCTCAGCGCTGCCCACTGGGGACCCTTCCCAGGTTACACTTGGGAGGTAACAGCACCACCAGCTGGTGCGGTGAGAGAACTGCACGGGCTGGGGTGTGAGCAGCGTTTAGAACAGTGCCGGGCAGAGTGCTGTCCAGCTAAGCACCTGTCTCTTTAAAGCAGAAGCAGGTGGGGAGGAAGGCATGGAGGCAGGAACCTGGAAAGTGAGCAGGGACAGACCCACAGACGAGGCGGTCTTGGGCGTCCGGCTTTTGAACTCAAGAGCAGTGGACTGTGCCTGACCATCCCAGCCCCTGAGACCACAGCCCTTTCCGATGTCTTAGGTTTCTGCCTCACAAGGGACACCCCCACTTGATGACTCTTCCTGAGTGATGGGTCCCCAGAGCGGTCACCCTGGCCAGGGAGTCGGACGGGGGGCTTCTGGGGTGTTGGGAACGCTCTGTCTCTCCGTCTGGGGGCTATGAGCATCTCAGCTGGGCGGTACACTGCAGGTCGGCACGCTTTTCCGCATGGCTAAGGACAAGCACAGGTTGCAACTGATGCTCCTGGGTGAAAAATAAGGGTGAGACTGCCTCGCTCCCCCTTCCTTTCAGAATTTCTTCCCTAGTCCTTTCAAAATATATCTAAATGTTTCCAATGGCTAAGTAAGCCTTATTGAGTCTCACAACTCCTGAAGTTTCAAGGACCCAGAAGCCTCTCTTTGAAATGAAGTTGCCAAGGTCACTTTCACCACTGAACAAGAGGAGCCTAACCTGTGGGACTACGGGCTGTAGACCTGCCTGAACCAGAAGGCTGGGCCCACCCAGCTCACAAGAAACCTCGCTCTTCGGTTCTGTTATTTCTGTGATCCTTTCAGCAGGGGCCAGTGCACCCCATACTCGTTTCATTCTCCTTCAGTAACAAAAATGTTTTCTCTTTTGCCTTTGTGGAGGGCTTTTCCAGGGTCGGACAAACAGTAACCTCTATTTTTTCTGGTATTTCCCTAACATATTTAATACTTCGAAAAAGAGATCAAAATATGCTTTTTATAACTAACAGCACTAAAAGACCCTGATGCTGAGAAAAATGGAGCAGGGAGGAGAACGGGGCAACAGAGGATGAGATGCTTGGATGGCATCACTGGCTCGACAGACGTGAGTTTGAGCAAGCTCCGGGAGACGGTGAAGGACAGAGAAGCCTGGCGTGCTGCAGTCCATGGGGTCACAAGGAGTTGGACACGACTGAGCAACAACAAATTAATAGTAAGTTAGCCCAAAGTGAGAGGGAAAAAATGACTACTGTTCATTTTGTTACAATACACACAAAAAAGTTCAGATCTTGCTGGGTGATGCATAATTTCTAAAATACTAAATAAAGGTAACTTTTAATCCAGATCTGAAAGATAAATTTAAGAGGTGCACAAGAGAACAGACAAAATATTAGGAAAAGCCGCAATGTGGACAAGCCGAGGAGACAGAGACAGAGACAGAGACCGCACAGGGAGGTCAGGGGCTCCCGCTCACCTGCCACGCCGCCGAAGGCGTGCCCTCCCAAGAGCCACCTATCCGGGAGAACCGGTGAGCCTTCACCAGCTTCCCACGCCAGGGACTGGGCTAAGCAGCACTTTGTGGGTTTTATTTCATTAAATTGTCAAGATTCAAAAGAATATTATTATCCCTATCCGAAAGAAGAAGAAACCAGGACTCAATAATAAAGTGACCTGTCCAAAGTTGGGAAGTAAATGGCGGGGGTGGGGGGGGCAGAAACACCTGATCAGCTGACTCAAGGGCCCTCTGAATGGCCTCATCTCACTAAACACAAGAAACATCTGATTGCAAAACGGTCCTTTCCCTTGCTCTCACTGTGTCTCGCCACCTGAAATGGGACCAAGTGCTTAGCACTGCTATGGGGACCAAGTGAGGATGAAATATGTATGCTTCCCACAACGCCTGGAATAC
>SJYQ01005561.1:34084-48209 GCA_006410935.1 Redunca redunca | reverse complement strand
GTAATATTGTATACATATTAATTGGTGAAAAAGTATAACTCCTTGAGTTTTACTCTGCAGTATTTTGGATTATTTGGTTGCCTTTTTCTTAGAAGACCAGTGAGGTTGAATATTCTTGCAAAAATTCACAAAACATCCAGTATCCAAGACCATCCAATCTTTGACATACTTGATTGTGCTATTCGGGAAAAGAAGCAACACAGAAGCAATGGCAGAACTGAAAAAATAATAGCCTAGAAGTCAGGAGACCTGATTTCTGGCCCAGGGTTTATAATTAAACCACTATGTGACCTTGGGCAACACACTTAAACTCCTAAGCTGCAGCTCAGTTTAAGATAAGTGATAGTGAAGTCACTCAGTCGTGTCTGACTCTTTGCGACCCCATGGACTGTAGCCTATCAGGCTCCTCTGTCCATGGGATTTTCCAGGCAATAGTCCTGAGGTGGATTGCCATTTCCTTCTCCAGGGGATCTTCCCAACCCAGGGATCGAACCCGGGTCTCCTGCATTGTAGACAGACGCTTTACCATCTGAGCCCCCAGGGAGGCCCCATATTTAATCCTAAATATGGACTTCCCTGGTGGCTCGGTGGTAAAGAATCCACCTTCCAATGCAGGAGACATGGGTTCAATCCCTGGTCTGGGAAGATCCACATGCCACAGAGCAACAAGCCCATGTGCCACAACTACTGAGCCTGTGCTCTAGAGCCTGGGAACCACAACTACTAAGCCCACACTCTGCAACTGTTGAAGCCCACATGTCCTAGAGCCTGTGCTCTGCAACAGGAGAAGCCACTGCAATGAGAAGCCCATGCACTGTAACGAACAGTAGCCCCCACTCACTGCAACTAGAGAAAAGCCTGATCAGCAACAAAGACCCAGCACAGCCAAAAACGAATAAATAAGAATTCGACTGTAGTGTGCGTGTCTGTGTATGTGTTAGCCACTCAGTCATGTCCAACTCTCTGTGACCCCATGGACTGCAGCCTGCCAGGCTCCTCTGTCCATGGAATTCTCCAGACAAGAATACTGGAGTGGGTTGCCATTTCCTTCTCCAATGCAAATTTTAGTAGCAGTAGTGTAGTCCCTGAGTCACGTCTGACTCTTGCGACCCCACAGACTGTAGCCTGTCAGGTTCTTCTGTCCATGGGATTCTCCAGGCAAGAATACTGGAGAGTGGGTTGCCATTTCCTTCTCCATCGAATGCAGTACACCAGAGCAATAACTTTAAACTGCATCAGGTCTTCACTTACTTTTTAATCTCTTTTTACATGTTCTGGCAACAAGTTCCTCTTGAAAAAAATGAGTATTGACAAAGTTTGGAAATAATTTCCTCTGATATCCAAATAATTAGAGTAGCTGAAAAGCAAGTAAGGGTAATTTATCTGATATTTATGCTGCTATCACTGAAATCCAAATAATCATCATATCCTTCAAGGTTAAGAATTATGGGACATCAGCATGAACACAAAAGGGCATCAGTGACCACTTCCATGGATCTCCCCCCCACCCAAATTCCCTGGTTTCTCACCTTGAGCACTGCTGACATCTTGGGTCAGAACATCCTTTGGTGGGGGTGGGGAGCATGACCTGGTCATTATAGGATATTTAGCAGTTACCCTGATTTCTACCCACTATATGTCAGTAACATCCCCCACAGCTATAATAACCAAAAGGCCTCCAGACACTGAGGTGACCCTCAATTCCTTTGTAGTGGTGGTGGTGGTTTAGTCGTTAAGTCATGTCTGACTTCTGTGACACCATGGACTACAGCCTGCCAGGCTCCTCTGTCCATGGGATTCTCCAGGCAAGAATACTGGAGTGGGTTGCCATTTCCTTCTCCAGGAGATTTTCCTGACCCAGGAATCAAACCCCGGGTCTCCTGCATGGCAGGCAGATTCTTTACCAACTGAGCTATAAGGGAAGCCCCAATTCCTTTGTAATTAAGCTTATACAGAGACTTGCAATTTTCAGTGTGTCATTTGCTTATGACATAGCCTCATTAATACAACATGGAGGATAAATAATACAACATGGAGTAATCAACTTCTGTCAGCAATCTGGATTCTCAAAAGCATAATCTTATCAATTAATGTGCATTTTACACACATACACCAGATAAATACTTTTGTAAAGTGACTCACACTGCAGAACCTCTCCATTTATCTTTCTCAGAACCAAAACAATGTTTTCACACAAATAGAAATTTCAGTAGCTGATATTTTATGTCTGCACTCAGTCACTCAGTCATGTCCTACTCTTTGTGACCCCATAGACTGTAGCCCACCAGGCTCCTGGAGCCATGGAATTTCCCAGGCAAGCATACTGTAGTGGGTTGCCATTTCCTCCTCCGGGAGATCTTCCTGACCCAGGGATCGAACTCGTGTCTCTTAAGCCTCCTGTGTTGGCAGGCAGATTCTTTACCACTGTACCACCTGGGAAGCAGCTAGTATTTTAGATTAATATATTTAGAGCCCATGATATTTCTCTTTAAGGTTGGAACATTGGCTTTAATTTACAGATAAACGTTTCCAACAAACTATCCATCTATCACTTAATTCTCTTCCAACAAATCCCCATGCTTCCTCTTACTCACCTAACTGTTCACATGTACTGGTTTCCAGTGACTGGGTCCTATACCTAGTCATCCACCTTTTCATCTAAGTTTTGACAGAGGGTTATTCCAGTTCCTTGGGTCTGTACATATAAGCAAACTGGGAAGAAGAGCTAATGAGAGCTTATCAGTCATAAAATAATAGGATCAACCAAACATATAGGGAATATCATTAATGCTATGTGGACACAAAAATATATACATATTAGACATGAAAGAACACAGAACAGAAACAACCACAGAATGAATTATATCAATTACATGCCCAAAATCATTCAGCTAACTCATTTCATAGGCTGATAGTAGAACATTAGAGCTAACAGTATTCAGATTGAAGCTGTAGATGAAAAAGTAGAGTTAAGATCCAACCAATCCATCCTAAAGGAAATCAGTCCTGAATAGTCACTGGAAGGACTGATGCTGAAGCTGAAATTCCAATACTTTGGCCACCTGATGTGAAGAACTGACTCATTTGAAAAGACCCTGATGCTGGGAATGATTGAAGGCGGGAGGAGAAGGGGATGACAAAGGATGAGATGGGTGGATGGCATCACCGACTCAATGGACACGAGTTTGAGTAAGCTCTGGGAGTTTGTGTTGGACAGGGAAGCCTGGCATACTGCAGTCCATGGGGTCGCAAAGAGTCAGATGTGCCTGAGTGACTGAACTGAACTGAGAGCTAAGTTTATGGGTTTGGGACTCAACACATGGAAGGATACCAACATGACAATGGTGGTTACATCTGAGGAGGAGGTTAAAAAAGAACATTCATTTTTTACTCAAGATGCTTCTATATTATTTTTTAAGATAAACATGTAATCACATGTTACTTCTATAATTAAAAACCAAGAGGTAATAAGCCCATGAACCTATGGTCAATTAATCTATGACAAAGGAAGCAAGACTACACAATGTTGGAAAGACAGTCTCTCCTACACATGGTGCTGGAAAAACTAGATAGCTACATGTAAAAAAAAATATGAAATTAGATCATTCTTTAACTACACACACAAAAATAAGCTCTAAATGGATTAAAGACCTCAATATGAGACCAAACACTAAAAAATTTCTAGGGAAAACACAGGTAGAACACTCTCTGACATAAATCACAGCAACATCTTTTTCAATCCATCTCCCAGAATAATGGAAATAAAAACAAAAATAAACAAATGGGACCTGCTTAAAAGCTTCTGAACAGCAAAGGAAATAATAAACAAAACAAAAACACAACCCACAGATTGGGAGAAAGTATTTGCAAATGATGTGACCAATAAGGGATTAGTCTCCAAAATTTACAAATAGCTCGTGATGCTTAACAGCGTCAAAACAAACAACCCACTCAAAAATGGGCAGAAGACCTAAATAGACATTTCTCCAGAGAAGACATACAGATGGACAATCAGCATAGGAAAAGATTCTCAACATCACTAATTATTAGAGAAATACAAATCAAAACTACAGTAAGATACCACCTCACACCAGTCAGAATGGTTATCATCAAAAAAAATCCACAAACAATAAATGCTGGAAAGGGCATGGAACCCTCTTACACTGTTGGTGGGAATAAAAATTGGTACAGCCACTATGCAGAACAGTATAGAGGTTCCTTAAAAAACTAAACATAGAGCTACCATGTGAAGTGAAGTTTCTCAGTCGTGTCTGACTCTTTGCGACCCCATGGACACCAGGCTCCTCCGTCCATGGGATTTTCTAGGCAAGAGTACTGGAGTGGGTTGCCATTTCCTTCTCCAGAGAATCTTCCCAACCCAGGGATCGAACCCAGGTCTCCCTCATTGTAGACAGACGCTTTACCATCTGAGCCACCAGGGAAGTCTGCAATCCCATTCCTGGGCATATATCTGGAGAAAAACATTACCTGAAAGGATATATGTGCCCCAGTGTTCATTGCAGCACTGTTTACAATAGCCAAGACATGGAAGCAACCTAAGTGTCCATCAATAGAAGACTATATAAAGAAGATGTTGTACATATATACAATGGAATATTACTCGGCCATTAAAACGAATGAAAAATGCCACATGAAGCAACATGGACGGATGTAGAGATTTTCATACTGAGTGAAATATGTCAGACAGAAAAGGAGAAATATTGAATTACATCTCTTATATGTGAAATCTAAAAAGAAGTGATACAAATGAACCTACTTACAAAAGAGAAACAGACTCACAGAATCAGAGAAATGGAGCTTATGGTTGCTGGAGGCAGGGAAAGATCGGGGGAAGGGTTAGTTAGGGAATTTGGAGTGGACATGTACACACTGGTATATTTGAAATGGGTAACCTACTATGTAGCACATGGATCTCTGCTCAATGTTATGTGGCATTGTGGATGAGAGGGGAGTTTGGGAGAGAATGGTGGTTTTGTCATTAGGTCGTGTCCGACTCTTGCAACCGCATGGACTATAGCCCACCAGGCTCCTCTGTCCATGGGATTCGCCAGGCAAGAATACTGGAGTGGGTTGCCATTTCCATCTCCAGGGGATCTTTCCCACTCAGGAATCAAACCTGGGTCTCCTATATTGCAGGCAGATTCTTTACCAACTGAGCCACAAGGGAATCCCAAGACTACTGGAGGGGTAGCCAATCCCTTCTCCAAGGGAACTGACCCACGAAGTGAACCAGGGGCTCCTGCACTGCAGGTGGATTCTTTACCAGCTGAGCTACCCGGGAAGCCCTTGGGAGAGAATGGAAACATGTTTATGTATAGCTGAGTCCTTTTGCTGTTCACCTGAAACTATCACATCATTTGTTTGTTAATCAGCTATACCCCAATACAAAATAAAAAGTTGAAAAAAAGAGAGATGGAATCTCATAGGGAGAGAATATAAAGGGAGAAAAGGCAAAGAACTCAACACTCCCAAATACGAAGATAATTAGGGGACAGAAGGAAGCAAAAGCAAAGCAGCAACAGCAGGAAGGCAGGCAGAAAGAGAACTAGAAGAGTACAACAACTCTGTGGCCAAGGGAGGGAAGTTTCAAAAAGGAACTGAACTGTCAACAGAACCAAAAAGGGAAAGAGGGGAGAGAAATAAGGTGACAGAACAAAATCTAGATCTTAAAGAGGCTTCTTAAAAATCATAGCCTTCTCTCTATATTATGCCCTTCAATCTTTGAGAAAAATGAGGCCCAGAAAGGTTAGATGGCTGGCTAGGTAGGTATTAATAGCTAGATGGCACAGCAAAGGGAGACCACCACATGTTTATGGAGTCTACCAAATGGGTCCAGTGGAAAGAAAGAGAACACAACAGAAGAAAAGGGGGATAACTGGATAAGTGCTACCTGGAATAGATGGGAAGAGATGGGACTGAAGGCAAAAGCAAACAAAAATAAAACAACTTTTCCTCTGAAGCTGGATAACTTGTTTCCTTTTTCCACTTAAGTTGTTGGAATAGGAGGTCAGGGGACTCAAAGTACTCGGGTTTCCCCAGAACCTCACCCTTGGTACCTTTCCTCTCTCAAACTATACACACACCCTAGAAAACTTTTTACCATCTTTACATGTGTGTGTGTTAGTCACTCAGTCGTGTCCGACTCTTTGCGAACCCATGGACTGTAGACCGCCAGGCTCCTCTGTCCATGGGATTCTCCAGAAGAATACTGGAGTGGGTTGCCATTCCCTTCTCCAGGGGATCTTCCTGACCCAGGGATCGAACCTGGGTTTCCTGCATTGGAAGCAGATTCTTTACCATCTGAGCCACCAGGGAAGCCCCATCTTTATAAGAAAGACTCCCAAATCTCTATTCCAGTGCAAAGTGAAGTGAAAGTGTTAGTCACTGAGTCGTGTCTGACTATTTGCTACCCTATGGACTGTAGCTCTCCAGGCTCCCCTGTCCATGGAGATTCTCCAAGCAAGAATACTGGAGTGGGTTGCCATACCCTTCACCACAGAATCTTCCCAATCCTGCATAAAAGGCAGATTCTTTACCATCTGAGCCACTGGGGAAGCCTAAACCCTTTAGGAAGCCCCCAACCTGGCAAGATGAATCTCTACTTGGATATCTACAGATATCCTAACTGAAATCTCCATCATCTCCACAGCTCTACTCCTGTTTGACTGCTCTTTGTCTCAGTGGAAGGCCCCACATGATGAATGATATCAGGTAAATTATTGAACATCACCTTGCATTATATCTTTGTAAGCAAGATAAAAAAAGAAACATTCACTGAATGACAATAAAGAGTCACAGCTGTTAGAACAGCCTTGCTCAGTAAGTATCCCTTGATGGCTTAATGTTCAAGTTGGATTTACAAAAGGCAGAAGAACCAGAGATCAAATTGTCAACATCCGTTGGATCATAGAAAAAGCAAAAGAGTTCCAGTAAAACATCTACTTCTGCTTTATTGACTATGCCAAAGCCTTTGATTGTGTGGATCACAACAAACTGTGGAAAATTCTTCAAGAGTGGGAATACCAGACCAACTGACCTGCCTCCTGAGATATCTGTATGCAGGTCAAGAAGCAAAAGTTAGAACTGGACATGGAACAACAGGCTGGTTCCAAATCAGGAAAGGAGTTAGTCAAGGCTGTACACTATCACCCTGCTTATTTAACTTATATGCAGAGCACATTATGACAATTGCCGGGAGAAATATCAATAAACTCAGATATGCAGATAACACCATAATTATGGCAGAAAGTGAGGGAGAGATAAAGAGCCTCTTGATGAAAGTGAAAGAGGAGAGTGAACAAGTTGGCATAAAACTCAACATTCAGAAAACTAAGATCTTGGCATCTGGTCCCATCACTTCATGGCAAACAGATGGGGAAACAATGGAAACAGTGACGGACTTTATTTTCTTGGGCTCCAAAATCACTGCAGATGGTGACTGCAACCATGAAATTAAAAGACATTTTCTCCTTGAAAGAAAAGTTATGACCAACCTAGACAGCATATTCAAAAGCAGAGACATTACTTTGCCAACAAAGGTCTGTCTAATCAAAGCTATGGTTTTTCCAGTAGTCATATACGGATGTGAGAGTTGGACTATAAAGAAAGCTGAATGCCAAAGAATTGATGGTTTTGAACTGTGGTGTTAGAGAAGACTCTTGAGAGTCCCTTGGACTGCAAGGAGATCCAACCAGTCCATCCTAAAGGAAATCAGTCCTGCACATTCACTGGAAGGACTGATGCTGAAGCTGAAACTCCAATACTTTGGCCACCTGATGCGAAGAACTGACTCATTGGAAAAAATCCTGATGCTGGGAAAGATTGAAGGTGGGAGGAGAAGGGGATGACAGAGGATGAGATGGTTGGATGGCATCACTGACTCAACAGACATGAGTGTGAGTAAATTCCAGGAGTTGCTGATGAACAGGGAGGCCTGGCATGCTGCAGTCCATGGGGTCTCAAGGAGTCGGACATGACTGAGTGACTGAACTGAACTGATGGCTTAATGGTAAATTGCAAGTCTTCAATTAGCCTCATTCAGCTTTATGCTGTGTGTGACAGACACTTGTAGGCTACCTCCAATAATTCCTATCTCCTAGTGCTTATGCCCTTGCCTCGAGTAAGGGTAGGACCTGTGACCAGCTTCTAGCCAACAGAATATAGCAAGGGTGATGGATGTCATTCTCATGTTCATTATGATTCCTTCTTGCTGTGGTGACATACAGACTTTGTCCTTTGTTGGCCTTGATGAAGTGAACTACTATGTTGTGAAGTGCCTATGAAGAGGGCCATGTTGCAGGGAACTACAGCTAGCCACTAGGATGTGAAGGCCTCAGTCCTACAACCAACTAAAGAACTAAATTCTGCCAACAGGTATGTAGGCTTGGAAGAAGACCCCAAGGCCCTGAGACTCGTGGTCTCAACCAACACATTGATTACAGCCTGAGAGAATAAGCAAAGGACTTAGCCAAGCCATGACAGGCTCGTGAACCATGGAAACTGTGAATTAATACACTAAGTTTGTGGTAATTTATTGTACAGCAACAGAAAACTAATGCACCATGTGCTATTTTATTAATTACTTGAGTAAAGATATACATGACATATGTACAATAATAATGCTAAAACTAACAGGATGAACAAGAAATAAAAGTTTAAGTACATTAAGGTTTAAGTAAAAGCCTAGACAGAAAGATNTTCAATTTACATTACTGAGCACAAGCCCTCAAATTCTGAAATATGAAGGTTAAAAAAAAAAAACATTCAGACAATCTACGCTATTTCAGGGGCTTTTCAGTTACAGGTAACATTATATTCTACAGATGAGTAAATACTGACAAAGGAGGCTTAAATAATTTGATTATAAACCAGTAAGTCAAATACAAGGGGGAAAAGTGGAAGCAGTGACAAATTTTATTTTCTTGGGCTCCAAAATCACTGGTGATGGTGACTGCAGCCATGAAATTAAAAGACATTTACTCTTTGGAAGAAAAGATATGACAAACCTAGACAGTGTATTCAAAAGCAGATATATCACTTTGCCAACAAAGGTCCCTATAGTCAAAACTATGGTTTGGCCAGTAGTCATGTATGGATGTGAGATTTGGACCATAAAGAAGGCTGAGCCCTGAAGAATCGATGCTTTCGAACTGTGGTGCTAGAGAAGGCTCTTGAGAGTTCCTTGCACTGCAAGGAGATCAATCTTAAAGAACCGATCTTAAAGGGAATCAACCCTGAATATTCATTGGAGGGACTGTTGCTGATGCTGAAGCTCCAATATTTTGACCACCTGATGCGAAGAGTCGACTCATTGGAAAAGACCCTGATGTGGGTAAAGACAGAAGGCAAAAAGAGATAGATAGCATCACTGACTCAATGGACATGAACTGGAGAAAACTCCAGAAGATAGTGAAGGACAGGGCAGCCTGGTGTGTTACAGTTCCACAGGGTAGCAAAGAGTCAAGGCACAACTTAAATGACTGAACAACAAGTCAATTGTACTGAGAAGCAGATTTTCTCTTAATCTAGAAAGCTAATAAAAACTCCTATCACCTTTTTACATTACAATGGCTACTTTTGGTTCACAATGTTTTTATTAAATACTGTGAAATATTGGGTTGTTCTTTACTCTGCTTCTCCCTCCAAAGTTGACCAGTAGCCAAGCTTTGTCATATCTTCTTTTGTGATATCTCTCACATTTAGCCTTCCTTTGGTGGTTTAGTCACTAAGTCGTATCCAACTCTTGCGACCCCATGGACTGTAGCCTGCCAGGCTCCTCTGTCCATGCGATTCTCCAGGCAAGAACACTGGAGTGGGTTGCCATTTCCTTCTTCAGTGGATCTTCCCAACCCAGGGATCAAACCCGGGTCTCCTGCACTGCAGGCAGATTCTTTACCAACTGAGCTACAAGAGAAGCCCCATCCTTCTTCCTTTAATTCTCCCAAATTAACATCTTATATCCAGGCCCTCACACTGCAGCAATCTCCTAACTAATCCTCTGCAATTCCAGTATCTCCTTTCCATCTGCCTGTCTTTCTAGGATGTCTGTTTCTTCTCCCAGTTTCCCCCTCCTTTATGCCTAGTCCAAGCTGGGGACATTTCTAACAGCTTCTCTGATCATCAGCAATGACAAAAATCTTCCTGTCTGTTCTCTAAGCATAACTTCCAGGTCTGGGTTCAGGATCAACATAAAGCCACAGTACAGGCAGCTCCTCATGCTCTATGGTTTCTAGAACCAGAAACGTCTCTCAAAAGTGGTACTCTCTATGATTCCAGTCTTTCTACCCCCATCTTCAGCCCGAAAGTCCTTAGCCTTTCTTCTTTCTCACAATTCTTTCCATCCCTCCAGCCTCTGCCACCTGCCCAATTACAAAGACATACAATTATACATCCTACAGTAAAACCTGTTTTGCTTCTTAATCCATTTTTAAGTCTTCTACCATTCATCTCCTGGCTAAAATCACAAATACTAAAGAATCAGGTTCAGCCAAGACTGGATAGTGACTCTTGTCTCCACATACACACAACTGGGTGAGGGAACTATTCATGATACCAAATCAAGAGGACATTCAACTGGTAGTAACTTTTACTTCTTGAAGCTCAGGCAAAAGCCTTCTTTTGCTGAGAAGAGAATGGGCTAAAAATGAGCCTGAAGCATTTGAAGATTTAACTTAATCAAAACTTTAATATGCAAATACAGATAACTTAAATCTTCTCTGCCTCAAACATAAGGCTATACTGGCATTCCTCCTCCATCCTTAAGCAAAAAAGCTTAAGAAATTGTAGTGTAAAAAAAACATTCACTTATAATATTTAAACAAGTGGAACAAGAACAACAGATACTTATTCAGACACTTAATTGTTTAACTGTGGCCTAGAATACAATTATTATGCAACTTAGGCATTAAAATATCCATGTATCAAAACTAATGACATAATTAAAATTGCTTCATTAAGAAAACCTAACAAAATCATGATTTTCACCTAATTTTATCTCGTTTTCTTAGTATTAAGCTTTAACAAACCCACACCCACCCCACCTCATCCCCCAAGCCTCCTGGTCATGACGATTCCCTGGTAGCTTTCAAAGGCCTTTGATTTGTCCAGACTCTGCCTCCTGTGCTTCAGACCTGACCTCTCACCTCAACCACTATTACATCTTTCATTTCTTCATATAACAATGTCAAGAAAAGAATCTAGTAACTATTATTAAAAGGCAGTATAGCTTGTTGTAAACAAGTCAAGCAATATAGAAAAGTGTCAAGTGAAAATGACAGCTTGCAGTTAGCCATTCCTAATCTAAAAGAAATGATAACTGTTTCATGAGCGTCACTTCCAGAAGATGTCTATGCATATGTAAATTACTTATGCACACAAACTCAGATTTATCTAACTTATACCACCCGACTTTGTTCTGCTGTACAGATGGGATCATCCAATACTATTCTGGACCTTTCTTTTCTCACTTAAAATCTATCTTGGCCATCTTCACTCTTTTTAATGAAATACATTCCATAACGTGTATACACCATTATTAATGTAACCTGTCTCTCATGATGAACATCACAATTATCAATAGTGAATAAATGGCAATAATGAGGCATCTAACATCCAGGTAACAAGTGGCTTTTGTGCAGTTTCTTTTTAGACTAGAGTCACTGGGACAAAAGGGACACATATTTTACATTTGGTAAGAACGTTCAAGCTGCCCTCCAAATGGGCTTTAACAATTTATACTCCCACCAACACTGCACAAAGGGTGGGCTTTAAAAAAGTCAATCACCTGGTCTGAAGTTTCTGCAGTTCAAATAAGGAACCAGATATTTGACACAAAAATAGCAGTGCACTGATGATTTTGTTACATGTTTAACAGTTAAGAAAACTAGATGCCATGGCTAGTGGCAGCCACATCCTGCTGTGATTAGCCTTGCCCTATCCAAATGCAAATTCAGAGGGTGCTACTCTTCACAATTTATCCAGCTCTTCAATAATGAATTCTTTAGGCTCAGAGATTTTACTGAGAGAATTCAGCATAGAAGAGAAAACCTATACTGCTTCTGGCAACATAATTATCTCTAACACCAGGAGTACTACATAACGGTGTGATATAAGGTGGTGATATAGACACACTTTGAATATGTAAGAAATAAGTACATTAATGTATTCATGGCTTGGAATGATCTGGTTGACATTTCACTAGTTTAAAATTTGTTTCCCTCCCCCCCACACCAATGGCAGTGAACATCTGTAAGCATCACTGCATAGAATCCAGTGAATCACATCTAATAGAATAACACTTGTTTAACATTCTACATTTTGCAAAGCACTTTAGCATATTTTACCTACTTTAATATTCATGGAAATCCTAGTACGAAGGCCAGGCAAGTATTACTCATTAAACAAAGCCTCAGTGAACACATAGTATGTGGCAGGCACTCGCTGCTAGACATTGGTATGCAAAAGTGACAAAATTCAATGCCCATTTATGATAAAAATTCTCCAGAAAGTAGGCATAAAAGGAACATACCTCAACATAATAAAGCCATATATGACAAACCCACAGCAAACATTATGCTCAGTGGCAAAAAACTGAAAGCATTTCCTCTAAAATCTGGAACAAAAAACAAGGGTATCACTCACCACTACTATTCAACATAGTTTTGGAAGTCCAAGCCACCACAGATAAGAAAAAGAAATACAGATTGGAAAGAAAAAGTAAAATTCTGTTTGCAGATGACATGATCCTCTACATAGACAACCCTAAGGATGCCACCAGAAAATTACTAGTGCTAATCAACGAATATAGTCAAGTTGCAGGATATAAAATCAACACACAGAAATCCCTTGCATTCCTNAAAATTAACACACAGAAATCTCTTGCATTCTTATACACTAACAATGAAAAATCAGAAAGAGAAATTAAGGAAACAATCCCATTCACCACTGCAACAAAAAGAATAAAATACTTCTGTATACAGAAAACTACAAAACACTGATGAAAGAAATCAAAGATGACACAAACAGATTGAGAAATATACCATGTTCTTGGATTGGAAGAATCAATAGAGTGAAAATGAGTATATTACCCAAAGCAATCTATAAATTTAACACAATCCATATCAAACTACCAATGATATTTTTCACAGAACTAGAACAAATAATTTCACAATTTGTATGGAAACACAAAAGACCCCAAACAGCCAAAGCAATCTTGAGAAAGAAGAAGGGAACTGGAGGAATCAACCTGCCTAACTTCAGACTATATTACAAAGCTACAGTCACCAAGACAGTATGGTACTGGCATAAAGACAGAAATATAGATCAATGGAACAAAACAGAAAGCCCAGAGATAAATCCACACACCTATGGACACCTTATCTTTGACAAAGGAGGCAAAAATATACAATGGAGAAAAGACAATTTCTTTAACAAGTGGTCCTGGGAAAACTGGTCAACCACCTGTAAAAGGAAGAAACTAGAACACTTTCTAATACCATACACAAAAATAAACTCAAAATGGATTAAAGAACTAAATGTAAGAACAGAAACTATAAAACTCTTAGAGGAAAACACAGGCAGAACACTCTTTGACATAAATCACAGCAAGGTCCTCTATGACCCACCTCCCAGAGTAATGGAAATAAAAACAAAAGTAAACAAATGGGACCTAATCAAACTTAAAAGCTTTTGCATGATGAAGGAAACTATAAGCAAGGTGAAAAGGCAGCCTTCAGAATGGGAGAAAAAAATAGCAAACAAAACAACTGACAAAGAATTAATCTCCAAAATATATAAGCAGTTCATACAGCTCAATACCATAAAAACTAACAACCCAATCAAAAAGTGGGCAAAAGAACTAAACAGGTATTTCTCCAAAGAAGACATACAGATGGCTAATAAACACATGAAAAGATGCTCAACATCACTCATTATCAGAGAAATGCAAATCGAAACCACAATGAGGCATCATCTCACACTGGTCAGAATGGCCAGCATTAAAAAGTCTACAAAGAATAAATGCTGGAGACGATGTGGAGAAAAGAGAACCCTCTTACACTGTTGGTAGGAATGCAAACTGGTACATTCACTATGGAGAACAGTGTGG
>SJYQ01005561.1:13695-29793 GCA_006410935.1 Redunca redunca | reverse complement strand
AAGTCTTTCTTCCCATTCTCTTCAATTAAAATTTTATATTGAGATAGAAACATAATTTGTAGATTCACATGTAATTATAAATAGTACAGAGTGATGCAACATACCCTTTGAAGTATGATTATTATTAACCCCATTTTACAGAAGAGGGTGAGGCCCAAAGGGATGAAATAACTTGCCTATAGCTAGCAGCAACAGAGCCAGGATACAAACCCAGGGAGTCTGTCTCCAGAGACTACACTTGACCCCAGAGGACATAACTGAGGCTTTTGGAGCTTAGTGAACTCTGGTTACCAACTGGCAGAAACGGGTTCTGAAGCAGGTGTATCGGATTCCAAGGCCCATGTTCCTCCCACACTGGACGCTTGGGAAGGAATAGCTGGCTCTTAGAGAAAAATTTTCTGAAACTCTGTTTTTGGTTACCCCCTACTCAGTGTTTTTCATCATAATCCATACCCCATCCCATTCTGCCCACTGAGGAGTTGTGGTAGGGCAATAATGCAGAGAAACGAAGAACTCACTTCCTGTACCTGCCATAGCTGAGACACTGCACCAGAGAAAAAAGAAGGGGAGTGAAGGCTCTGTTTCTTTACTCCTGTACTAACACCATCCCTTTTATTTGAGAGTCACACACATACTAACGTTTTGGTCAACAGAACAGGACCAGATGGCTTTTCCTAGGTGATGGTGGTCCAATCATCTAGCCACACAGCCATCGAGATTTCACACTGAAGCTCTGTGATCAGTTCACTGACTGCTTTGTGAAGCTCCCCTTGGTGCCCAAGTGTTAGCTAAATCACCAGAGTGTTTACAAATACACTGTGATGTGCTTAAAAAAAAAAAAAAAACTGCAAGGTTGAAATTTACTTCCCTTGGATCTGAAGCCAACAGAACAGTTTCTCACTGCATCTGTTTTATTTTCATGCTTACCCAGACATATTTTGCCACTTCACCTTATTATGTAACTCCCACACTGGATTAAGTGTAATTTCCCCATTTTTGCACACTTTTCCTGTCCCCAATCTCACTCTCAAAAGAGTTTTTTGGAGTCAATAGGAGAGACAGCCAAAAATTACAAGAATATTTAAGGAAGAATATTAAAAAAAACCCTCAGGGATTTAGTGTGTTTTGTTTTGTTTTTTATTTGGAGGTCGAGGGCACAGAAAGGCTGAAACAGCTGTCTAGAAGCCCACACAATTCACTTCTTTCCTTGTTAGACACACTGCTATTTTATACCTCATTTCCAAACAACTTGTTTTCTGATTTAAAAGAAATACATATTTATTATATAAAATTTGGAAAATACAAGTACAAAAGGGAAAAAATATAAATGCATCCTACTACCTGGGGATAGCCAGTTCAACAACTTTGGATCTTTTCTATCCATTCTGTATTTATCATCACATTCACAGGTATACAGATGTAAACACATAGAGATATACATAAACTCCCAGTTACATTGAAAAGACAGAAATAGAATAACCCCATACTCTTCCATTATACCATGAAGATTGTCTTTGGCATTGGTCTTGATTTTTAATAGCCAGATATTTTGCTCTGTGGACCTGTCATAATTTACTAACATTCCCCTATGTTAGTTTGTCACCATTTATAAATACTTTAGTATATAAAGTTGTGTACATATATCTGATAGTTCCTTCAGAAGTTATACTTGTAAAAATTAACAAGGAATCTATGTTATATACAAAAAAATTAGAAGATACAAATAAGCAAAAAGAAAGTCAACCGCAGTCATTAAAAAAAATACTTTGGTGTCTATCCCCTTAGACTTTTCTTTGTATGAAACACGCATGGACATGACACATATATTAATATGGGATCATACTGTTAATAATAAAAAGCAACAGTTACTAATAATAGTTACCATGTACTGAGTACTTACCACATGCCAGGCACTGTGCTCTTCTTTTTTTCTCGCTTTTTACTGGACTCTTTTTTTTTTAATTGTAGTATAGTTGTTTTACAATGTTGTGCTAGTTTCTACTGTACAGCAAAGTGTATCAGTTATATGTATATGTATATTCCCTCATTTTTGGATTTCCTTCCCATTTAGGTCCCCACAGAGCACTGAGCATAGTTCCCTGTGCTAGACAGTAGCTTCTCATTGGTTACCCATTTTACACACAGTATCAATAGTTTCTATATGTCAATCCCAATCTTCCAATCCATTCACCCCAGCCTTCCACCCTTGGTATCTATAAGTGTATTCTCTATGTCTGTGTCTCTATTTTTGCTTTACAAATAAACTCGTTTATACCATTTTTCTAGATTCTACATATATGTGTTAATATGATATTTGTTTTTCTCTTTCTGACTCACTTTACTCTCATCATTTTCTGATGTAATCCTTGCAACCACCCTACAGAGCTCATCAGTTTCCAAATTCCTCTGCACACTGGAGTCACCTGGTGGGCCTCAATCCCTGAGCACTGGATCTCATTCCGAGAGATGCATGTTTCATCAGTCTGGGTGAGGCTTGGGCTTGGGTGGGCTTTAAAGATCCCCAGGTGATCCTAATGGACGTACAGGTTGGGAACTGTTAGGCTCACTTCTATTTTTATCCCTCTTTTAACTAATGTGGAAGTTAAGGATGGGCTTCCCTGGTAGCTCAGATGTTAAAGAATCCACCTGCAATGTGGGAGACCTGGGTTCGATCTCTGAGTTGGGAAGATCCCCCGGAGAAGGGAACAGCTATCCACTCCAGCATTCTGGCCTGGAGAATTCCATGGACTGTATAGTCCATGGGGTCACAAAGAGTTGGACACAAGGTAAGTAACTTCCCAAAACCACGCAGCTCATAAAGCTGGGATTTCCATCTAGCTCTAAGCCCAGAGCCCACACTTTTAACTGCTGATAATTTGGGATGTGCTTCCCACCACCACCATTTAACACCATATTGTGAACCCATTTCTATCTTAGTAAGTATAATTAATCCACATTATCATCTTAATAACTATAGTATTCCATTGTATCAATGCATCCAGAATGCAAGTGTTATCAGTTTTCCCCACTATAGAAAATGCTACAATCAATATCCTTATTGATACATCTTTCTGCACATTCTTCATTATTTCCTTAGGATGAATTCCAAGAAAAGGAATTTGAGTGAAAAGATAAACATGTTTTTTAAAGCTTTTGACAAATATTGCCAAATTGACATTCCCACCAGAAGTGTACGTGAATGCCTGCTTGCTTGTGTCCTTGCCAAAGCTGCATTTTGTCATTTCTTTTTAATGACTGCAAATTATATTGGAGAAAATGGTATGCCATTTTAATTCCCTTTCTTTGACTACTACTGAGACAGAACATTTTTTCATGTTTATTGGCCATCTGGATTTCTGCTTATGTATTTTCCAATTCCTATCCTTTGCACATTTTTCTAGTAAAATACTTGTATTTTTCTTATTAAGCTGTGAGTCTATATATTAAGGATAATGAGTCTTTTTGCAATTGTTTTCAAGTTCTCTCATGGTTTTGTGTAGAAATTTTAAATTTTCATACAGTTGATTATATTAAACTTTTTCTTCATTAGTCTACCTTTCATATTATGCATACAAATATCTTCCCTACCCCAAAATTATGTGAGTATTCTCCTATATTTTTTGAGTTCCTTTATCATTTTTTAAACTTTTAATTCTTTAATGCAGCAGGAATTAATTCTTTAATTCCCAAGCAGGACTACACATCAAAATTGCTTACAGCACTTCTTTAAATGCTCAGGTCTTAAGACTGAATCACAATTTGAGGGGATGAGAACTGAGCAGGAATATTTTTAAAAGGTACTTCCAATGCACCCCCTTCTTTTATTAAGAAACACTATTTTAATACTTCTAAATTTATATTGGTGTCATCTTTCCAAGTTACTCCAACATGTTTGTTAAATAAAGCATTTCATAAACTTGAAATGCTACTTTTATCCTCGATGGTAAGTTCTGTGACAACGGAGCCCATTCCTGTGTGTACTGACCACTGCCATCTCCAGGGCTCCATAGTGTCTGGTACACAAATGCTGCTGGATGTTAACTGAATAAACAAATGGCACCTGACAACACAAGTCTCCATCCTCATCCCACCCCAACTTGGCTAGTATTCTCTTCAATATTTTCTTGACCATTAGACCAATGAAACTGATGTTATTAATGATGACCCTGAGTTATCAAAAATATTAAATTATGCTCAGTAAACTCTGTTTAAAATGGCCAGGAAACATCTTAGAGGACTCCATCAAACAAAGTCAAAATAATAATGTTGGCCATGTTTAAGAAGTATGGGAATTCTGATCCAGTTCCCCATTGAGGAACTAGACAGCACTGACCTGAGAGACTAACGACACTTGGCTTCCTCTAGCTCTGAAGAGTTCCTCTAGCAGATGCAGAAACTGACTCAGAGCTTCCTTGAGCTGAGGACAGAACCACACATTCCCTGCTCCAAGAGTCAATAAAAAAAATGGAATAGTGAATCAGGAGACCTGAGTTTTAGTTCTGTCACTACTGCTAACCTATTTGACCACAGGCATGTCACTAAACCTCTAGGGGTTGGGCTAGACGTTTTCTAAGGATCTCTTCAGATCTAAACCTCTACATAGAGACCCAAACAAAAGAGGGAGGGGATATATGTGTACATATGGCTGATTCATGTTGTGGTACAGCAGAAACTAACACACTGTAAAGCAATTAACCTCCAATTAGAAAAACAAAAAGACCCAAATAGACTGTGGGACAGGCCTTCCAAGGACAACCCGAAATTCCCTCCACAGAATGGGGTCCCAGGTCCATTCCAGAATATAGCAAATAATAATGACAGTAGTAGAAGCAGTAGTAGTAGTACTAATAGGAGTACTAGTAACAATAACAGCTATTGCTGAATTTTGTGTGCGCGTGCTCAGTCGCTCAGTTGTGTCTGACTCTTTGCAACCCCTGACTACAGCCCAACAGGCTCCTCTGTCCATTGGGATTCTCCAGGCAAGAATACTGGAGTGAGTTTTGCCATTTCCTCCTCCAGGGGATCTTCCCAACCCAGGGATTGAATCCTTGTCACCTGTGGCTCCTGTACTGCCAAGTGGATTCTTTTGGGTTTTTTTATTTATAAATTTTTATTGAGATATAACATATTGATTCAGTATTTGCATGTATATTTAAACAATCACCACAAGTCTAGTTTACCTTTGTCACCATACACAGTTACAGATTTTCTTATTGTAATGGAAACTTTCAAGATCTATTATCTTGGCAACTTTCAAATATACACTACAGTATTATTAACTAGAAGCACCACGCTATACATTATATTCCTATGACTTACTTATTCTATAACTGGAAGTTTGTACCTTTTGACTTCCTTTACACATTTCGCCCAACCCCACCCCACATCCTTGGCAATCACCAATCCATTGTCTGAATCTGTGAGCTGCTTTTTTTTTTTCTTTAGATTCCATGTATAAATGAGATCATATGGTATTTATCTTTCTTGGCAGGCAGATTCTTTACCACTGAGCCACCTGGGAAGCCCATTGATAAATTTTACTGAGCACTTATTGTATGATAGACAATATTCTAAATGGCTTACTACTAAAAACACTGGCACAAACTTTTATGGCACTTACTATGTTCCAAGTGTTTTGTTTAGTATTAACTTAATTAATTGTCAAAACAACCTTACAAGGTTGAGTTCTATTGTTATCCCCATTTTACAAAAGAGAAAAATGAGACACAGAGAGATTAAGGGACCTGCCCAAGGTCTCACAGCTACCAAGTGACAGAACCAACGCAGTTGAACCTAGACCTACATTTATAACTATTCTACCATACTGCCACCCGAACTATGCTTGTCACTTCAGAGGTTGCACAAAGCAAGGAATGTGTTGCAGTTACTTCTGTGGAATACTCCCCCTCTTCATTAATGCTAGAAAAACTGTTTGCCTCCAATGTGATTTTAAGCAGATCAAATTTCAGGGCCTGAGATAGCAAAATATATTACTTATTAAGAAATTATGACATTTTTATTAAGAACTGTTATCCATTAAAATGTTTTTATTATAAATCATTAACTTACTAATGACATTTCCATTAAACAGAAAGAAAACACACGGTTTTTATGCATCATTAGGAACAAAACTTTAGCTCCCCACCTGCACAAACTCTAGTGGCACTAGTGGTAAAGAACCCACCTGCCAATGCAAGAGACGCAGGTTTGTTCCCTGGGTGGGGAAGATCCCCTGGAGAAGGAAATGGCAACCCACTCCAGTTTTCTTACCTGGAGAATCCCAATGGACAGAGGAGCCTGGCGGGCTACAGTCCATAGGGTCACAAAGAGTCAGACACGACTAAAGCGATTTAGCACGCACTCAGGAACACAACTTTAGCTCCCCACCTGCACAAACTCTAATTCCATACTTTCAGCACTGTCTTTTAAACACTGACCTGACAGCTCACAGTATCTCAAACAAAATAGGCCAAACCAAACGCAGTACACTAACTTCCCACCACCCCCACACCCGTCACTACCTTTCATGGTCCCCGTCTCAATGAATGGCACCACTGGCCCCAGGCACCCAAAACTGGGTGTCAACCCAGGCTTGGTTCCTCCCACATCCAATTACAGAATGTTCGCAGAATTCATCTCATTCTCTCTATCCTTGCTGCCCCTTCTTCTGCTCAGACCCTCACCATCTCTTCTCTAAGCTACTATACCAGAAATGTCCCAACTGGTTCTTGGTTTCTATTCTCTCTAGCTCCAACCCTACCTCAATAATGCTGCCAAAGTAATCTTTCTAAAACAAAACCTGATGATGTTACTTTCCTGTTTAGAATCTTTGTCTTCGGGATCAAGTGTAAAATCCTTCCTAGGACGTACAAGGGTCTTTATCATCTGGCCTCTGACTACCTTTCTTGCTTCATCCAAGGCTGTGGCCCACACATCTCACATGAGGCCAACAGAGCAACTTGGAAGTTCCCAAACAGTGCTTCTCTGTCTGCCCAGAATGCAGTTCTCTCATTTGCCCATCTGGCAAACTCCCACTCATTTTTCATTGTTTTAGGCCAGCTCTAAACCCACAGTTCATCATGCTTTTCTCTGAGCAACCATCACATTTTGCATCTCTATTATAACACTTATTCAACCTGACACAACTATTTGCTTATATAGTTTGTCTCCTCGATAAAACAGGGAACCCTCTAGGGTTCTGCATCTTACTCATTTCTATATTCTACTTGTTGAATTAAAGAATGTCTCAGAATTTAAACAAAAATATCCAAACTTCTGATAAATGCCCACTGGGTAAGTCAAACAAGGCATATAGGCTGAATCTCATTTTAACAAGTATCTTTAAAGTGACAACCTAGCATATCAAAAATACTTGTTACAGCCATAACCAACAGGAGACAGTTTTAAAAGAAACATCAGACCACCAACAAACCTACCTGTTGAATATTTATAGACATTTGAGCTCCCTTCATTCTACTCCATCTAGGTGGTTCTTAACCTTTTTGGGGTCACAGACCAATTTACCTAGTGTTTGTCTACCATTTCTTAAACTCCCTTATGATAAACATAAAAATCCCATGCATCCCTGGAGATTCTGATACTCTTCAAAACCCACCAAAAATAAAAAGAAAGTTACTTATGTGGTAAGAAATCACAAGTTCACAAGAGATGTGCTCTATCAGGCAAGATAGCACTAAGCTCTGCTCTCAAGTCATTCCATCGCATTAATATTAACGTATAACATTGAATATCCTTTAAAGTCTTTATTGGGAAGAGAAAGCCAGAGAGGTGCTGACATCTGTCTCCCCCACCTTTGAGAACCTTATGATGGAAATTTGCCAGAAACAAATAAACTGAAATATGAAAAAAATATCCTCCATCTCCTGACCTATAACCCCCATGAGCACATGTTCAAATGAAGGCAGTTCTTTGAAAATGCTCTTGGCACTACATTTTCCTGCTACTCCTACTCTCCACACACACCCCTTCACTCCTGCTTTAAAATAATCGGACCTAGCTAGCAGCAAGTCCTTTTGAACTAAAAATGCTTTGACCTGGCGAAAACAAACGGTTAAATTAAAGAAACAGCTGCCTGGCTGCCTGCCTCTGGCTTAGGGGTTTGGGTTGTAGTAGAGAAGGAGGAAAAACCAGTTGAAGGAGTAAGTACTAACTTCTTACCCTGCCACATGGCCATCTTGATCCTATTCTCTCCCACACTGAGGTCAGCAAGCTCAGAGTTTCCCAGACCCCCTAGTTTTGTAGGGAGACTCGACTGGGATGTGGAGAGAACAGCAGCTGTATCGTCTTGTTTTCTGCAGAATGCTCAAGCTGGAACCTGAAAATGTCAACAAGAAAATGAATACCTAAATGAAAAACATTCAAATCCTTGAAAACTATCTCCTGTCCCCCTCTGGATCTCTCTTTCCGTAAGCAGAGACAGTCAAGTGTCATATTTCCACCTAAGCAGCAAGCTATCACTGAAAAAAGAATGGGGAGATCTAGAGTCAGTTAATATTGCCCTTGAGTGTTGTCCAATTCTGCAGGAATCACTGGATCTTCAGTACATAGGTTTCAGAATCTCAAACGATGGATGGCTGGATGAGATAACCATTAAGTGTCTCTTGATGCAACCTCTAAGTTCCACATTTTGGGGAATGAAGAACAGCATAATATCCAATGCCCTCCCCAACCCTCAAAACGCCCAACCCTACGTTAAAAATTTTCATAGAAAGGAGAGCAAATTTTGTGACTAAAGTTTTAAAATGGATCTTGTATAAGAGTCATGCCCTCAAGGTCGTGGTGCTTCCTCTCCACTTCATTATATTTTCTCACATTTTGCCAATGTCCTGTAGGAGCTTAGATTGCTTTTATAATCAGGAAGGAAAACAACCAAAGGAAAAGAAAAATGTAAAAATAGAACATTAATTTAAGTAAAACCAAATTAATTCAGATAATTTCTATTTTTAAAATGTCAAATTCAGTCTTTGGACAGTACTGCTTGAAAGGATATGAAAGGCACTAGGAATGGGAGAAAAAATGAAAGGTCCGACTACTTTGTTTGATTTAGAAGATGACTATATTAAACACTTTGCTTGTCCATTTAAACAAGTTCTTAAGTATTAGAGTGGTCTTCCTTATGTAGTATACAAGCCGATCTGCTTTTTCTAAGAAACAGTCCTCAACTTTTTGACCCAGGGAACTTCAAAGTAGATTGCAATTTCCATAGCTTTCATACAAGCAACACTTCCACCCTCTAAGTGAAAGTGCTGACAGCAGACACACTAAAGACTAACACGAACTTGATGGCCATCATTTTGGCCTTTTTTAAATGATATTTTTTGCTGTTGTTTAGATTTTTGCTGTTGTTTTAGATTTGAGTTTTACTTAACAGATAGTTAGGCAAGGGTTTAACAGAAAAGCTCAAATATATACATAAGAGGAATGAGTAACATAAACGCTCAGTTCAGTTCAGTAAACGCTCAGGTACCTATCAACTAGATTAAAAGAATATCAAGTGACCAATCTCATTTTGTCTATTATTATTCATGCATGTTTGTATGCTTAGTAGCTCAATCGTGTCTGACACTTTGCGACCCCATGGACTGTAGTCCGCCAGGTTCCCCTGTCCATGGGATTCTCCAGGCAAGACTACTGCAGTGGGTAGCCATTTCCTTCTCCAGGGGATCTTTCCGACCCAGGGATTGAACCCAGGTCTCCTACATTGCAGGCAGATTCCTCACCGTCTAAGCCACCAGGGAAGCCCTCTTATTCATGGAAATGACTTTTTTTAAGGACGAAAGTGTGAATGTGCACACTAACCCCAAGAAGCCAATAGAGAAAAGACAATACTTTGGCTAAGGAAAGGCTTGCGAAGTCCAAAAAAACTAGGAACTCACAAAGTCCCAGGATGGAATCACCAGGAAAATTGCTTCGATGACTTATCTGGAACCTAGAGCAGTTTGTTTTGGTTTGCCCTTTTTTTTTTTTCCTCCTCTTTTTTAGCGTGCAGTACTGATGCGCGCCTCATGGGACCAGGAGAATTTAACATCTCCGAAGTCAAGCCTGGGCAGCTGCTAATAAATCTATGAAGTGTACATAAAGCAGATTCTTACTGGCTTTTTATACTTCACACTTCTGGATTTCCCTCACTTATTCAGAGTAGCTTACACTGACATTATCATATGGCACACGTACAACTTCACTTGGCACTCCCGGAACGTGATTTGCTCTGAAATATTAATAAGGCACACACCACATCAACGTGAAGGTAAAGTTCTTCCCTTGAGGAGAAGGCGCTCGCGCGCAAGCCTGTAAAGTCAGGAGAGAACCAGCTCCCCGCGTTAAGTGGGAAAAGGAAAACGCAGCAACTACTTTTCCGAGAGGTTGGACTCCTCTTCGTTACGACCCACACAAACCTGCCAGCCCAGAGCAGGATGGATAAGAACGGGGCCTCGACGGGGTTTTACCAGCCAAAGCCACCCTGCCCCAGTCGTGGAAAGGGGACGCCTGCAGCTAACCTCCCTCCCCCATTCAAAAGCTGGGCGGGCTTGGCGCGACTCCGCGAGGAAACTTCGCTGGGACAGCGCAGGGACCCTGGCTCGGAGAATAGGGCTGGGCTCCCTGGAAGATGCCGCCCTGCACTGGCTAGAACTGGCCGTTCTAACTCCTCCGAGTGCCAGACGGTGGCGGCCAGGCACAGGGAACCCCCATCTCCGGGGGGCCGAGGCAGCGGGGGAGCGCCTCCCCCGTGTCTCTACGCCCAGGGGGTGCTCTGGGGGTGGGCCGGGGACCAGCGGCCCGCCTAAGACCTGCTGCGGTAGAGACAGCCCATTTGTCTTTACCTGTCGCCGAGATCCGGAGCGGCCGAGCCCGTGTCCGCCGGCGGCGGGCCGAGCGCTCAGTCGGCTCTGGCGTCCGGGACACTAAGTTGAGCTAGCGCCCCACGTAGCCGGCAGAGCTTCATTCACAGCCCAGCCAGGAGGAGGGGGAGCGGAGCGGGCCCGCGGCTCATGTGACAGGCGCCTCGCAAAGATCTGCCAAGCACGGCCGCCCTCTGCGCGTGCGCGCCCCAGCCAGTACTCCCCACACCTCGGCGGAGGTGGGGAGGAGGTGATCCCTGCCCGGGAGTCAGCAGGGCGGGGAGAGCCGCCGCGAAGGCGGTGCAGGGAGGAGTTTCCGTGCGCGCAGCCGCAGTAGGTCGGCCTTGCTCGCTGCCATATTTAATAAGGACTGGGCGGACCCTAGCCCAGTGCTGGGCGTGTCAGTTGCTTTTGAAAAATAAACGCTTCTTTATGTTTCACTGTTTCGAGCCTGCGGTACGGTTTTGTGGTTTTGTCCTTAGAACTAAACTGTTTCTCCTGAGCTTCTGGCCCACAAAATACCTGAGCTAATGTCATAAGTATATTACATTGTGTGTGCTGTGTTCAGTCGCGTCCAACTCTGCGACCTCATGGGCTATAGCCTGCCAGGCTCCTGTGTCCGTGGGATTTCCCAGGCAAGAATACTGGAGCGAGTTGCCACGCCCTCCTCCAGGGAATCTTCCCGACCCAGGAAGCGAACCCCCTTCTCCTGTGTCTCTTGCAGTGCAGGCGGATTCTTTACCGCTTGAGCCATCAGAGAAGCTGATGGTATATTACATTAGCTCACGTATTTTGGGCTTCCCAGGTGGCGCTAGTGGTAAAGAACCTGGCTGCCAATGCAGGAGTTGTAAGAGAACCTGGGTCAGGAAGTTCCCCTGGAGGAGGGATTGGCAACCCACTCCAGTATTCTTGCCTGGAGAATCCCATGGACAGAGGAGCCTGGAGGGCTACAGCCCATAGGGTCATAAAGAGTCGGACACGACTGAAGCGACTTAGCACGCACACACTTATTTTGAGCCTCTGATTATATGCCAGGCACTGTTCTAGCCCTTTACTTTTTTCATCTCATTTAATGCGCACAATAACCCCACTGGGGTGTCTACTATTATTTCTCCACTTTTTTTCATAAGAAAACAGAGGCACAGAAAGGTTGTCCGGGCTCACATAATAGTGGTAGTGTCAATAGTGATCAAATACAGTAACGCTTCTAACAGCCAACATGATCCTCATAGTAACACTGAAAAATCCACAGTACGGTTTTGGGTATTGTCTCCATTTTTAATACTTACAAAACAGAGGCTTGGGAAAGCAAAAATCACAGAACTAGAAAGGGGTAGAACTGAGATTCCAACCTAGGCCTACCTGACTCTGAAGCCCTAGGTTTGGAAGAAATAGCCCCTCATTTTACAAAAGAGAAAACAGGCCATTGGGGTGTGTTGACCTACTTAACATGATCCAGCTAATTATTTATTGCCAGAAATGAGGCTGGAATTTGTATAATCAATCCAGGTAGTCTAACTAGAACCCCAGTACTCTAATTCAGAGTCTACTGTAGTGAATAATTTTGAACTACTATTCTGGACAAGCTAAGTGCTGTGAGATACAAAACCTGTATTACCCTAGCCTAGTCAGCTCTAGGCCACAACGACAAATCTATAATCAGAAAAGTCCAGTTTTTTGACCCATTGCAACAAGAGAGTCTGCACACAAGAGAAACCCTGGGGCATCTCATCAAACAAAAAGAGTCATTATGGTGTTGGGGGAAGGGTGGAGTTTCAGTGAATTTTAGATGAAGCATTGTTTTGGTAAGCTTAAAGTGGGGTTGTCTGAAGAGGTCAATATCAAGTCTGGACTTCGAAGTGAACCCAGAGTCCTGTTTCCTTGGGAACCACAAAGTAAAGATAGATATGGAATGTTCAAATACCCCTTATCTGAAGCTCTACACCTGGACTGGAAATTGAGGCTGCTTCTCTGGGTCCAAGAAACTTCCGTGCTCCAGACAAATGTGGAATGTTTTATTCTCACTGATATGATTTCAAGCAGTAAAATTCCTGATAGCCTATGATTGTAAAAAACAAAAGTTTCTCAGTGAGTAAAAAACATGGTGGTCACTCAAATAAGGGAGCTATTATCCTCTTATAGCTGCAGCATGTCTTTGGGAGAAATACTGTGTGCTAAGTTGCTTCAGTCGTTTCTGACTCTTTGTGACCCTATGGACCATAGCCCTCCAAGCTCCTCTGTCCATGGGATTCTCCAGGCAAGCTTACTCCATGCCCTCCTCCAGGGGATCTTCCCTACCCAGGGATCAAACCCCCTTCTCTTACATCTCCTGCATTGGCAGGTGGATTCTTTATCACTGGCGCCACCTGGGAAGTCCAGCGGAATAGCCACAAGTAACTAAAAAGAAGTGGGGCAAGTCCGGTCCCATCACTTCATGGCAAATAGATGGGGAAACAATGGAAACAGTGGGAGAGTTTATTTTGGGGAGCTCCAAAATCACTTCAGATGGTGACTGCAGCCATGAAATTAAAAGATATTTGCTCCTTGGAAGCAAAGCTATCACCAACCTAGACAGCATATTAAAAAGTAGAGACATTACTTTGCCAACAAAGGTCCATCTAGTCAAGGCTATGGTTTTTCCACTGGTCATGTATGGATGGGAGAGTTGGACTTTGAAGAAAGCTGACTGCCGAAGAATTGATGCTTTTGAACTGTGGTATTGGAGAAGACTCTTGAGAGTCCCTTGGACTGCAAGGAAATCCAACCAGTCAATCCTAAAGGAGATCAGTCCTGAATATTCATTGGAAGGATTGATGCTGAAACTGAAGCTCAAATACTTTGGCCACCTGATGCGAAGAACAGACTGATTGGAAAAGACTCTGATGCTGGGAAAGATTGCCAGAGGAGAGGGGGATGACAGAGGATGAGCTGGTTGGATGGCATCACTGACCTGATGGACATGAGTTTAAGCAAGTGCCAGGAGACATGTGAAGGACAGGGAAGCCTGGCGTGCTGCAGTCCATGGAGTCACAAAGAGTTGGACATGACTGAGCAACTGAACTGAACTGTGCTGAGTCCTCTGATGATGGTAAATGGGAGGTGATACCTTGTACAAAGGTGTGCAGGCAGGGAATCACATATGAGGACCTGTGAGTAGTCATCTATGGTTGAAGCTTAAGGTAGAGAAGTGCACAGAAGTTGTAGGAGATGTAACCAGAAGAAAAACTGAGGCCCAGTCTTGGAGGATCCTGAATGTTGGACTGAGATTTATACTTAGTTCAGAAAGTGATTGGAAAAGAATTAAAGTTTTTGAGAAAGGTAATCCTGTTTTGGAGAACTTTTTTAAAATTCAAGTATAATTGACGCTTAACATTATATGAGTTTCAGGTGTGCTGATGACTCACTATTTGTATATATTGCAATATGATTTCTACAATAAGTCTAGTTAACATCTATCGCTCTTCTTTAACAAGGTCCATGTTCATGGACAGGTAGGTTAGTTGATCTGTTTTTGTCAATGCAGTATAGGAGAAACCAGAGCCTATTTTTAGGTTGAGCAGGAAGATCCACTAGTGAAACAGAAATTGAAGAGGCAAGAAAAGGAGGGGATAAAGAATGGAGTAAAATACATGGGGAGATAGAGATGAGATGCAAGCTAAGCTGGGAAAAGATGCCTTTTCCTGTGAGAAAGAAAAAGGTAAGATGAAGGATGGCAATCTGGTTGGGAGCTAACCACTGTAAAGTGAGCAAATATTGGCTTTACTTGGAATATAGGTTTCTTTGGCGGGGGAGTGGGTGGGGTGGGTGGTGCTTGTTCAGGAGTGATTTATGGAGAGCATGAAGGCTGCAGTACACCCATATGACCACGTGGTGTCGCCACTGACCGCTGACAGCTTGAAGGGCTCCTGTTGGGGATTTTAGGAATGTGCTTTGTAAAAGATTGTTCTATCTCTTGCAACCAATTATGGGAGTGGGCTCTGGAGCCAGACTCAGAACCAACCAGATTCAGAGACTTACTAGCTGTATCACCTCGCTCAAGTTTCACTCTCCCTCAGGTTTCGTATCTATAAAATGAATAATATGATAAAATGTATTAATAGATTGTTAAATAGTTGGAAAAGGTTAAATGCTCAATAAATGTGAGCTAGTATTAATACCAACGGTGATGATGATTAATTAGGCCCCTTTGGATCCACAAATTTTGCAGAAGTTATTTATGTGGTGAGTAAAAAATGCCTATACAAAAATACTTTCCCAAGTGTAATGATTAGAGTGTGGTGCTAATGAGGCAAAGTTAATAATTTAATCAGGAGTTACGGATTCTGTTAACTGTTCTCTTCACCATGAGAACCTTAGCCAGGTGCCCCACAAGTGTGTGTACATGATCATAAGTGGATCTGGCCAAAAGAGTATAGATAGATCAATAGTTCGGGTAACTGAGACCCTCTGCTCTCTTTCTTCCCTGGAAAAACTTGAAAAAATGTTCCTACCTGCCACAGTGCTCACCAGACTTTTGGTCAAAAGCCATTGCAGTTCTTACAAAGTAGAAAGTAAACACAACGTGATCTTAAAAGTTAATTTTAAAGAAACAAACAGTGAATTTCTCTGTATAATAAAAGGTAGCATTTTAGAGTTAATGTTACAAAAGAGAAATCTCTAGGTCAATAGCTCACAGTGGCACCTAAACTGGCATGTCTAAAGCAGCTTTATTTTTTAAAAAACCATTTTTTTAAATTAAGCTACAGTTAATTTACAATGTTACGTTAGTTTCAGGTGAACAGCAAAGTGACTCACAGGGAGATAGATGTATATAATATATATCTATATATTCTTTTTCAGATTCTTTTCCATCGTAGGTAGTGGTGAGTGATAGTCACTTAGTCGTGTCCGACTCTTTGTGACCCCATGGACTTTAGCCTGCCAGGCTCTACTGTCCAAGAAATTCTCCAGGCAAGAATATTGGAGTGGGTTGACATTTCCTTCTCCACCATTATAGGTTATTAGAAGGTATTGAATATAGTTCCCTGTGTTGTACAGTAGGTGCTTGTTGTTTATTTATTTTATACATAGAAGTGCATAGATGCTCATCCCAAACTCCTAATTTATCTCTCCCTCGATTTCCCCTTTGGTAACCATAAGTTTGTTTTCTATGTCTGTGAGTGTTTTTCTGTTTCGTAAATAAGCTCATTTGTATATATCTGTTTAGATTCTACATATAGGTGATATAATGGGGTGTGTG
>SJYQ01005561.1:0-13609 GCA_006410935.1 Redunca redunca | reverse complement strand
TGTGTGTGTATATATATATATTAATTTTTATCTGTTCATCTGTTGATGAACATTTAGGTTGCTTCCATGTTTTTTGGCTATTATAAATAGCAAAGCAGCTCTATCTTTAATTTTGAAATTGTCATTGCAAATCCAGACTGAAATATTTATATGAGTACATAGCCTTGTAAAGTAGTAAAGTAAATGTTTCTGGTATTGTTCTTTATTTGTTCCACATTTTGCTCAAGTCTTTACTATTGTGCCAGGTACAGTGTTAGCCCCTGGGCTTCCCTGGTACTCAGATGGTAAAGAATCTGCCAGCAACGCAGGAGATGCAGGTTGGATCCCTGGGTCCCTGGATCAGGAAGATCCCCTGGAGAAGGGAATGGCTACCCGCTCCAGTGTTCTTGCCTGGGGAATTCCATGGACAGAGGAACCTGGAGAGCTATGTGTGGTTAGTGTCCAGGTTTTCCCCAATGGTTTCACTTTTCACTATGTTAGCCTAGGGATACTAGTTTTAAAATAAAATATGTGGTATAAACCACTATATATAAAATAGATCAACAACAGAGTCCTGTATAACTCAGAAAGCTATATTTAATATCTTATAATAACCTATAATGGAGAATATGAAATATATGCATATATTAATGAATCACTTTGCTGTACACCAGAAACTAACATAATATTGTAAATCAACTATACTTCAATTAAAAAATAAAGTAAAATACCATGCATAAATAAAATATCTTGAGTGCCCAAGAAATGCCTGAAATAGTTCTAGGAAAATGAGGCTGAATAAAAGGAAATGAACAAAGTTCTCTAGTTCAGAGGATCTATCAAGACAGTAGGCTAAGAAATATAAAAATAGAGTAATCTAGGATCACTTATAATCACTTTGTACTTGAAGAGCTGAGTATCAAAATTAACAAATGGCAGGACTTCTCTGGTGGTCCACTGGTTAAGACTCTGGGCTTCCACTGCAGGGGGCACAGGTTTGATCTCTGGTCAGGGAACTAAGATCCTATATGCCCTGTGGTGTGTCCAAAATGAAAAAAAAAAAATGTTTTTGATCAACAAATGTCTTCTAGGACATAATGGTAGCTAACCTCATGATTGGAGAAACACTAATGAAAACTACAGTGTGGCACCCTTAGTGAAGCATAAAATGTTAGTAATATACTGTGGTGAAAAAGCTGGAGGTGGGGGGAGTCCTCTTATAAAATGCTAGTGGTAGTGCAATTAGTCAATTGAGGGCAACTTTGCAATAACTACAAAAATTTCAAATACATGAAACTTTGATCCCAAAAATCCATTTCTAGAAATCTCTCAGTTATGTTTGCATACGTGTAATCTATTGTGTGCAATTGTTTGTAATAATAAAAATAAGAAACAACCAGATCTCCATCAAAAGAAGATTGTTCAAATAAATATTGATACATCTACCCAATGAGAAAGCTCTTTGCATAACTTCTTTATTGAAGTATAGCTGACTTACAATGTTGTGTTAGTTTCAGATGTACAGCACAGTGATTCACAGATATGTGTGTGTGTATATATATTCTTTTTCAAATTCTTTTTCTTTATAGGTTATTACAAAATATTAATTATAGTCCCCTGTATTATACAGTAAGTCCTTGTTATCTATTTTATATATATTTTTGATGTACTTATATGTAAAAGTCTACCAAAAAAGGGAAGGTGTGGAGTTGTGTACTTTCTCAGTTTTATGTCATGGAAGTGTATTGCCTATTCAATTATATATCTTAAAAAGTAATACAAAAAATTTGGATATATTAAAAGCTGGGTATATTATTCGCTCAGCTGTGTCCAACTCTTTGCGACCCCATGAACTATAGCATGCCAGGCTCTTATGTCTTGGGAATTCTCTAGGCAGGAATACTGGAGTGGGTTGCTATTCCCTTCTGCAGGAGATCTTGTTATGCAAGAAAATCTATGTTATGCAAAATCTCAGTCTTTATAGTTCTCTAGTTGGTCCCAGCAAAATTTTTGACAGAGGGTTTTCAGAGAAATTTTACTTTGTAAAAATTCCATGTCAGACTGCCCTCTATTTGAGAGAGGTTCAATTCTATCTAGATTAGAGCTGCTAGAGTCTAAAGGAGCAAATAGGAGAGTTTGTTTAGGGAGTGGTTTTGACAATGTGCAGGCCTCTACTCTGTATCTCATCAAGCTCTGTATTGCCTTCTGTTTCATGCAGGAGTGCAAGCTCATGGAACGGTGGTGGTGCATTCTCAGAATCACTGTGATGCCTGGTCACCCACCACTGTGAGAACTCCTTGAGGGCACAGTCCATAACCTATTCTTCCTTTATATTTATCTTAGTAGAGCTTTTCAAATCATTTGTGGTGAAGGACCATTTTTTGTCAAATCCATTGTGTACCGATACTTTTATAAAATACAATAAAAATGAATAACTAGAAAAATGAAATCAAAAAGACATAGAAAATGCAAGTCCAATTCTTTTCTGATTATATTCAACAAACATAAAATTACTTTGTCAATGTTTTGTTAAGGTTTTGAAACATTTACTCCCTATTTCTTATTGCAGTCCAGTGATAAACAGTTTGTGGACTGGCACTGGGCCGTGGACCACACTTTGAGTAGTATTTTCTCCCAGCACCACCACGGTGCCCAGCTCATAGTAGGTAATGAATACGTGCTGAATTGACTATATCATTCTGCTAGTGTTTTCTATCCGGCAGAGTTTTCACATCTCTCTCCTCCTTCTACCATCATACCACCTTCAGAATTAAGTAGAGCAGACTTTATCATTCTCATCTAAAGATGAGGCATGCAGATTAAGTGACTCACCTGGAATGAAAACAGCCCAAATTAGTCCCTGACTCCTATTGCACTCCTAGCGGCACAAAGAAAACCTTCCCGTCAGAGAGCCTCCCAAGAATTCCACCAATTAGAAAAACTTGCCTTAAGCTTTCCAAAGGACCTCCTGGCATGATGGTGTGACGGAAAGAACACAGATTCTGGAATTAAAGAGCTAGTCTGGAATTCAGGCTTTAGCAAGAGATTTTTTACCTCTGAGCCTGTTTCCTTATCTCTGACATGGGGATAATGATAACTTCTCCACTAAGCTGTGCTAACTAAATGGTGAATATAAATAGCCAAGTACCTAATTCAGAAAGACTGGTTATTATTAAAATTAGGTGTGGTTTAGAAGGGCCCCATTAAAGGACGTTGGGGGCTTCCCTGTTGACTCAGTGGTAAAGAATCTGCCTGCAATGCAGGAGACACGGGTTCAATCCCCGGGTGGGGAAGATCCCTTGGAGAAGGAAATGGCAACCCGCTCCAGTATTCTTGCCTGGGAAATTCCATGCACAGAGGAGCCTGGCGGGCTACAGTCCCTGGGGTCGCAAAGAGTCCAACACCAACTACTTGTTAGACATGCTCCGTCACCTAATCACGTGGAACGTGTGCCATCTACTGGTGGAATAAAGAACATAACTGGGAAGAGATACCACTGTGTTAAGAATCAGCTGCAGCTCAGTCACTCGGTCCTGTCCAACTCTTTGTGGCCCCATGGACTGCAGCATGCAAGGCTTCCCTGTCCATCACCAACTCCCAGAGATTGCTCAAACTCATGTCCATCGAGTCGGTGATGCCATCCAACCATGTTGTCCTCTGTCGTCCCCTTCTCCTGCCTTCAATCTTTCCCAGCATCAGGGTCTTTTCCAATCAGTCAGTTCTTCACAGCAGGTGACCAAAGTATTGTAGCTTCAGCATCAGTCCTTCCAATGAATATTCAGGGTTTATCTCCCTTAAGGTTGACTGGTTTGATCTCCATACTTTCCAAAGGACTCACAAGAGTCTTCTCCAACACCACAGTTCAAAAGCATCAATTTTTCTGCACTCAGCTTTCTTTATGGTCCAACTGGCATCAGTAATTGTGCCCTTCTTGTCTTTCTCTTTTTACTCCTTCCTAATTGTAACAAGTGCCTCTCCTGCCCCACAGTGAAAACAAGGTAGGAAATATGGTCTTCCACCTCCAACCGGTAGTAACAAGGCCACATTCTCTTTTGGACATAGTATCAGAAGAGGTCAACTAAACAGACAATTTAAATAAAATCCAGAGTCCGATCACATACCATTAAAAATGTCCGGAATAGAAATGAAAATAACCTGTAATAACAAGAAAATCAACCAACAGACACCAAGACCTACATCACACATGTTGAACATGTGTATACGTTGGAATTATATAAATTATACAAGGATTTTAAAGCATTCAAGATAAAATGATTCAAAGAGCAGTACTGAACAGGTTTGAAATGAGTAAGAAATAGAAAGGCTCAGCAAAGAAATAGATGACATAAAGGAAAACTGAATGGAAATTTTTTATCCTTAGTACAGTTTTTTAAATTGAAATATAGTTGATTTACAATGTTATATCAGTTTCAGGTATACAACATAGTAATTCAGTATTTTTTCAGATTATACTTCATTATAGACTATCACAAGACAATGGCTATAATTCCCTCTGCTATACACAGTGTATCTTGTTGCTTATCTATTTTATAAATAGTAGTTCATATTTGTTAATCCCATACCCCTAATTTGTCCCTCTCCTCTTTGCTAGCCACAAGTTTGTTTTCTGTATCTGTGAGTCTGTTCTTGTTTTGCATAAACATGCATTTGTAGTTTTTTTTAGATTCCAAATATAAGTGATATCATACAGTATTTGTCTTTCTCTGTCTGACTTATTTCACTAAGCATAATATTCTCTAGGTCTATTCACATTGCTGCAAAGGGCAGAATTTCATTCTTTTTTATGGCTGGGTAATATTACAGTAATATTTGAAATGTAGTGCTAGAGAAGACTCCTGAAAGTCCCTTGGGCAGCAAGGAGATCAAACCAGTCAATCTTGAGGGAGATCAACCCTGAATATTCACTTAAAGGATTGATGCTGAAGCTGAAATACCAGTATTTTGGTCATCTGATTCGAACAGATGACTCACTGGAAAAGTCCCTGCTGCTGGGAAAGATTGAAGGCAGAAGGAGAAGAGAGAGTCAGAAGATGAGATGGCTGAATGACATCACCAATGCAATGGACATGAACTTGGGCAAATTCCAGGAGATGGTGAGGGACAGAGAGGCCCAGCATGCTGCAGTCCATGGGATCACAAAGAGTCAGATATGACTGAGCGATTAAACAAAACAATATTACAATATAAGCACACACATACACACACCACATCTTCGTAATCCAGTCGTCTGTTGATGAGCACATGGATTGCTTCCATGTCTTTGCTATTGTAAATAGCATTGCTAAGAACATTGAAGAACTGCAGAACCTTAGAAGAAATGGAGTAGCCCTCATAGTCAACAAAAGAGTCCAAAATGCAGTACTTGGGTGCAATCTCAAAAATGACAGAATGATCTCTATTTGTTTCCAAGGCAACCGTTCAATTTCACAGTAATCCAAGTTTATGCCCAAACCACTAATGCCAAAGAAGCTGAAGCTGAATGGTTCTATGATGACTTACAAGATCTTCTAGAGCTAACACCAAAAAAAAAAGATGTCCTTTTCATCATAGGGGACTGGAATAAAAGTAGGAAGTCAAGCGATACCTGGAGCAACAAGCAAGTTTGGCCTTGGAGTACAAAATGAAGCAGGGCAAAGGCTAACAGAATTTTGCCAAGAGAACACACTGGTCATAGCAAACACCCTCTTCCAACAACACAAGAGACAACTCTAGACATGGACATCACCAGATGCTCAATACCAAAATCAGCCTGACTATATTCTTTGCAGCCAAAGATGGAACAGCACTATACAATCAGCAAAAACAAGACCAGGAGCTGACTATGGCTCAGATCATGAAATCCCTATTGCAAAATTCAAACTTAAATTGGAGAAAGTAGGGAAAACCACTGATCATTCAGGTGTGACCTAAATCAAATGCCCTTATGATTATACAGTGGAAGTGACAAATAGATTCAAGGGATTATCTGATAGAGTGCCTGAAGAACTATGGACAAAGGTTCATGACACTGTACACGAGGCAGTGATCAAGACCACCCCCAAGAAAAAGAAATGCAAAAAGGCAAAATGATTGTCTGAGGAGGCCTTACAAATAGCTGAGCAAAGAAGAGAAGCTAAAGGCAAAGGAGAAAAGGAAAGATATACCCATTTGAATGCAGAGTTCCATAGAATAGAAAGGAGGGATAAGAAAGCCTTTCTAAGCGGTCAATGCAAAGAAATAGAGGAAGACAATAAGATGGGAAAGACTAGAGATCTCTTCAAGAAAATTAGAGATACCAAAGGAACATTTCATCCAAAGATGGGCTCAATAAAGGACAGAAATGGTTTGGATCCAACAGAAGCAGAAGATAGTAAGAAAAGGTGGCAAGAATACACAGAAGAACTATACAAAAAAGATCTTAGTGACCCAGATAACCATTATGGTGTGATCACCCATCTAGAGCCAGACATTCTAGAGTGAGAAATCAAGTGGGCTTTAGGAAGCATCATGATGAACAAAGCTAGTGGAGGTGATGGAATTCCAAATGAGCTATTTCAAATCCTAAAAGATGATGCTGTTAAAGTGGTGCACTCAATATGCTAGCAAATTTGGAAAACTCAGCAGTGGCCACAGGACTGGAAAAGGTCAGTTGTCATTCCAATTTCAAAGAAAGGCAATGCCAAAGAATGTTCAAACCACCACACAATTGCACTCATCTCACACGCTAGCAAAGTAATGCTCAAAATTCTCCAAGCCAGGCTTCAACAGTACGTGAACCAAGAACTGCCAGATGTTCAAGCTGGATGTAGAAAAGGCAGAGGAACCAGAAATCAAATTGCCAACATCCATTTGATCATAAAAAGCAAGAGAATTCCAGAAAAAATATCTACTTCTGCTTTATTTACTACACCAAAGCCTTTGACTATGTGGATCACAACAAACTGTGGAAAATTCTTAAAGATGTGGGAATACCAAACTACCTTACCTGCCTCCTAAGAAATCTGTATGCAGGTCAAGAAGCAACAACTAGAACTGGATATGGAACAACGGACTGGTTCCAAATTGGGAAAGGGTTACATCAAGGCTGTATATTGTCACCCTGCTTATTTAAATCTATATGCAGAGTACATCATGCAAAATGCCAGGCTGGATGAAGCACAAGCTGGAATCAAGATTGTCAGGAGAAATATCAATAACCTCAGATATTCAGATGACACCACCCTTATTGCAGAAAGTAAAGAGGAACTGAAGAGCCTCTTGATGAAAGTGAAAGAAGAGAGTGAAAAAGCTGACTTAAAACTCAGTCTTCAAAGTCTAAGATCATGGCATCTGGTCCCATCACTTAATGGCAAATCGATGGGGAAACAATGGAAACAGTGACAGACTTTATCATTTGGGGCTCCAAAATCACTGCAGATGGTGATTGCAGTCATGAAAGTAAAAGACACTTGATCCTTGGAAGAAAAGCTATGACCAACCTAGACAGCATATTAAAAAGCAGAGACATTACTTTACCAACAAAGGTTCATCTACTCAAAGCTACGGTTTTTCAAGTAGTCATGTATGGATGTGAAAGTTGTACCATAAAGAAAGCTGAGCACAGAAGAATTGATGCTTTTGAACTGTGGTGTTGGAGAAGACTCTTGAGAGTCCCATGGACTGCAAGGAGATCCAACCAGTCCATCCTAAAGGAAATCAGTCCTGACTATTATTGGAAGGACTGATGCTGAAGCTGAAGTTCAAATACTTTGGCCACCTGATGCGAAGAACTGACTCATTGGAAAAGACCCTGATGCTGAGAAAGATTGAAGGCGGGAGGAGAAGGGGACAACAGAGGATGAGATTGTTGGATGGCATCACCAACTTGATAGACATGAGTCTGAGCAAACTCTGGGAGTTGGTGATGGACAGGGAAGTCTGGCATGCTGCAGTCCATGGGATTGCAAAGAGTCAGACACGGCTGAGCAAGTGAACTGAACTGAAGAACACTGGGGGTGCATGTGTCCTTTCAAATTAGTATTTTCACTTTTCCCTGGATATATTCCCAGGAGTGGAATTGCTAGATCATATAGTAGTTCTATTCTTAGTTCTTTGAGTAACCTCCATACAGTTTCCCATAGTGGCTACACCAATTTACATTCCCACCAACAGGATATAAGGGTTTCCTTTTCACCATATCTTTTCCAACTTTTGTTATACGTAGACTTTTAAAGTATTATTTATTTATTTATTTTGGTTGCCCTAGTTCTTCATTGTTCCTTGCAGCCCTTCTCTAGTTTTGGTGAGTGGGGGCTGCTCTTCGTTGTGGTACATAGGTTTCTCATTGTGATGTCTTCTCTTAGTGCAGAGCACGGGCTCTACACATGCAGGCTTCAGTTGTTGTAACATGCAGGCTTGATAGTTGCAGCTCACAGGCTCAGTAGTTGTGGCACATGGGCTTAGTTGCCCAGAGGCATGTGGAATCTTCCCAAACCGGTGACTGAACCCATGTCTCCTGCATTGGCAGGTGGATTCTTTACCACTGGACCACCAGGGAAGTCCCTGTAGACTTTTTGATGATATCCATTCTGACAGATGTGAGTTGACATCTCATTGTTGTTTTGATTTGCATTTCTCTAACAGTTAGCAAATCTTCATGTACCTGTTAGCCATATGTATGTATTCTTTGTAAAACTTCTATTCGGGTCTTCTGCTCATTTTTTTTTATTGGATTGTTTGGGTTTTTGATACTGAGTTGTATCTGTTTGTATATTTTGGATATTAACCAATTGTCAGTCACATCATTTGAAAATATTTACTCTCATTCAGTAATTTGTCTGTTTTGATGGATTTTTTTGCTGTGCAAAAGCTTTTAAGTTTAATTAGGGCCCATTTATTTATTTTTGCTTTTATTTCTTTTGCTGATCTAAAAAATATTGTTACGATCTATGTCAAAGCGTGTTCTGCCTATGTTTTCTTCTAGGAAGTTTACAGTTTCAATTCTTACATTTAGGTCTCTAAACCATTTTGAACTGTTTAAATATAATGCAAGGGCGTGTTCTTATTGTTTTACATGTAGCTGTCTTGTTTTCTTAGCACCACTTGTTGAAGAGACTGTCTTTTCTGCATTCTGTACACTTGCTTCCTGTACATTTGCTTCCACTGTCATTGATTAATTGACCATAGGTGCATGGTTTTATTTCTGGTCTCTCTATTCTGTTGCATTGAGCTGTGTGTCTATTTTTGTGCCAGTACCATGCTGTTTTGATTATTGCAGCTTTGTAGTATAGTCTGAGCTCTGGGAGGGTTATACCTCTAGATTTGTTCTTTTTTTCAAGATTGCTTTGGCAATTCAGGGTATTTTGTGGTTCCATATGAGTTTTAGGATTATTTTTTCTAGTTCTGTGGAAAATGTCACTGGTATTTTGATAGGGATTGCCAAAAGGAAATTTTAGAACTGGAAAATATGCAATTTTCCAAATCTGGGGAAAAGGTATGAACCTACAGATCCAATGACTTGGAAACCACAAACAGAATAAATGCAAAGAAATCCACACTGAGGTACATCATAATCAAACTTTTGAAAACTAAAAGCAGAGAAAAAAAAACCTTGAAAGCACCAAGTGAGACATGACACCTTATTTAGGAGGAGGGGAGCTATTTGAATTAAGACATGGTTCTCATCAGAAACCATGGAAGCCAGAAGGAAGTGGCACAACACTTTTCAAGTGCCAAAAGAATAGAATACATAAAGAACACTTGAAACTGAACAGTAAAATAAAGCAAATAATCCAAATAGAAAATGAGCAAAAAACATGAAGAAACATTTCACTGAAGTGGATAAACAGAAGGTAAATAAACACCTAAAAAGATGCTCAATGTCACTAGCATTTAAGGAAATTCAAAGTAACACTATGGTGAGATATCACTAGACACCTCTTAGAACTGCTAAGCTAAAACAAACAAACAAACAAGCAAAACCTGATAATACTAAATGCTGGCAAGGATGTGGAGAAACTGGATGTTTTATACATTTCTGATGGGAATGTAAAATGGTAGTTACTCTGGAAATAGCTTAGTATTTTCTTAATAAACTAAACATATACTTAGCATATAACCAAGAACAAACTCAAGGTGCTGTATGAGGAGGAACAGAAGGGGCCCATGACCACCCTGTGTCACTGCAACTGCCACCTGATGTTAGCCATCTACCAGAAGAGCTTTCTATGGAGCATGTGGCCCAGCAAGCTGAGGGGCATCATCTTTATTAGCACACAACTGTACTTCCACCAGATAATTAATGTGGAGCATTTCATCCTGGCCATGGCTGTTATGAAGAGCATTTCAACTGCTATGCTATCAGGAGGAGAGCAAGACTCTGAGCCTCTGGTTTGGGGATCACAAACCCCTCGAGGTGTACATTGTAGACCTCATGGTGGACAATACTCAAATGGGATTCAGTATGTCTGCCCAAGACCACAAGCTCATCATCTACCTGTACCTGCTGAAAGCCAAGGAGAGTTCCAGAGACATGTGCCTGCTGCAGGGGGCAGACTTCCACATGGGCACCTAAGTGAATATGACTTGGAGGACCCTGGATGGAAGGCCACCTAAAGGCCCACCAAAAAAGTCAGTGGTGTGGACAAGCATGTCACATGGTTTGTCACACAGGACAGTGACATAGGGCTTCAGAGGCTGCCGAAGCTGAAGAAGAGACTGACCACCATGCTGCCACATCTCACTTGGCTCAACCCCCATGATGGTTAGGTGTAGTACATAGACTGTCGCATTCTATAGCATGTGGTGCTGACCATCCTCACCCCAGATGCTCAACTGCTGTCTTCACTTCGAAACTGGAGTGTTTTGAGCTGGCCGAGATCACCACCATGCCCGGCACTGTCCTATATGACCTGATAGAGACTTACAGTATCACCACCCACTTCTAGACACAGGGACGCTGTCATCATCCCCATGCAATGCTTTCCTTTTATTTATGAAACACAAGGAAGTGGGGAGGGGAAAACGATTGATTCATGCAATAACTGAAATGGATCTTGAGGATGGTGAGTGTAAAAAAGCAATCTCAAAAAGTCACATATTGTAGGATTCCATTTACTTAAGATTTTCAAAATGAGGAATTTGTAGAGATGGAGAATAAATTAGTGGTTGCCATGGATGAGGAATAGTGAAGGGAGGGGAGTGACTAAGAAGGAGTAGCACAAAGGAGATCTTTATGGTGATAGAACAGTTCTTTATCTTGATTGTTGTGGTGGTTACACAAATCTACACTTGTGATAAAAATGGCAAAGAAGTATTCACACACTTTGTACCAATGTCAATTTCCTATACCATTGTCAATAGTTTGTAACACGTAACTGTAGAGGAAATCTGGGTGAAACTTACAAAGGACCTCCATATTATTTTTATAACTTCCTGTGAATCTATAATTATTTCAAATTTTAAAAAATTTTAAAGAATGGAGGACTTGTAGACATTGAATATGGATGATTCTGATGAGGAATTTTGCTTTAAAGTGGGGCAGAGAAATCAGGTGGGTAGAGAGCAAGAGAAGGTGATTCGAAAGAAGACTTTAAAATTTTTTTGATGAGAGGAATAATAGCATGGTTGAAGCTAATGGGAAAAACTCTGAAGGGGAAAAAAGCTTGAGGGGCAAGAGAGGAGGGAATTGCCAGAAGAGTGGAGGGGCTGGCTTCAGCTAAGATCCGGGACAGTTCATCCATAGTCATAGGAGAAAGGGTAGAATATATACACAGATTTAGATAGGTAAGTAATATAGGTAGTGGTAGAAATTTATGGGCTTTATTTTCTGATTGCCTCTGTTTTTTCAGTGAAATTGGAAGCAAGGTCATGAGCTGAGAGTGAGGACATGGGTGCGGAGGTGTTAGAGGTTTGAAGGGAGAAGAGAAGGTATGAAACAGTTGTCTAGGAAACAGAGAGTAAATGGACTAGGGTAATATTATGTGATTTCCTGGCAACAGTAAGTGCCCACTTGAGGTTCATGGTCTTGAATTTAAAGTGAAAGTGTAATTTTGTGCTTTTCCCTAGCCATGTTCCGCTCCAGGGATATAGGAGAGGGGTAGGAGTCACTGGAAATGACAAAATGGAGGAAGAGACTGCAATTAGGTGGAGGACAAAGCTGTAGGAGAGAATTTCAAGGGACTGAGAGGCTAAAGTGTTAGAAGAATCAGGTGTTAAGATATTGAAATCACAAAGAATTAAGACAAGCTTAATTGCAGATAGTTACGGTGAGACAGAAGCTAAACTGTACATATTATATATGTGTATTAGTCGCTCAGTCGTGTCCAACTCTTTGTGACCCCATGGACTATAGCCGGCCAGGCTTCTCTGTCCATGGAATTCTCTAGGCAAAAATACTAGAGTGGGTTGCCATTCCCTTCTCCAGGGGATCTTCCCGACCCAGGGATCGTACCCGGATCTTCTGCATTACAGGCAGTTCTTTACCATCTGAGCCACCAGGAAAGCCCACACATATTATATAGAATATTTAATATATTTAACATATTAAGTGATAGGAAATTCAAAGAAAGATGGAGATTTCTAGGGAAGAGAAAGAGAATGATTTGAAAATAGCAGTGAGGGACTTTAATTTGTGGGAATAAAAATAACCAGTGCTCAAGAGTATTGTAAGGTCCTTGGGTAGATTCAGATTTCAGTCAGATTAAGGTGAGGGAAGCATTCAGTAAACAGGGAAAAAATATAGAGAGTTTTACTGAAGACCTTGAGTACTAAGTAGGATGATTATATAATTTATCATCCAAGCTGGGACACTTATGAAAATGACAAATGTTAAACTGGGCGAGACAGTGGCACACCATGTATAAACTGGAATTGTCCTGGGCAAACCAGGACTATGATTTCACAGGACAAAGTGGAAGGATTTCAAGGCTAAGAGGTGGGACTAGGTTAGGTGAATACACAAAGTTGTGTGACACTAGAACATGAAATATGCAGGTAGTGACCAAGGAGTCCCAGGGATTTTGTAATGACTGACATAAAGTTGAAGGTCATGAAGAGCTTAGTTCTGATGATATTAAGGCAGAGTATTGTGGCAAGTCTGTGAGTGCTGAGAGGGAGAAACGGGTGGCTGGTTGTGACCTGGCCTTCACTCCTGCCAATGGATATGCAGAGCCCTGGATAAGGGAGTTCTATTCCCAGTCAGACAAAAGCTGAATCCTAAGCCCCACTGAGGAAGATTTTGATATTTCTGAAACTTTGTGCTTCCAGTCTGAACTATTTGGGGGAACTGAAACTGAAATGACTACAGATGAGAAAATTAATAAGCCTACCTGTAAAAATAGATGTTTTTCCAGAACTCTCTTGCTTTTTCGATTATCCAGCAAATGTTGGCAATTTGATCTCTGGTTCCTCTGCCTTTTCTAAAATCAGCTTGAACATCAGGAAGTTCACGGTTCATGTATTGCTGAAGCCTGGTTTGGAGAATTTTGAGCATTACTTTAATAGCGTGTGAGATGAGTGCAATTGTGTGGTAGTTTGAGCATTCTTTCGCATTGCTTTTCTTTGGGATTGGAATGAAAACTGACCTTTTCCAGTCCTGTGGCCACTGCTGAGTTTTTCAAATTTGCTGACATATTGAGTGCAGCATTTTCAC
>SJYQ01005559.1:394525-451477 GCA_006410935.1 Redunca redunca | reverse complement strand
GGAGCCCTGTTAGACTTAGAGTGTTGGTGAAGGGGAGGAGAATCTCTCTGAAAATCATTATAGGGGAGGCCCCTTAGGAAAAGCCACATTCCATACTGTGAGTCCAAGCCTTTCAGTAAACTAGAACTTGATGATAAACTAGAACAAACAGGCGAAAGTACTGCAGCAATATTCCAGTCAAGGGTCATTGTGTAGAGGGTTACTCAGGTCTACTTTTCCCAGGACCTCACAGTTTGATCAATGATGTCAACTGAGAAGAATGTTAACTTTCAAGAAGAGTTTATGTTGCCTATACTATACTCTTAACAATCTGGGGACTGGGGTGTGGTGCAAGGGAGTAGGCTGGGGAAAATACACTGAAAATTTGAGTAGAACTTGTTCATAGAGGAGCCACCAGCTATGTCAGCTCCTATTTTTTATTCTATAGGAATACTTCATCTTTCTAAAATAAGTTAGAAATGCAGAAGTCTACACAGTGAATTTTTCTTATCTAAAAATGAAACCCTTAAGGCTTCTGACCACTTTTAACTTTTAATCTTTTTAAAATGAATTGTGCACTTCTTTGCTTTCTTAAAAGATTTAGTTAATATAATGTTTCCATTTTTCTGTTTACTGTCAAATGCTTGGCTGTCACTTCTCATGACTGCCATTCCTGCCTCTAATGGACTTTTTCTCCATGACTAATTTGCCACTTTTAAATGGCAATGGCTAAAAATTCAACATGAATAAGCTTAGAAATGTTGATGATATAGGTCTTTGAATGGGAGAGAAGAAACCCTCGAGTTAGGAATATGAACTTTAACGGAATGAGTTTTGTGACATGCATTGTCTCATCTTGGAGACCTTTACAGACGTTTCCCAGAGGATCTTTTTTGTCCATCTTTGGTTCTCAGTGGTGTCTTAGACATTTGCAGTTACCAGATAAGTGACCCTCAGATAAGTAAGCACTTTTCTTCAAAGGTTAGAAAAAGAATCAAAGATATCTATCACACGCTTGGGTGTTGGAGTCAGGTGCAGAGTAGGTGGCAAAGTCATTTAAATTCAACAGGTTGATGGCAGTCCCTGTGCTAACTTGCTCTGAGTGACTGCATAGGTATCTTCCACAGTCAAGATGCTGTGTCAGCATGAAGAAAAGCGACAGACAGCTCCTAAAGATGCTGTATATTGGGGACAGGCTGGAAGGGCAGTGTTTGGATGTAACAGATAAAATGGGGAGGAGTCTTCTTCAGAGTTTGGCTGATGGACTTTGTGACTGTGACCAATAGCACTCTGCGTTCTTAATTGAGCCATCTATAAAACTGTGAGTGACCTGTTCTTTAGGGCTGTATTTATTGAGAATTCAAGTGTCCAGTGAGTCTTAGAGCATTTAGGAGCTTGGAAAAAGTACCCTGCCCACACACACTGTCAATACTTTTATTTTAGGCTAAGGAATCTAAGGAGATAACAAGGCTATGCCCTAGAGTCTATGAGCTGACCAACAGCCCTAGTGATTTTTTTTTTTTAATACCATAATGCTTTTAAATGTAAAATGTTGTGAGTGTAACCAAAGGTTTTCCATTAGGAGCAAACCTAATACTAGTTTCCAGATGTCAAAATTCTGATGTTAAGATTAGGTGATTTTTCACACTTAAGCAAAAGATGGCAACTGATCATCTCTGATAAATGATCAAATCATTTAGAAAAGTTGTTTTTATCTTTTTTATATATCAGTAGATGGCAGGAGATAACCATCAAATCAGGATTTAAAAAGGAAACAAAATGATAGAATTCAGTCTTTGTTCCTTGCATTCCCTGGAAAAATTGCTATCTAAGGTAGTCAGTATGATGTTAGGTTGGTACCTGGGGAGACAGTATTTTTGAATATGTATTTGAGTTCAATTATTAGGTTCCTGATTAATCTGGCAACATTACAGTTGGTTTAAAACAATAGTCAAATGCTGGAACTAAATTTACTCTCTTTTGAAGAGACACCTGGAGAAATGATTCATCACTCATGTTGCTAAGATTAATTGGGCATTATAATTGTGTTAAGTGGATTCACACACCGTGTAAAAATCTGGGAGTTTTTCCTATTTTCTTTCTCCTCCCACCCTACCCCCCACTTTAAGCAGGGAAGAGAGAAAATAGAGTTAGTTACCTTCAGTGTGGTTTAGGGATATCCAGCATAACTGGCTTTATCTAAGATTATACAAATACAGCATCACAGTTAAAACAATACTAAGCACAGGGATGTTTTCCACATGTCATAATGGACTCTGATCCCATGAATTGATGACTTTTGTGATCTTTTTCATGAAGATTACTTTTGATTTTATTTATTAGTTTTTCTGAAGTGCAGACTTATCTTAGAAATACTAGACCCATATTTCCCTAATTTGGAGATTATGTTGTTCAGTTGCTAAGTTGAGTCTGACTCTTTGTGACCCCATGGACTGTGGCATGCTAGGCCTCTCTGTCCTTCATCATCTCCTGGAATTAGCTCAGATTTATGTTCACTGAGTTGGTGATGCCATCCAACCATTTCATCCTCTGCCATCCCCTTTCCTCCTGCCCTCAATCTTTCCCAGCATCAGGGTCTTTTCCACTGAGTCTACTCATCACATCAGGTGGCCAAAGTATTGGAGCTTCTGCTTCAGTGTGAGCCCTTCCAATGATTATTCAGGGTTGATTTCCTTTAGGACTGACTGGTTGGATCTCCTTGCAGTCCAAGGGACTCTCAAGAGTCTTATTCAGCACAACAATTTAAAAGCATCAATTCTTTGGTGCTCAGCCTTCTTTATGGTCCAACTTTCAAATCCATACATGACTACTGGAAAAGCCATAGCTTTGACTATACGGACTTTTGTCAGCAAAGTGATATCCCTGCTTTTTAATATGCCGCCTAAGTTTGTCATAGATTTTCTTCCAAGGAGCAAGCATTTTTTAATTTCCTTTAGTCACCATCCACAGTGATTTTGGAGTCCAAGAAAATAAAATCTGCTACTGTTTCCACTTTTTTCCCCTTCTATTTGCCATGAAGTGATGGAATCAGATGTCATGATTTTAGTTTTTTGAATGTGGAGTTTTAAGCCAGCTTTCTCACTCTCCCCTTTCACCCTCATCAAGAGGCTCTTTCGTTCCTCTTTGCTTTCTACCATTACAATGGTATCACCTGCATGTCTGAGGTTGTTGATATTTCTCCCAGCAGTCTTGATTCCAGCTTGTGACTCATCCAGCTTGGCATTACACATGATGTACTCTGTGTTAAATAAGCAGGGTAACAATATACAGCCTTGATGTACTCCTTTCCCAATTTTGAACCAGTCTTTTGTTCCATGTCCTCTTCTAACTATTGCTTCTTGAACTGCATGCAGGTTTCTCAGCAGACAGTTAAGATGGTCTGGTATTCCCATCTGTTTAAGAATGTCCCAGTTTGCTGTAATGTCCTTCCCAGATAGCTCAGACTGTAAAGGATCTGCCTACAATGTGGGAGACCTGGCTTTAGTTCCTGGGCCAGAAAGATCCCTGGAGAAGGAAATGGCAACCCACTACAGTATTCTTTTTTTTTTTAACTAAAAATATTTATTTATTTTAATTGGAGGCTAATAACTTTACAATATTGCAGTATTGCAGTGGTTTTTGCCATACATTGACATGAATCAGCCACAGTTGTACATGTGTCCCCCTGTCTCAAACCTCCCTCCCACCTCCCTCCCCATCCCACCCCTCTGAGTTGTCCCAATGCACCAGCTTTGAGTGCCCTGTTTCATGCATCAAACTTGGACTGGCCATCTATTTCACATATGGTAATATATATGTTTCAGTGTTATTCTCTCAAATCATCCCACCCTCACCTTCTCCCACAGAGTCCAAAAGTCTTTATACCTGTGGCTCTTTTGCTGTCTCACATATAGGGTCATCATTACCATCTTTCTAAATTCCATATATATCTGTTAATATACTGGATTGGTGTTTTTCTGACTTACTTCACTTTGTATAATAAGCTCCAGTTTCATCCACCTCATTAAAACTGACTCAAATGTGTTCTTTTTGATAGCTAAGTAATATTCCATTGCATATATGTACCACAGCTTTCTTATCCATTCATCTGCCAATGGATATCTAGGTTGCTTCCATGTCCTAGCTATTGTAAACAGGGCTGGGATGAACATTGGGGTACACATGTCTCTTTCAATTCTGGTTTCCTTGGTGTGTATGTTCAGCAGTGGGATTGCTGGGTTGTATGGCAGTTCTATTTCCAGATTTTTAAGGAATCTCCACACTGTTCTCCATAGTGGATGAACTAGTTTGCATTCCCACCAACAGTGTGAGAGGGGTCCCTTTTCTCCACACCTTCTCCAGCATTTATTATTTGTAGACTTTTTGATAGCAGCCATTCTGACCAGTGTGAGATGGTACCTCATTGTTGATTTGCATTTCTCTGATAATGAGTTATGTTGAGCATCTTTTCATATGTTAGTTAGCCATCTGTATTGTCTTCTTTGGAGAAATGTCTGTTTAGTTCTTTGGCCCATTTTTTGATTGGGTCATTTATTTTTCTGGAATTGAGCTGCATGAGCTGCTTATATATTTTTGAGATTAATTCTTTGTCAGTTTCTTCATTTACTATCATTTTCTCCCTTTCTGAAGACTGTCTTTTCACTTTGCTTATAGTTTCCTTCATTGTGTAAAAGTTTACTTAGGTCCCATTTGTTTATTTTTACTTTTATTTCCATTACTCTGGGAGGTGGGTCATAGAGGATCTTGCTGTGATTTATGTTAGAGAGTGTTCTGCCGATGTTTCCCTCTAGGAGTTTTATAGTTTTTGGCCCTACATTTAAATCTTTAATCCATTTTAAGTTTATTTTTGTGTATGGTGTTAGAAAGTGTTCTACTTTTATTCTTTTACAGGTGGTTGACCAGTTTTCCCAGCACAACTTGTTAAAGAGATTGTCTTTTCTCCATTGTATATTTTTGCCTCCTTTGTCAAAGATAAGGTATCCATAGGTGTGTAGATTTATCTCTGGCTCTCTATTTTGTTCCACTGATCTATATTTCTGTCTTGTTACAGTACCATACTGTCCTGATGACTGTAACTTTGTAGTATAGTCTGAAGTCAGGCAAGTTGATTCCTCCAGTTCCATTCTTTCTCAAGATTGCTTTGGCTATTTGAGGGTTTGTGTGTGTGTGTGTGTTTCCATATAAATTGTAAAATTATTTGTTCTAGTTCTGTGAAAAATATTGTTAGTAGCTTGATAGGGATTGCATTGAATCTATAGATTGCTTTGGGTAGTATACTCATTTTCACTATATTGCTTCTTCTGATCCATGAACATGGTATATTTCTCCATCTATCTCTGTCATCTTTGATTTCTTTCATCAGTGTTTTACAGTTTTCTATATATAGGTCTTTTGTTTCTTTAGGTAAATTTATTACTAAGTATTTTATTCATTTTGTTGCAATGGTGACTGGGATTGTTTCCTTAATTTCTCTTTCTGTTTTCTCATTGCTAATGTATAGGAATGCAAGGGATTTCTGTGTGTTAATTTTATATCCTGCAACTTTACTATATTCATTGATCAGCTCTAGTAATTTTCTGGTGGTGTCTTTGTGATTTTCTATGTAGAAATCATAGAAGGATCATATCATCTGTAGGCTAAAATCATGTAGGATCATGTCATCTGCAAACAGTGCCACTCCAGTATTCTTGCCTGGAGAATCCCATGGAGAGAGGAACCTGGCAGGCTACAGTCCATGAGGTCACAAATCTACAGACAGGAGCAACTAACACACATAGTCAAAGGCTTTAGCATAGTCAATGAAGCAGAAGTAGATATTTTTCTGGAATTCTCTTCCTTTTTCTATGATCCAGAGGATGTTGGCAATTTGGTCTCTGGTTCCTCTGCCTTTTCTAAATTCAGTCTGTCCTCTGGAAGTTCTTGGTTCACATACTGTTGAAGCCTAGCTTGAGGGATTTTGAGCAGTACCTTACTAGCATGTATTATGGAATTTCCCAGAATTGAAATTTTCAATGTTTTTTATCCACTTGCCACCACTTACCAATTATGTGATTCTTTTCTATGTTACATGCATTTGAATCAGCTATATTATTATTATTTTTTTAACACTGTCCCCACTTGAATCTTATTTCTTAGAAAATCTTTAAGAAAAAACCTCAGTCATTTATAGGCCTTTTTTTTTTTTTTTTTTTACACAACTTAACTGAAAACTGTCTATAGGTAGAAGGCCAACTTCAGTCACATTTGCACTGGAATCACATCTAATGTCAATCTTGGTTAATGTGGAGCTGGAACTGTCATGGGCTTGGCCCTAATGGCTCCACAGGTTGAGAGATTCAATCCTGGAAAGCAGAAGGGAACTGGATTTGCTTTCAAGAAAGCCCTACTACTTTTTCCTTGTAAGTATCTCCACTAGGAAAAATCTTTTAATCAAAAATACATTGTCATCATTTGAAAAAATTCAAATTGTGACCAGTGTAAAAATATCTTGTCAAGGACTACAAAAATAACTTATCTAGTCTCTGTAGTATGTTGCCTGAAATTCCCACACTTGTCAGTTAGTGTTACCAAGCTTAGTACTGTGCTATTATACTGTTGGGTCAGTGTATGTTACTTCTAGGTGGGGCATGAATGGAGTAGCCTCAAGAACCTTTTTACTGAGAGTTTAAAATTTATTATATGCTGTAATTATTATCTTTACAGCATAGGGACTTCCCTGGTAGTCCAGTGGTTAAGAATATGCTTTCCAATGCAGGAGATATGGGTTCAGTCCCTGGTCGGGGAACTAAGATCCCAGATGCATGGGGAAATTAAGTCTGCCTTCCACAACTAAAGATCCTGCATGCCACAACTAAGACCCAATGCAGCCAAATAAATAAATATCTTTTTTTAAAAGAGACTTAAGCCAATTTTCCCAACAGTAAGTAAGCTATATTCCTTACTCAATTATTTGTGGTGCTTTCTTGACCATGTGGTAAATGTAAAAGTTTAAGGTATCTATAAAATTCAGTGTTGAAAATATATTCTTTTCTCCCCTTTCAAATGTGTTATTGAATGACAATCTTGTGTATAGGCTACATCTTACTGATGCTTGTCTCTTAAGGACTGGCATAGGTATATTAGAAATATTTTATTACATGTATTGACAAGAAAAATTAAACTGATCTGAGACTCATTATAAGTCCTACATATGCTCTGAAAGTTCAACAAAAATATCTTCCAAAATCTAAGAAAATATTTAGATGGTAAAATATGATTTTTAAAATCAGTTTTTCATTTTGAATTTTGAGGAGTGAAAATGTAAGCCACACTCTTCTAGTGTGAATTAATCCACTTTAAAACTCAGTTGCCACCCATGTAGAGAAGAAAGTTGCTTCTCAAGTGGTGATACAATATATATATATATATTTTATTTTTCCCCTTGTGATAATGGTAGAGGTTCAGAGAATTCTTGAGAAACAGTTTACATTCTTTGACTGTGCTGTTATTGAGGAGGAATAGAGAAGTATGAAAGATTGAATATTTTCCTTTTTTCCCTTTAGAACCGTGTAATAATAGGCAAAACCAGGTTTTATGCAAAAATCAATGGAGGTGAGTTATTTTGACAGAAAATTTTCATCCTTCACTGATTATGTGGTATTCCAGATAAATATTTTAAGTCAGTGCATTGTTGGTAATTTATTAGGCAGTATGAAATAATGAAAACAATACAGAAGTCTGAAGATAAAAATACTTAGACTGGTGAAACAGCAAGTCTATATAACTGTTAGTTACTTTCTAGAGTTTTACTATTATAGGTTAGTGGAAGAGAAGAATATGGTTAGTAAGAGACCTGGGCATTTTCCATTTCTTTTAAAATTGTTTTCCTCTATATTTTCCTGCAAGGGTTATACTTTTTTTCCCAAAGAAAACTCAGAAAAACATCTTTGTTACAAGTCTGAGCATGTAGTTTTATTTCTATCTTACTTCTGCTTTCCTCTAAATCTAGACAATGCATTCATATCACTAAGTTTAGATGTTATTCATTATGATCAATGCAAAAGTTATATTCTTCACAGAATATAGAAATAAATAGGGCCCATGTAACTTATTTTCAATCAATTCAAGTTATTACTTGTTTCATGTTTTAGTAGTGTCACCAACTACTGAAACCCATTATGGAGAAACAACTGTTTCAGAGATGCTTGGAGTAGAAGAGTTGTGTGTTCTATGACCTTGTAAGTGCTTAGGCCCCAGACAAATCAGCAAGCATCTCAGTGGTAGAGCGGAGATCAAGTACTGACTCTAGACCCCGTGGCCAGTCCCATCCTGGCTCTGCCTCTCATTTTAAGACTTTCGACTGAGCGACTGAACTGAACTGATCAACCATTTAACTTCTCTCTTTTAGTTTTCTTGTTTGGAAGATGGATATTATTCTAAGGATTAAATGAGCTAATTTATGTAATGCACTTTAAACAAGGACTGGCACAGACTAAGAACTTGATGTAAATGTTTGTTAAATAAACAAAATAAACTTCTTGGGAAGAATATGAAGGCAGGAGAGAGAGAAAGAGGCACATGTAATCTCCAAGAGCTTGTTTGTCTGAAATGGAGGATTCTACTGCCGAAGAGTGGAAAAATAGCTCCAAAAAGATTGAAGAGGCTGAGCCAAAGTGAAAACAATGCCCAGTTGTGAATGTGGCTGGTGATGGAAGTAAAGTCTGATGCTGTAAAGAATAATATTGCATTGAAACCTGGAATGTTAGGTCCATGAATCAAGGTAAATTGGAAGTGGTCAAACAGGAGATGGCAAGAGTGAACATCTGCATTTTAGGAATCAGTGAACTAAAATGGACCAGAACAGGCAAATTTAATTGAGATAACCTTTATATCTACTACTTTGGGCAAGAATCCCTTAGAAGAAATGATGTAGCCCACATAGTCAACATAAGAGTCCAAAATGCAGTACTTGGGTGCAGTCTGAAAAATGACAGACTGATCTCTGTTTATTTCCAAGGCAAATCACTCAATATCACAGTAATCCAAGTCTATGTCCTAACCACTAATGCTGAAGATGCTGAATTTGAAAGGTTCTATGAAGACCTACAAAACTTTCTAGAATTAAAGCCTAAAAAAGATGTCATTTTCATCAGAGGGGACTGGAATGAAAAAGTAGGAAGTCAAGAGATATCTGGAGTAACAGGCAAGTTTGGTCCTGCAGTACAAAATGAAGCAGGGCAAAGGCTAACAGAGTTTTGCCAAAAGAACACACTGGTCATAGCAAACATCCTCTTCAGACAACACAAGAGAAGACTCTACACATGGGCGTCACCAGATGGTCAATACCAAAATCAGACTGCTTATTTTCTCTGCAGCCAAAGATGGAGAAGCTCTATACAATTAGCAAGATCAAGACCAGGAGCTGACTGTGGCTCAGATCATGAACTCCCTATTGCTAAATTCAGACTTAAATTGAAGAAAGTAGGGAAAAATCACTAGACCATTCAGGTATGACCCAAGTCAAATCCCTTATGATTATTCAGTGGAAGTGACAAATAGAGTTAAGGGATTAGAGCTAATAGACAGAGTACCTGAAAAACTATGGATGGAGTTTGGTAACATTGTGCAGGAGGTGAGGATCAAAACCATGCCCAAGAAGAAGAAATGAAAAAGGCAAAATGGTTGTCTGAGGAGGCCTCACAAATAGCTGATAAAAGAAGAGAAGCTAAAGGCAAAGGAGAAAAGGAAAGATATTCCCATTGAATCCAGAGTTCCAAAGAATAGCAAGGAAAGTGAAGAAGGCCTTCCTCAGTGATCCATGCAAAGAAATAGAGGAAAACAAAATAATAGAAAAGACTGGAGATCTCTTCAAGAAAAATAGATACCAAGGGAACATTTCTTGCAAAGATGGGCACAATAATGAACAGAAATGGTATGGACCTAATAGAAGTAGAAGATATGAAGAAGAGGTGGCAAGAATACACAAAAGAACTATACAGAAAAGATCTTAATGACCCAGATAACCATGATGGTGTGATCACTCACCTAGAGTCAGACATCCTGGAGTGCGGAGTCAAGTGGGTCTTAGGAAGCATCACTATGAATAAAGCTAGTGGAGGTAATGGAATTCCAGCTGAGCTATTTCAAATCATAAAAGATGACGCTGTGAAAGTGCTGCACTCAAATATGCCAGCAAATTTGTAAAACTCAACAGTGGCCACAGGACTGAAAAATGTCAGTTTTCATTCCAATCCCAAAGAAAGGCAGTGACAAAGAATGTTCAAACTACTACACTCATTTCATACACTAGCAAAGTAATGCTCAAAATTCTCCAAGCTAGGCTTCAACAATATGTGAATTGAGAAACTCCAGATGTTCAAGCTGGATTTAGAAAAGGCAGAGGAACCAGAGATTAAATTGCCAACATCTGTTGGATCATAGAAAAAGAAGAGAATTCCAGAAAAACATGTACTTCTGCTTTATTGACTACACTAAAGCTTTTGACTGTGTGGATCACAACAAAATATGGAATTCTTAGAGATGGCAGTAGCAGACCACCTTACCCGCCTCCTGAGAAATTTGTGTGCAGGTCAAGAAGCAACAGTTAGAACTAGATATGGAACAATGGACTGGTTCCAAATTGGGAAAGGAGTACCTCAAGGCTATATATTCTTACTGTGCTTATTTAACTTATATGCAAAGTACATCATGCGAAATGCCAGGATGGATGAAGCACAAGCTAGAATCAAGATTGCTGGGAGAAATAGCATTAACCTCAGATATGCAGATGACAGATGATATCACCCTTATGGCAGAAAGCAAAGAGGAACTAAAGAGCCTCTTGATGAAAGTGAAAGAGAAGAGTGAAAAAGCTGGCTTAAAGCTCAACATTCAGAAACCGAATATCGTGGTATCTGGTCACATCACTTTATGGCAAATAGATGGGGATACAATGGAAACAGTGACAGACTTTATTTTCTTGGGCTCCAAAATCACTGCAGATGGTGACTGCAGCCATGAATTTAAAAGACTCTTGCTCTTGGAACAAAAGCTATGACAAACCTAGACAGTAGATTAAAAAGAAGAGACATTGCTTTACTGACAAAGGTCCCCATAGTCAAAGCTATGGATTTTCCAGTAGTCATGTTTGGATGTGAGAGTCAGACCATAAAGAAAGTTGAACACCGAAGAATGGATGCTCTTGAAATGTGATGTTGGAGAAAACTGTTGAGAGTTCCTGGGACTGCAAGGAGATCAAACTAGTCAATCCTAAGGGAAATCACTCCTGAATATTCACTGGAAGGACTGATACTGAAGCTGAAGCTTCAATACTTTGGCCACCTGATAGGAGGAACTGACTCATTGGAAAAGACCCTCAAGCTGGGAAAAATTGAAGGCAGGAGGAGAAGGGGATGACAGAGGATGAGATGGTTAGATGGCATTACTGACTCAATGCACATGAGTTTGAGGAGGCTCCAGGTATTGGTGACTGACAGGGAAGCCTGGTGTACTGCAGTCCATGGGGTCGCAAAGATTCTGACATGACCGAGTGACTGATCTGAACCATACTGAGGCTTGGGAAAATGGAGAAAATGGGTCTTGAGAAGTTCTGCAGCCAACAATCAAATTTTGCATTTACTTCACAGAGTGGGAGGAAGGCTATTGTCCATATGAAGCACCCCATTTCTGTGTGCAGAATGTGGGTGAGAATGAAGACCAGAAGCTGAGGACAGCAAGAGAGAGACTGTGGAAGGCTGTTTCCTTTGTTCTTCAGTTTACAACCATGATTGCTCATATGTTTGTTTGTTTTGGGCTATGGGACATGTGGGATCTTAGTTCCCCAAGAGGGCATGTAACCTGTGCCTCCTGAAGTGGAAATTTTCAGACTTAACCACTGGACTGAAAGGGAAGTCCCTGCTCATGTGTTTTTAAGTCACCTCAGGTTTTTTTTTGAATAATAGATGAGCTATACATTTACTCATTTAATAAGGTAAAAAAAAATAAGTTCAAGTAGTAAATAAGTTAAAAATAGGTATGGGCAAGGAGATAATCATTGGGCTGAACAATAAGTGAATTTGGGGCTGTTGGAGTGATACTAATGCTTAGGTTGATTATTTACCAAGAGGTAATATGTTATGTTTAGGTGCTGGGCTCCAGAAAAGGTAGTTATGAATAACTTACAGTAATGGTAAGTGTGAAGATTTTGAATGAGTAAAAAGAAACAATTTATTTTTAAGTAAAGAGATCTTCAGAATAGTAGGTAGTATGGGATTGGATTGAAGCAGAGAGAAAAGAAGAAGCGAGAACACAGAGAACTACTCTTACATTTGGGTGGCTTTGCCCTCTGCAACAAACATGGGGTGCCTACAGTCTGTCCCCTAAAAGGAACCATTGATGGGAATACTGTCTTCAGTGATAACTCCTTATAGCACTAAAAGTATGATTTTGAATTAAATTTGAAAATTTCCTCAAAGCTGCTTCTTCAAAGACAAATGACTCTCTTTCAATATGTCTAGTTAAATAAAATAATGGATGTGAATGGCTTTGCAAAACATTAATGTGCTATAAAATGTAAGGCGTTATCGTCATGTACTCTGCGTTAGAAAATATGCCATAAAAAGAGATTATTTTTGTGGACTAAATAGTCAAATATGGGCTGCATGACAGCACTGTGAAGTCAAGTCATAACTGATAAATGACTGTACCCAGAGATGATTGATTAATGTGTGGATGCTAACCTTGAAGAACACGGCAGGTGTAACACTGCAGTGTTGTTTTTTTTTTTGTTTTCTTTCTCTGGCCCTTTGTTGTATAAACTATTTTTCAGTGAGTAAAAGACATACTTACCAAATTTAATGATGAGTCTGCTATGGGGCAGGTAGCTCATATACATCAACCATAAGAAGGATACTGCTGGACGCATAAACCAAGCTTCAGATATCTAAGAACATGCCCAAGACCTTGGACTATGATGGTAGACAGTATTATATTATTCTTTTCAGTGAGAATAATAACTTGCCCAGTAGAGTAGAAGAATTGAGATTGGAAGCTAGGCAATACGAAGTCAGAGAATGTACACCTAAGCCACTTTCCTTATTATTCACTCGTTTACTTAACAGAGTGCTTATACCTACACCAAGGTAGGTATCTGAGCTTTATACAAGTGTTATAGTACTCACGTAATCCTCATAGCAATCCTATGCAGTAGATTTTTATTTTATAGCTTAGAAACTGAGGCACAGGCAAGTTGAATAGCCTTCCCAAGAGCTCACAGCTAAGTAAGTGGATTCAAACACAGGCAATTTGGTTGGGGAATCCATGCCTCTGACACCATGACATGCTCTGTGGTCAACTGCTTTATGCTAAACTGCTCTATGCTCTATGCTCTGCCCCTGCTCTGTGCTAAACTGCCTTCAACACTGTACCCAACTTCACACAGCCAGATCTGAAGGGAGCATGCCCTCTCCTTAAACCCGGGAGCCAGAAATTCTTTGAGGTTTACAAAGGAAGTAATGAGCATTTATGATTCAGTTGATGCTCTTTTGACCTACCTTGGAGCATCCATGCCTGAAGGCATCTTTTCGGATGCCACCAATTCAGTCCTAGATGCTTAAATCCTTGTCTATGGTTCTCTGTGCCAGACAGTATTTCCTCCTGCATAAAATACATCCTTATTCTCATTACATCTCTCCATAAAACTTTCATCAATTTGAAAATTGTAAAATGCATTCCTTTTTATGCAGACATTTAATCTATGGTTAAATGACAATTGAGCAATATATCCTCCTGCATACTCAAATACCATCTTAACTCTGCAATTTGAAAATAAATTGACAGTCTTAAAATTGGCATGGGTTTTAAGGAAATGGAATACTCTTCAACTACAGTCTTTTGAGAATGTTTATCTGCAAAACAAACTATAGGACACACTCTGGCTTGATCAACAGATTCTACTTAAGAGAGGGTTCAGACAGAACTACTAGTTTGGCAAATCTCATTTGGACTTATCTGTGGGCCAAATGCTGTTTCCTTCTTATATGCGTGGATGAAGCCAGAACTTTCAACCTCTCAGCCTCTCAACCTCTCACTTTTAGAAAGAGTGAAGTTTAAAATATAAAGGTGTTGTTTTCGCTTCACACCCAAATGTCAGAGTAAGATATTCTGATTTCTCTTGATTGGCTCCAGGTGATGTTAAGTGGAATGCAGGAAATTATCAAAATCAATCTATCTTCAAAGGCTTTCTTTGAAATTACAGGATCTGAATCAAAATGTAAAATAAAATTATTTTTATTCTAAGCTTCCTTCCATCATTTTTCATACCTCTCTCTCTACCAAGAAGCAAGTAAAATAGCATCTTTTGTGCCCTCTAGAAAGGTTATTGTAAGAGCTTTAATATTTTCCAAAGAAATACAGTATTTCTTAAACAATCTGACTTTTGCTTGCTGGGTTTCTAAAGGATTTAATTACTAGCTTTCTCAAGGGTTAAAAATGCAAATATCCCCATGTTGACTCATCAGCATAGTGACTTACATATTAACAATAAAAGGTAAAGCATGAATAATAAAGAATATAGCTACCACTAGGAAAGGTAATACATGACCAACCATAATTGTTAAAAAGCCTGGATATTTAAATACTGTTACCTAAGAACTTCTAAGCATCCTAAAAGAATAAGGGTCCTGATCAAAATCCAAGTCTAGCAGAAAGTGGCCCATTCTAGGAAGAAAGATGAAATACAGAATAATCAAAAGTATAATTCCAAAAATACTCTTGAATGTCTTGTTTCATGATATGTGATTGGTTGATTGATAGCCTTAACTTTTACCTATGAGTTTGTTAGAAATTCACAAGCTTGGGCCACAACCCAGATCTTTTGATCCAGAATCAATTCATATGTACATTAAAGTTTGAAAAATCATTAAAAGTGTTTTCAAGGATGGAATTATGTGAATAATTACTATTTTATAAAACACATAATAATTACTATTTTATATCACATACCGAGAGTTAATGGTCATCCTTATTTTTACGGTGGGATCAACATTTCATAATGGGAAAAATCCTTCTATTTCTATTGATCTGGAAAGATAATGACTGATACAGAATTATTTTTCCTGGAGGAGCAAAAGCAGTTCTTTAGGGGAGGAATATCGCTCATCTGTTTCAGTAACAGCAAATGCCAACTTGACCTGCATTGTTATTTCTGACATGTCACCTTGCATTTCTCATCACATTATGCTGGTGAATTCTTTCCTTTTTTATTTTTGGCTTAGAGAAGGGAACTGACCTCAAGGTTGCCACAGGCATTTGGTAACAGGGTTCTCCTCTGTTCTGTTCGATATGAGGCACCTGCTGCAGCAGCTTTTACCTGGGTGATTTTAGGAGCTTATCAATCCTGAGACTGTTGAGATACCTGAGCCATCAAGCCAGCATCTCTCCCATGAGATGATAACTCGTGTTAATAATAAACTAAAGCTGTGATAGGAGATGTGGGAAAAATAGAAATCAGAGTGGTGCCCTGAAGCTGGGAGGGAGCAGGTGAGGGAGTCGGGACCAAGAGAGGAGAGAGATACCTTAAGTCACGTGGGAGGATGTAGAACAAATAGATCTTTCGGCGGCAGCAGCTTTGGGGATTTCATGGCCAGCAGTCACTCCCTATTCCTTCTTGGCTGCCTGACAGCGGGGATAACACCTGCTACCACACGTTTCTTGATCTATGATCTGGGAGAAGGTTTATGCTGAATTTACTAGGAAAGAAGATATGGCTGTGAGACACAAAGACCACATTATTACTTTTAATAGTTTATATTAGCTGAAGGATTCGAGGAGTGCAGGTGGCTTTGTAACCCAGGAGCCACTTAGGCTGTGAATAGACAGAGCTGCTGTCCCAAAGCTCTGAGTGAGAAAGTCCACCATGGCAGTGCCATTGACACTGTCCGTCACATTGCAGACTCATTCCTTCTCGGCGTGGAGAGGCCGACGTTGTAACTAGGACCTCTGAGTTATTCCAGCTGACTTTGCTGTTTGTATGTTTTCAGTGAAAGGATTGTCTATCAGGGTCAAAATAGACTTGCAACTGTATAGCTAAGCTTTTGTAAATGAGGAAGGAAAATTTTAACCCTGTTAGACTAGGAATAAGCACCTCACTAAAGCTGTTTTCCACCTTTTCTTACCCTGTCAATATTCACACGCACAATGTGAGTTGCCCTGGTTGTCTGCCTGGTGTGTTGGACTCCATCATTACAACCCCTGTCTATCGTCCATAGAGCATCCACAGTATGTACCATAAAATGTAAGGTAGGTCATGCCAGTTATCTGCTATATGCCGTCAAGTGTCTTCTCATCCCATCCAGAGGAAAATCTGAAGTCCCAACTTTGGCAGACAAGCCCTGTTTGATGTGGCTGCCCACCCACCCACACTCTATGCCATCTGACATCATTTCTTACCTCCCTCTCCATTGCCCAGCCACCCTGGCCTTCTCCATCCTCACACACACATTACATAAGGCGTTTCTCACCTCAGGGTCTCTGCCTGGGTTATAATTCCCCCAGATAGATATTAATCTTTCATTTTAAGTTTCTACTCAAGAGTTACCCCATCTGAGAAACTGCTCTCAGCACCTTTATAATCCCTATTCTCCAACACTTGTATAATTTTAAAACATCTGATACATTATATAGTTGTCTTTTCCACTATATCTCTTCCCCAACTAGGAAATAACTCTGTACAAGTGGAGACTTGTTCATTTTATTTGCTACTGTCTCTCTCTGAATAAAAATACTAAGAAAAATGTTCAGTTAATATTTGTGAAAGAATGATTTTCATTGTTTGTTTGCACACCTGGTACTTTGCTAATTTTCTCACTCTGGTTCAGAAGTACTTTTTCACCTTCGTGCTTTTGTGTTTTCCTAATTTTTCCAGTCTGGGGTATCCTGTTACTCTCCAATGTCAGGATGTTCAAGTCTTCCTTTTCTTCAAGTACCCTGTTTTCCAAGAAACCTTCCTTGCATCTGTTCTCAGAGCTGGCTGTGTCTTCCAATCCACCAGCACTGTCTGCTTCCCTCCCTGCGAATCTTAAGTCCTCTCTGCCCTGTATCAGCACTATTCATCTTCTGGAAGCTTTAAAGCAGGGCCAGGTCTGGTTTATTCTTGTTCCCAACTACCCACTGCCACATGTTCCTTATTGCTTTGTACATGGAAGGTGCTAATGTACATTTGGCAAATCAGTATTGCTGAATAGATTTATTTTCCTGTAGCAACACTGATTTGATGGTGATGCTCAGGTACTTGGATAAGGTATGATAGCAGAGTGATCTCATAATCCTGCAGTTTTTCTTTTTTTTCCCAAAATCTGTCCTTAATGACTGGTTGGTTTAGTGTTTTGTGTGTGAGAAGGGTAGAAAAAATTTCGCTCTTGAGTCTGATCATTTTATTTTATTTTAGTGAAAGCTTGAAGGAAAAATACTCATACAAGAGACAAAATACTTAATAATCAGAAAGTTTATTGTTTTGTTCAGCTGACTCACTACCAGGTCAGATTAGTAACTAGGTGAAAGGTTTCTATTACAGGGAACTCTGTTACCATCTTTCACTGGCTGAAAAATCTTTTTTTCTGCCTTTCTGATGAAACCCGTCTCTATATCCTAGTGCAGGGTTAAGAAGGGAAAATCAAGAGCCGGCAATAGCTATGCTTAGAAAGTTAGCTGTTTAAAAATCTGATTTTTCTTCGCATGGATTTTTCAACTCTAAACTGTCAGGATTCTGCATTAGAAGTTCACAGTGTACTCTTTTTTTTTTGGTGAACAGCTGCTCTAATTGGGCAAGTTTTGCTGTGGTGACATTAGGGCTCATTAGGCTTTTCTTATCAGAGGTGGAAGCTGTGAGATTTCAACCAAGCAGAGGATTTAGATTCTAAATGAGAAATATAGATTAGCATTTCACATAATGAAATAATGGACTTCGGTGTTACCTTTCTAGTGACTAAAGCAGGAACTTAAATCCATTGTAGGGTTCCTTGTTTAATCAATAAATAAACAAGAGACACAGAAGATTTATTTCTTCTGTGGCCACAAACACCATCATTTTTCTTAATTATCATTAGGTTTGCCTCTCCTTCTTTCGGATTTTTTGCAAGTAAAAAAGCTTCTCTAAGAAAACGGACATGAGATTTCTTGTTGTGTTTTCTCTCATACTCACAGAGAGTTCTGCCTTTTCTGTGGCAATACCTGTATTTCTTAATTAAAATCTAATAAAGTCAAAGGTTTTTCAAAGTTTCCCAGGCTGCCTTAAAGACCAGAGGTTTCAGCAGAGGTGGACAAAGGTCTAGGCAGCTGTAGGAGAGAAAAAAAATAGTTCGAACTTTGGATCCACAGATGGTTATGGCTGCCAACTGTTATGAGCCAATGAATATCTACCCTATCATTTGTCATATTTATTGCAGTGCATAATGCTGTAATTTTTCATGGCATGGTTATTTATCTTTCTGTGTTCTCTGAACAGCTAAAATTGCAGCCATGTTGGAGCATACATATACCTTTTGGGTTGCATCTTTAAAAAGCAGCCATGCACGTTGGCACAGGCCTCCCCATCCAAAGACTGGAGCCTGTTACAAAAGCAACTGATCATGGGAAATTCTGACAACGATAGAAGCTATGCTCCCAGACTTGTTCTCTGTGTTTAGCCACAGAGCCCAAAGGGAACGGAAACCTTCCATTGCATTTCCTCCTTCTCCATGGCGCCTGGCTGGTTTCCCTGAAGTGGTGGCCACTGGAGTAGTGAGTACTGCCACATCTGGAAGGCTTTCTGGAGTGTGCATGGAACTTCCAACTTTACAGTAGGGAAGTGGGATCCAGGAAGGAGTAGGTTGAGGGTGGGAGAAAGAAGGCCTGAGGTACTCAGTCATCGATTTCTGACAGCCGTCTGGGGGCACCGTGATGTCGAAAGTAGCAGCAGGAACACCTGTCTCTACTGGCACCTCCACTGTTGGCAGAGGTGAGTCAGTGAATAGAAGCCACATGATGCCTGGTGACAGAAGGTGTGACTCACAGGTGGGCAAAGAGCATCTACTGTTGCTCACCTGCCACATCTCAGCATCCGTGATGAATCACTGGGTCCAAATGGGGTCTTGAGTTGGGGTAAATTTTCGTGCACATTGGCGCTTCCATGAATGACAGATGTGAAAATGTAGGTGCCTCTCATACAAACAGGATTAGTTGCATTCACTCCCTGAAGTGTGAAACTCACAGTTTGTTATAGGTCACTCTGCAGTTTGTGATAAAGGGGCTATTAGCCACTCAGACCCTGTAGACCATATCAAACCTCACTTTAGCCATTGGTTTTCCTTACAGTGGTTTCAATCAGAAACGTAAACTGTAATTATTCCTCTGAGTCCTGAGACCTCTTCTTCCTTTCCCTTCAGAGTAGGGACATGGTCCTTAAGTCTTTAGCAGAGGAAAGGAGAGGCAGCAAGGCCACTGAAAGACTGAAGATTAAGATGCCAAAGTCCTCAACCCTGCCTTAACTCTAATAGTCTCATCTCTCACTCCCTTTCAGTTCTGGAATACATGGCATTCCCTCCTGCCTCAGGACTCGGCACAGCCAAGATTCTAAGGCAAGGTAGCTCAGAAGAAAAAGGAGGCTCTGAAAATCAAATTCTGAAAGTTTACTTCTGAAATGTACTTTCCCTCATAAAGCAATAAAAAGAGAAGTATCTGTGGAAGCTCTAAGGGTGGCTGAGGACCAACCACTTGGGTTATCTTAGGTCTAAAAGGCTGTTCTCAGCAGAAGGAAGAGTGAGTGAATGACTTAGTACAACCGTGAGAAACACACAGGAACCCCTCATGAAGAGAGTTAGAGAAGTCAAGACTCAGAAAGAACAAGAGACTTTTGAAAAATGTCGAACAGGACAAGAGGCTTTTAAGTTATCGTCAGCACTTCGTGTTTGGAGTGGTGGTGCATGGTCAGTGAACAGCATAAAAATCTGCTCTTCCATGTTCTCATGTGCCTCTGTCTCACAGGTTAGGCAGAATGCTGTTCTGACCAGGAAGAGTGGAAGAGGAGGGATAAGAGAGCTGGTAGGCCAATATATGGAGAAAGATCACCAAAGAGCAATGTTTAGATTTTCACATCCTCTGTTTCCTATGAAGATGAGAATCACTGTGTCACAGCTCTGGAGGGAGCAGGGACAATGGGGGAAATGCTAGCAGTCCAAAGGTCTTGGAGTTCTAGAAGGAATGGTATATTATTAAACAGTGGTTCAGGTACATGTAAAAAGGGAAACGCAATTGGGAATGAGTGCCACAGTCACAGAGCTCAGAGCATGGAGAGCAGCAGGGACAACACTGAGTTCAGTTAAATGTGTTAATGAGAGCAACGTGGATGCTACCACACAAAAGCTTCAGGATGGACAATGTGTGCACAAGGAAGAAAAATCCTCAATACAAAGCCATGATAGTTGTTTCAGGCCTTGGTGATAGATGGGAAGGGGGACTGTGGCTCACCTGAAATCCCTCCATGCTGGTCTCCCCTACCCCCTGAAACACAGTCAGTTTTTAGAATAGGTTTTCTAGCATATGACTCTACTCTTTGTCCTTCCTCCTTATCATTTCTCACAACTTGATTTGAACTCATACATTTGAAATAAAGCTCATTTGTATTGGGAAGGCAAATGAACCATGAAAGATCTGGTTAGCAACTGTTTGTTGAAAAGGTAACTGAGAGAAGATTTGGTAAAACGTTTGCTTCCTGGTCACCTCGGACAATCTAATGGCTGTGATCCTTGGTTTTCTCATCTTGGAAATGGGAACAATAGCTGGGTGGTAGTGCTTTCTCCTCTCCAGATCTGTTCCCTCGCCCATGTTTTCTCTGGTCTTTCCCTGGGTTTTCCATTCATTTCATTTTTGGCTTGTATTACACAGCACATTTTATCAGGTTCACAGGATTTTGTTTCTTGACCATTCTAAGTAAATAACAAACTCTCTTAAATCGCTAAAATGTGACAAGAAATGAAAATAAAGCAGAAATTCAATCAGAGCATGTTAGGTCTAATTGCCATTTGTATGGTTGTAAATGATCTCAAGGTGCCCTCTAGCTTGCTACATTTCCTCTCTGCCACTTACACCCTGCATGGTATAATTGAAAGACTGACTGAAAGGGGATGCAGGTTCTAGCAGGAGCTTTGCTGCTAATTACCAATGTGACTTTGGACAAATCTTTTTACATCCTGGCTCTGTTTCCTCATCAGCACAGTAAATGGGTTGACCTATATTATCTCTCAGGTCCTTTCCAACTCCAGAATTTAAAAGGTCCATGATTTCCAGCCAAAAATTATGTTATGGAATGAGGTGACAGCATGTGTAAGTGCAAGTTGATTAGGGAAATAGCATTGGATTTATCTTTTAAATTGGCCTTCACAATAATAAGTTACTGTGTAAAGATATAGAAAAGAGAGATACATTTTATGTAAGTGTTCAAGGAAGCATAGCTTATTTCAAACAATGGTTTCTGAAAATAACCTTTCATTCTTTGCCCTTATATTTTTCCTAATGGATGGCATAAAATGGATGCTCAGCCTGAATAGTGGCTTTCATTCAATTTTAAGTCACCCTGTCATGTTATGTACTGCTGCTTTCCATGTTAGCTGACATTGCAGGATGTAACAATGCAGAGTGAAGAGTTAGAAATGTGACATGGCATGTCGGAAACAATGCTTGCTTTTTGCAGATCAGTTATCATTTAAAGGCTGGTATTTAGAACCATCTTTAGATAATTCAATAGCTCTGCATCTCTCGTAGGGAAGACGTCAACCTGAGTTAATTTTTTTTTGCTTATCAGATATGATGGGACAAGATGACACTAAAACGGTTGAAATAAACTATCCAGAATGGGTGTAAGAAAGAAATCAAGCAAATCTTTAAGGACCTTAGGGGTTGCTTGGATTGATTTATTGCAACCATGGAAATCAAAGAAAAGATGTTAATTGTCAGAAACCATTTTCCAGGATAAATAAACCCAGACATTTCCCATTGTTATCATCTATCCTGATACATCACACATCACAGTCTTCTGTGACATTACAGTTTTCTAGTTTTGATTCTCTGGTGGCTCAGAAGGTAAAGAATCTTCCTGCAATGCAGGAGACCCTAGGGTTCTATCCCTAGGTCGCGAAGATCCCATGGAGAAGAGAATAGCACCCCACTTCAGTATTCTTGCCCGGAGAATTCCATAGATAGAAGAGCCTGGCAGGCTACAGTCCATGGGATCGCAAGGAGTTGGACATGACTGAGTGACTAACACACACACACACACACACACACACACACACAATGTAAAGGAAAAGGTGTTTTAACTGTAAAGGAAAAGGTGTTTTAACTGAACTGAACTGAAGCATTGACTCATGTACTTGTCCCCTGAGTTGACTCAGGCTCACTAATCTGTAGGTACAACGCAGTCACATTATCAAAGATGTCTCCAATTTGACAGGCTCTCAATATCGCTTGCTCAAGCATCACGCATGCTTACTTGAAATGGTCATTCCAGTGATTCCCACACGTGCCTGAGGGATGACCAGCCATCAAATATTGCTCTGCTTTCCCTCAGGCACTCCACCCCTCTGACAGGCACATTAAGGACAAGGCAGAACCCCTTCAGCAGCCAAACTGAAGGACAGTCTGTAGCAAAAGGGGGATGAGGAGTCTCCCACTTTGTGTTGGGATCTGTTGGGTGGATGAAAATGGTGATGATGGTGCCTGTATTCTCTGTCCACATGGAGTTATGTGAACTAGAGTGCTGTGGTTTTATCTGGAGCCCTTTATTCTCCTGGGTGCCAGACAGAGAATACAAATAGGTAAGTGCCAGCACCTGGGTCATCTCTTCAATCAGCAAAGTCATTGATGGTTTGGAAGTCATTTTTATTCTCTTAGGATGACTTTCTTTGGTGTTCTTTATCCCCTGAAGCAAATAAAATTCTATCAGGTTCTCTTTACTAGTTTTCCTGAGAGGTCCAGACAATTTTCTGAAATACAGCAGTGATGTCATTTCAAGTTGGGGTCCCTGACACTTCATTCAACTAGCACTTCTGAAATATATTTTATGCGTGAACGATTTTCTTCTTATTCCTCTCCTCTCCAAAAAATTTTTTTTTTTTTTTCTTTATAGGAGATTGGCTTAAATTGAAAAACTGACATTTAGAGGTACTCTTAACTGAGACCAGGAAACCATTTCCAAATAAACACAATTAGTAGAGAAGGGACATACTTTTGGAATTTGGTTTTCTCCAGTTAGCACCTTTAAATATACAGAAGGCTATTTATTATTAAGTAACTTCAATTTAACTGCAGCCATGAAATTAAAAGACGCTTACTCCTTGGAAGAAAAGTTATGAGCAACCTAGATAGCATATTCAAAACCAGAGACATTACTTTGCCGACTAAGGTCCATCTAGTCAAGGCTATGATTTTTCCAGTAGTCATGTATGGATGTGAGAGTTGGACTGTGAAGAAGGCTGAGCGCAGAAGAATTGATGCTTTTGAACTGTGGTGTTGGAGAAGACTCTTGAGAGTCCCTTGGACTGCAAGGAGATCCAACCAGTCCATTCTGAAGGAGATCAGGCCTGGGATTTCTTTGGAAGGAATGATGCTAAAGCTGAAAGTCCAGTACTTTGACCACCTCATGTGAAGAGTTGACTCATTGGAAAAGACTCTGATGCTGGGAGGGATTGGGGGCAGGAGGAGAAGGGGACGACAGAGGATGAGATGGCTGGATGGCGTCACAGACTCGATAGATATGAATTTGAGTGAACTCCGGGAGTTGGTGATGGACAGGGAGGCCTGGCGTGCTGCGATTCATGGGGTTGCAAAGAGTCAGACACGACTGAGTGACTGAACTGAACTGAACTGAATTTAACTGACTGATTACACATCTGTGCAGAAGAATAGAAATAATTTAAAAAGTGTAGAAGTAACCAAACTCTTCAGAACAAGCTAATGATGGATAATATATAATCCAACTTTCTTCTTCGTGTTTGAGTAGACCTATGTCTATATAAGGAAAGCATGTTTGAGTCATTTTAGAATTGTCCAGCATTTTAACTGATATTTATCTTAGAATCTGAACATTATTTCAGTGACATTTTTAATATATATTCTGATGCAAAGTTATTTTAGTGCATTGCATATAATCACACTTAGATAAATGGAGTGTGAAACAATATTTACTCCTGCATGTATGTTGCTATTAAAGTTACCTGCATTAAAAAAGAGCTTTGTACTCACAGGCTTTCATAAATTGTATGTTAATATTAATGGACTAAATGTTGATTTAGAAATGGCTAGGCACTGACATGTTTCATTTATTGCTTATATAACATTCTCTGTTTCAATAAAGAGTGTCTCTGTCTGTGTTCTACAATATATGGTAGTCCTTCATACTAATGGCATAATATTGCTGCCCTTCATGGTCATAAATGATAATACTGACAAAGATGTGTAGGAATGTATCTAACAGATCAATATGTGATCAATAGTTTATTGCACACAGAGTGGAAAATTCTATGGCCACTACTGGCAGAGTCTCATAACTTTGCCTTAAACTTGGGAATTCCATATACAAATAAATATATGGACTCAAGTAATCAATCAAGAAATAGTGTAACCGATAAATGTGTACATGCAACACCCTGGTTTTCATCTTCACAGTGTACTTCTATCTTGTTCCTGCCATTCATTCTATTTCTGTTTGTTTCTCTACCAGACTTGGGTTCATCTGTTGTCTCCCAGCACGTCTAACTTAGTCAAGTTGTGTTGGATGGCACTGTCTTTCTACTTGGCAGGTCCTTGCTTGTGGCAAGACCTGCAGTGGCCAGTGTTAACATCCACGATGCACACTTCTCAGCCAGGCCCTCCACTGTGCTCTGCGGATACTGAAATGAATGAGCCTGTGTTAGTTTAGTGAAGGAGATAGGAGAAAGCCTCTGTTGATTTTCCTGCCCCAGCCTTCATTCTCTAGTTTTCTTCTTTTTTTGGTCCTCATTTTTGCTTTGGGGAAATAATCCTCCTCACAGGTATAGCAATGTTAAGCTTGTCAATCAAGACCATGGGAGGGGACCCAACCCAAGTTATGTCACTGAGATTTCTGGGGGAAAGGAATCTTGGGCAGAGGAACTGAGCACTGAGAATAGCTCCAGGCCATTCCCCCTGGTGGTGGTGCCCTGAGAGATCATACATTTGTTTCAACACCCCGACATCTAATGTTGCTCGGGTCTCCACCCTTTGTCAAGCTCTGTTCTTCAGCTTTTTCTTCCTCCCTGTAAGCAATCTTATATCCTTCCAATGATTTCCTTTCTAGATTAAGAAACTGTTGGTTCCTGCAGTTTGCCACCAAAGAAACTATAATCAAGATATAAATGGTTGAAATGCCATAAGACAGAATAAGACATTGTCCAGAAAAGGCAACACAGTGTTTATTTGACTTCTAGAACACATTTGTAAGTTTGTTGAAGAAACAACTCATATGGTGATTAAAGTAGGTTCCTCTTTCCCATTGTACAACACAGTTTTTGGAACTTGTGGCCACGGTACAACAGAAACTTGCTTTTTGACTTTCTTGTTTTAGTGTTATGTCAATCTATTCCCTGTGGCTCAAATGGTAAAGAATTTGCCTGCAATGCAAGAGACTGGGGTTCGACCCCTGTGTCAGGAACATCCCCTGGAGGAGGGAATGGCACCCCACTCCAATATTCTAGCCTGGAGAATTCCAAGGCCAGAGGAGTCTGGTGGGCTACAGTCCATGGGTTTGCAAAGAGTTGGACACAACTGAGCAACTATACTTTAACTTTTTCTTTCATGTTACTCATAGCAAATGATATACTGCTATAAAAGTCAAGTTTAAATCTTAGGATATTTTCTGGTAGCAGGAAATAAGTAAAAATGTATAGGTAGCAAATAATCACACTGCATGAACAATTAACATTTATTTCAAAGTCTCTCTAATTATGTGTTTGCAAACATTTTCAAACTTTGCATGCAGGTGGAAATGATATTTTTTAGACCATGAGACCCATGCCTATGTTGACTTTCAGGATTTGAGAATAGAAAATAATTGCCATGACTGCAAAATGTCAAACACAACTGACGACTGAGCACACACATATACATACAAAACAAAAAGAGGCCTCATAGGAAGATACACATTTGACCTTAGTGAATTTAGAAGCTAATCTTTACAAATGTTGTCAAACAATTAAATTTTCAAAAAGTTTTACTACGGAAAATTTATGGTTAAATAGAAAAAATATTATAGTGAACTCCATGTATGTATTCCTTTGCTTTAGCAAGTATTAACCCATGGACAATTTTATTTCTCTGTTCTCCACAGAAGAAGGGAAGTCTCCCTCTCCATTTATCTTGGAGCAAATCCCAGATGTCATATCAATTCATCTGTAAATATTTCAGAATGTTCCTCTAGAATGACTTTTCTCTCTCCCTCTCTCTATTAAACATAACAATATAATGAGCACATCTAGCAAAAGTTTCTGATCCTTCTTCTGTGGCATCAATATACAGTCAGTATTCTTATTTCCAGCCCGGTCTTCAGTGGGAGAGGCCCTGGGGTCCTCAGATCACAAACTCTCAGCCCCTTTATTATTTCAGCCTCGGAGTTTTATGCACACTCAGGCTCCTTCCTGCAGGCAGTGTCTCACTCTGAGCATGAGTCCCGTGTCCCTAGGAACCAAAGGAAGACAGCACACCATTGGGCATACAGTCCATCTCAAAAGTGGGAGGTCATAAAAACTCAGGGGCAACACTGTGCCTCCTGTATTGCAAGAAGACAGTTCTCAGCAGCCTGCCATGTGCTTCCCAGAGGCCCAGGCAGGATCGGCCCCGAGGCATAGGCAACCTGCCTGATGCAACTTCATGTCAGCTTTTCCTCCTTTCCAGTGATACTTTTCCCTTCCTACAATTCTACTTTCCGAAGTGACAGCTCAAGCCCTTAGGGAATAAACACTGTGATAACTTTATACTTCTGTTTTTAAATACTGAATCTGGGTCCAAATAACATTAATTATAGTTTGTTGCTATAATTAGTTCTCCTTTTGAAAATTGTGGTCAAATACGTATAACATAAAACTTATACCATCTTAACCATTTTTAAATGTACAGTTATGTTCTATTAAGTTCAATTCACATTGTGCAGCCATCATCTCCATCTATTTCCAAAACTCTTTCATCTTGTAAAACTGAGACTCTATGTCCATTAAACAATAATTCTTCATTTCTCCCTCCTCCCTGACCCCTGGCACCTCCATTTTACTTTCTGTTTCTATGAATTTGACTACTCTAAATACCTCACACAGTATGTGTCTTTTGATAACTGACTTCTTATACTTTGCATGATGTCCTCAGATTTCATCTGTGTTACAGTATGTGCCAGAACTTCCTTCCTTTTTAACACAGAATACTAGTCCATTGTATATATATACCACATTTTATTTATCCATTTATTTATGGTGGACACTTGAATTGTCTCTGCCTTTGGGTTATTGAGAATAATGCTGCTATGGATATGGGTGTATGAATATCTCCTTGGGACCTGACCTTCAATTCTTTTAGGTTTATGCCCCAAAGTGGAATTGCTGGATCAAATGGTTATTCCATTTTTACATTCCCACCAACAATACTTTGGCCACCTGATGTGAAAGGCTGAATCACTGAGCTAACATATTGGAAAAAAGCCTGACACTGGGAAAGATTGAGGCTAGGAGGAGAAAGGGGTGACAGAGGATGAGATGGTTGGATGGCATCATGGACTCAATGGACAAGTTTGAGCAGACTCCAGGAGATAGTGAAGGACAGGGAAGCCTGGTATGCTGCAGTCCATGGGGTCCAAAGCACTGGACATGACTTAGCAACTGGACAACATCAAATAACAGTATATAAGAGATCCACTTTCTCCATATCCCCACTGATACTTGTTATTTTGTTACATATATTTAACACGATCAGTAGAATTTTGTTTTTTAAAGTCTAAAATGAAAAAATGCACAACATCAGAGTATTTGAAATACTGGGCTCTGAGGGCTGTATTCATTCCTCCCTCCTGGGTGGGAGGAGAGGGGTCAGGTCTGCTGGTAAATGTCTATCTCTACACTAAAAGATTTTTGTTTTTGATAATAACCATCCCAGTGGGTGTGTTTTAGTTCTCTTCTAATCAATACATTTCTCTTTTCTCTGTCTCTATCTTTCTCAAAGAAACAAGATGGTCCTATTTTTCCATCATCAGAATCTTTTGATTGTATGCCTTAATAGTCAATTTATAATGCAAGACTTGTAAAAACCCATCAGTCTTGAATTTGAGTTGGACTATCAGTGAGGTATGGACACATGAGACTAATAGAGTTTTGCCAAGAAAATGCACTGTTTATAGCAAACATCCTCTTCCAACAACACAAGAGAAGACTCTACACATGGACATCACCAGATGGTCAACACCGAAATCAGATTGATTATATTCTTTGCACCAAAGATGGAGAAGCTCTATACAGTCAACAAAAACAAGACCAGGAAGTGACTGTGGCTCAGATCATGAACTCCTTACTGCCAAATTCAGACTTAAATTGAAGAAAGTAGGGAAAACCACTAGACCATTCAGGTATGAACTAAATCAAATCCCTTATGATTATACAGTGGAAGTGAGAAATAGATTAAAGGGACTAGATCTGATAGATAGAGTACCTGATGAACTATGGAATGAGGTTTGTGACATTGTGTAGGACACAGAGATCAAGACCATCCCCATGGAAAAGAAATGCAAAAAAGCAAAATGGCTGTCTGGGGAGGCCTTGCAAATAGCTGTGAAAGGAAGAGAGGTGAAAAGCAAAGGAGAAAAGGAAAGATATAAGCATCTGAATACAGAGTTTCAAAGAATAGCAAGAAGAGATAGGAAAGCCTTCCTTAGTGATCAATGCAAAGAAATAGAGTAAAACAAGAGAATGGGAAAGACTAGAGATCTCTTCAAGAAAATTAGAGATACCAAGGGAATATTTCATGCAAAGATGGGCTCGATAAAGGACAGAAATGGTATGGACCTAACAGAAGCAGGAGATATTAAGAAGAGGTGGCAAGAATACACAGAAGAACTGTACAAAAAAGACCTTCACAACCCAGATAATCATGATGATGTGATCACTAATCTAGAGCCAGACATCTTGGAAAGTGAAGTCAATTGGGCCTTAGAAAGCATCACTACGAACAAAGCTAGTGGAGGTGATGGAATTCCAGTTGTGCTCTTTCAAATCCTGAAAGATGATGCTGTGAAAGTGCTGCACTCAATTTGCCAGCAAATTGGGAAAACTCAGCAGTGGCCACAGGACTGGAAAAGGTCAGTTTTCATTCCAATTCCAAAGAAATGTGATGCCAAAGAATGCTCAAACTACTGCACAATTGCACTCATCTCACATGCTAGTAAAGTAATGCTCAANGCACTCACCTCACATGCTAGTAAAGTAATGCTCAAAGTTCTCCAAGCCAGGCTTCATCAATACATGAACTGTGAACTCCCTGATGTTCAAGCTGGTTTTAGAACAGGCAGAGGAACCAGAGATCAAATTGCCAACATCCACTGGATCATGGAAAAAGCAAGAGAGTTCCAGAAAAACATCTGTTTCTGCTTTATTGACTATGCCAAAACCTTTGACTGTGTGGATCACAATAAACTGTGAAAAATTCTGAAAGAGATGGGAATACCATACCACCTAACCTGCCTCCTGAGAAATCTGTATGCAAGTCAGGAAGCAACGGTTAGAACTGGACATGGAACAACAGACTGGTTCCAAATAGGAAAAGGAGTACGTCAAGGCTGTATATTGTCACCCTGCTTATTTAACTTCAATGCNATGCTTGCTCCTTGGAAGAAAAGTTATGACCAACCTAGATAGAATATTCAAAAGCAGAGACATTACTTTGCTGACTAAGGTCTGTCTAGTCAAGGCTATGGTTTTTCCTGTGGTCATGTATGGATGTGAGAGTTGGACTGTGAAGAAGGCTGAGTGCTGAAGAATTGATGCGTTTGAACTGTGGTGTTGGAGAAGACTCTTGAGAGTCCCTTGGACTGCTAGGAGATCCAACCAGTCCATTCTGAAGGAGATCAATGCTGGGATTTCTTTGGAAGGAATGATGCTAAAGCTGAAACTCCAGTACTTTAGCCACCTCATGCAAAGAGTTGACTCATTGGAAAAGACTCTGATGCTGAGAGGGATTGGGGGCAGGAGGAGAAGGGGACCGAGGATGAGATGGCTGGATGGCATCACGGACTCTATGGACGTGAGTCTGAGTGAACTCCAAGAGTTCGTGATGGACAGGGAGGCCTGGCATGCTGCGATTCATGGGGTTGCAAAGAGTTGGAAATGACTGAACGACTGAACTGAACTGAACTGATGGACACATTATATATTTTATTCTTTTTCCAAATTACATATTTCCTAATTTTGTTCCCTATGAAGGCGTAGAACAGTGACCAACCCAAGCAGCAAATGACCACCCCAGCTCACATTTCCCGTATGCATAAGCCATAACTTCTTGGAGAAGAGGCTGATTTCAGATTTGGGGTAGAAAATGCACAAATAAAGCACTGAAATTTTGTCATATCTGAAGATAAATCCGCTATCAAAGACTACTGAGATTGTTTCAAAAGGACTCTGGCTAAATCTAATATGGGCATGAATAAAGATAATAGTTGCAATGGATTAAAACACATCAAATACATTTAAATAAATAAATTAAGAATGACTTTAAAATAAAAAGATTTATTAGTCATCTTGGGAGGATCATATGAATCCAATTCGTTATTTTAAAAGCTGGTGAGTAAATTAATAGGGTAAAGCTTTTATTCTGTCTTTTCTGTACTAACTGCACCTAAGATAATCCCATTACAGATGAACTGGTTTCTCTTTATAAAATGCTATAGTTCATAAATGAGGAAAAACAATATTACAGTAATATTTTGCAACTCCAGCTTGTTGGATGTTAGCAGGGTGTTGAGCACCAGAGTCTGCTCCCATCATAAAGCAGACAATGACCAGACATTATGTGCCTCCCAGTGGAAGTTCACGGCATCATCTCTAAAGCAATCTTGACAGTAAAAGCTGAATAGCATTAAACCTGTGGATTTACCTGCCAATTTATAAGAAATATGGACTAAAGGGAACATTGTGTTTTTTCCTTAAGTTATTTTATGTAATTAATTTCAGAAACATAATAGACATGGAAGCAGAATGAATGCATATCCTTTGTGCAAAGTAAGCCTAGACTTTTTCAGAAATTTCATACAGAAGCCCATAAGTATTTGCCTGGTTCATACTTTTGTCTTAAGAAGGAGTTAATCCTAGTGGCAAAGGAGGCTTTTTTAGAAAGGTTGGCACTTAACACAATGCCTATTATTTCTCTAGATATCCTATCTTCTTATGTTGCTCTTGGTTTTGTGAAGAAAGATGAAAGAAAATTGCTAGCACTCTGTGGCACTGTGTGCTTGATTTTTAGTAATCTCAGCTTGGATTCAGAAATTTTAAATGTTTTCCCTTCTGAAAAAAGGAAAAAAAAAAAAGAATGAGATTCAAATAAGGGGCCAACAGGGAGAGGGACAGTTAAATTGGATTCTATAGTGTTCAGTTCCCTGACTACAAGAATAATCCTGTTAATAATCTTGTCTTCTGACCTTATGAAGTCTGGAGTCTTTGTTGCCTATCTGCTGAACACACACATCTCTCAGTGAATAGTGAAAATCTGAAAAAGTTGAAATACCAACTTAAAAGTTATTTGCTTTACTTGGAAAGCAAGGAAGAATTCTAGGAGCTATGTCCTATGTCAAGTCCAGGAATGTTAATGTATTATTCAGCTCAGTGATTAATACCAGAACTCTTTTTGTACGAGAGCAAGCTGTAAACTGCAGGATGACTCATAATGATTCCGCATCTGAAGGCAAGTTATTTACTGCTTGTTTCAAATCTGTTCATGATTAATGCTTATTGCTAAAAATATATTGTGTGGTGTCAATTTAGTTCTTCAAACATTTAACAATTATTCATTAAATTTGTAATGAGTGCCAGCTCTGTGCCGGGTATTATACTGGGTGATGGGACTGTATAAATGAACAAGATCTACACATTCTCTCTACTCTGGGAGGTTTTATTGGGTTAGCCAAAAAGTTTATTTGGGTTTTACTGTAAGGTGGTACAGAAAAACCTGCGCAAACTTTTTGAGAGTCCCTTGAGCAGCAAGGACCAGTCAAATCTTAAAGGAAATGAACCCTGAATATTCTTTGGAAGGAGTGATGTTGAAGCTGAAGTTCCAATACTAGGCCACCTGATGCGAAGAGCTGAGTCATTGGAGAAGACCCTCAAGCTGGGAAATACTGAGGGCAGAGGGAGAGGAGGATGACAGAGGATGAGGTGGTTGGATGGCATCACCAACTCAAAGGACATGGAGTTTAAGCAAGCTCTGGGAGGTGATGATGGACAGGGAAGCTTGGCCTGCTGTAGTCCATGGGGTCACAAAGAGTTGGACACAACTTAGCAGTTGAACAGCAATAGTTTGGTGGACTTTCTAGGCAAGCACATGCCAAGATGGAATTAGAAGTTCAAGAGGTTGGAGGGAATACCTGTGAGGGATCACAGGAGAAAGGAGTGAGGGTAGGTGAGGAGAGCCCAGACCCTGACGCAGGCCTGACAGTGCTGCAGGAAGAGAGGAAGAAAGAGAATAGGGTAGGGAGAAACTATGTCTACAGTGCAGCCCTGAGAAAGTCTCAACCAGGCTGATGGGAAGCAAAAAGAGGAGTCACATCAGTCTTAAAGTCTGTAAATGGCCCAGCTTGAATACTTCTGCTATGCTTAGTCATTGGCTCAGAGGAGCTTTGGCAAAGTATGGCCTTGGTATGAATGCTATGGTGGAGCCAGCAGGTGAGGCAACTGGAAGCAGTCAGCTCACTGTGCAAGTTCTTTCCAGCAGGCTGATCTAAAAGGTGCAGTGCCACAGCTGTAGCAGTGGGGGAGGCACACACTGAACAAATGGATACAAGGTAGGGTGTATTATGGTAGAGATAGTATGGGGGCATTTGGTGGTACAGCCAGAGAAGTTTATGGCAGTTGTTCACTGTCCTTCCCTGTTCTGCTCTCTGTAGTAAGGAAGAACATTATCCCGGTTTCTTTATCCTGTGCCTTTCAGATAGGTTCAACCATGAGAGGTAGAGCCAGGAGATTGGAAGGTGGCCAGGGAGGAGAGTCCAGTGAAAGTCTCCCTTTCTCTATCTTCCCTCTACAACCCCTCCAGCAGTAACTCTGTCTCTTCTGAGTTCCTCATTTTATGGTGCTAGCTTCTTCTGAAAAGCCATGATTTCTGGGACCCTGCTTGTTGCCATCATTTTTTTATTGCACAGAGATAATAGTAGCTCCATTCTGTTATTAGTCTCTGTTACTAACCTTTTGTCTTCCTGTCCCCTTATTTACTTTCACAGCTTTCTCATCATCTTTGTAATGGAGTCCTTGTATTAAATCCCCTCTGTTTGAAAGACCAAAAGGACTCTGATTTCTTAGATATACCTTGAGTGGTAGACCTGGTCTGGAAGATGCCATAGAGAAGATTTCTCTAATGGAATGACATTTAAGCTTAATACTGGGGGATGGGAGGAGCTATCCAGAGTGGGCTTATCATAATGCTGATGTTCAGTCACTCAGTTGTGTCCATTTCTTTGCGACGCCACGGACTATAGCATTCCAGGCTTCCCTGTCTTTCACTATCTCCCAGAGTATGCTCAATCTCATGTCCATTTGGTCAGTGATACTATCCAACCATTTAATCCTCTGTCGCCCCCTTCTCCTCCTGCCCTCAATCTTTCCCAGCATCAAGTTCTTTTCCAGTGAGTAGGCTCTTCGCATCAGGTGCCAATGTATTGGAGCTTCAGCATCAGTCCTTCCAATGAATATTCAGAATTGATTTCCTTTATGATTGACCACTTTGATATCCTTGATGTCCAAGGGCTGTCCTTGGTAAAGTACTTGTTCATTTCCTTTTATTTTAGATGATTTGTTAGATTTCAAACAGTGTAATGATTCAAAGTAAATATTTTGCAACTGGAGCATTTGGGTTCTACTTTCTAGATATGTGATTTCAGGCAGTTTACTAAGTTACTTGTGTTTCAGCATCCTCTTCACTAAAATAATAATAATAATGTCACCTCCTATGGAAGCTATGAGAAGCAGTAAGCTGATATATATACCCAACTTAATGTTCAATATTATTCTTTTTCATATGTGTGACAGGGCTCTGTAGAAGCTTTTCTATGTGAATATACACTCTGAGCCCTCAGAAGGGTATTGCATTTAGGATAGATACTGCTTCATTTTTATCTGGAATCTAATGTTTCAGGGGAGAAATCTGAGGCCAGCCTGATTTTTTGTTGCTTATTCTAGGTCACCTTCTTTTTATGCCTGGATACTTGGGGGTTCTTTTTCCTCCTGGAAATTCAGTAATTTTGTTAAGATATGTCAAGGTGCTAATCACTTTTTAAAGAATTTTATTGTTTTGATAAACATACAAGTATATCCTATTATTCTGTAGGTTTATTCATTTCTTTCTTTTAGGAGAGGTTTTTGTTTGTTTTTCCCTATTATGTTATTGACACGTTTTTCTGATCTATTATATTTGTCTAGGGGAAGCCAGTGTTTTCCTTTCAGTTTACAAATGGACTCAGTGAGTTTACTTGACATTTTTCATGAAAAGCAGCAGGCCCTTATAACCAAGTTTATGATTATGGTATCAATACATATCATTAAATGTAAAGGCAAATCTGGAGATAGCTTTATTGTTCCTTGGATATTTAGTGACCTCTCTGGTACAGTTGGCACCTGTCTAGCTGCTGGAGTTTATTGATCAGCTGGAATCTGCTTGGTTACTTAGAAAGCTGCGTTTGCTTTCATAGTCTGTTGTTTATCCTCTGCCCCCCATCTCTCTTTTGTTAGGTCTTCTTCATTTGAAACAGTTCAGAGTTTCACTTACACTCAATATTGGGCTTTATTCAGTGATAATATAGTTTTGGGCTGTATCCAATAACAAGCTACAAATTTCTGTACATCATAGAAATCATCAAAGCTTAACTGGGCAAAAGGCCCTCAGGGGTTGAATTCCACACACCAGAGATCCACTCTCTTCTATGTCTTCATTAGAAAAATCAGAAACTGCAGGCTCTGGAGTGACCACAAAGGAATATCCTAGGAAAAAAACATCATTATCCAAGATAACCTGGACTTTCAGAACCATTGTCACTTAGCGGTGATGTCCTGGTTAAGAGCATGGACTCCAGAGAAAGATAAGCTGAACTCAAGTCTCTGTTCTCCCTTCTCCAAACTGTACAGTCTTTAACTTCTGCTAAACTTTAGGTTACTCATCAACGAAATGGTGATAATAATAATAATAATAATACTTTCCTCATAGTTTCCTCATAGGAGGTGATTATTGTTGGTGATTATTAAATTAGCTAATACTTTGTGTGGTGCCTTACACATGGAAAATATTCAGTGTACTTAAGTTGTTCTTATTGTCACTTTGATGATTCAGTTCAGTTCAGTTCAGTCGCTCAGTCATGTCCGACTCTGCTACCCCATGAATTCCAGCACGCCAGGCCTCCCTGTCCATCACCAACCCCCAGAGTTCACTCAGACTCACGTCCATCAAGTCTGTGATGCCATCTAGCCATCTCATCCTCGGTCGTCCCCTTCTCCTCCTGCCCCCAATCCCTCCCAGCATCAGAGTCTTTTCCAATGAGTCAACTCTTCGCATGAGGTGGCCAAAGTACTGGAGTTTCAGCTTTAGCATCATTCCTTCCAAAGAAATCCCAGCATTGATCTCCTTCATAATGGACTGGTTGGATCTCCTTTGATGATTACTGCCCACTATTTAAATCAGCACTGTATATTTTACTGTTGGGTCTTATTTTTATATCATAAATGCACTCTATTTTCTTTTAAGACAAGACATTTGGGTGGCGACTCTCATTGTTGGCTCCTGAGGAAATTAACCCATGAACTGGGCAAGAAGATCAATGCACTGGACGTTTGAGCTAGCATTCAGTTTTTTAGCAAGAATAAACTGAAGGAGAATGCTGGAAGCCTAAATCCCTATTTCTTAAATGACTTTGGACTGGTGTATTCTATTTTCTCCTCAAGGAAGATCAATTATCCAGATGCCAGATTTCTGCTGCTTGCTCTTCTATTCTATCTTTTCTCTCTGACTTTCTCATTTCTTTTTCCTTTACCTTTTCTTTCTGGGAGAAAATGTCAAATCTCTCTCCACATCCCAGCTTTAATGTTCTGCAAGGTCANCTTTTATTTGCCCTTGTACTGGAAGCAATAATTCATGTAATTAAAGGACAATAGAGTTACAAAAATTTTAAAGAAGGTTGAAAATATTACTATTTCTAGGTGATAATATTTATACTTGGAAAGCTGAAGAGAATAAATAGATAAATATTAAAATAGTAAGAGATTAAGTAAAATAGTGTAATAAAATTATAGTCATATAAACCAATAGCTTTCATGTACAAATAACAAGTTTTAAGATCTAAAAGCTTATATACATTGTGGCACCATAAAAATAAAATACCTAAGAATATACTTAATAAAGTATATGAGTGGTCTATATAAAGAAAAGTTTAAAACACTGTTAAAAGGCACCAAAAACTGTTGAACAAATGAAAAAAAATATATCTTACTTGGATAGCCATAGTCAATAAAGATATCATTCTTACTAAGTTAATTTATACACTGGGATACCAATGAAAAGATCAATACTATATTTAAAAAGTGTATATATTGATGCTGGCTTCCTTGGTGGCTCAAATGGTAAAGAATCTGCCTGCAATGCAGGAGACCTGGGTTCGATTCCTGGGTTGGGAAGATCCCCTGGAGGGGTACATGGCAACCCACTCCAGTATTCTTGCCTGGAGAATCCCCATGGACAGAGGAGCCTGGCGGGCTACAGTCCATGGGGTTGCAAAGAGTCAGACATGACTGGGTGCCTAAGCACAGCACAAACTGACGCAAAAGAATATTTGGAAAATAAATATGAGTAGCTAGTGGAATTCTGGAAAAGAACATTGAAGAGAGTGAATATTGCCAGATATTAAACCTATTATAGAACCTCAGAATTTAATGCAGTATGCTACTATTGCATGGCTTCCCTGGTGGCTCAGAGGTTAAAGCGTCTGCCTGCAATGCAGGAGACCTGGGTTCAATCCCTGGGTTGGGAAGATCCCCTGGAGAAGGAAATGGCAATCCACTCCAGTAGTCTTGCCTGGAGAATCCCATGGACAGAGAAGCCTAGTAGGTTACAGTCCATGGGGTCGCAAAGAGTCAGACACGACTGAACGACTTCACCTCACCTCACCTCACTATTGCATAGATAGACCAGAGAAATAAATAGGAAGTTCAGAAATTGACTCCAAGAAATAATGGAAATTTTGTACATGAAAAGGGCACAGTCTTCACCTAGCAGGGAAGAGATGATGTTGGAAAAACTCATATATTTTAAGCAGCAAGTTGTGAATCATCCTATAAACATAGTGAAAATTCTAAAATGCATCACGAAGAACCCACAACCTAGAAAAGCTAATGAGGCTGAAGAGGCACTCTGTGTTCCTAGTAACCCTACAACTTCAGCAAAGATATAAGCTACTTGTTCCTATGTCACAATGAGGTGCTTCACTGGTGGCTCAGATGGTAAAGAATCTGCCTGCAGTGCAGGAGACCTGGGTTTGATTCCCAGGGCAGGAATATCCCCTGGAGAAGGGGATGGCTACCCACTCCGAACTCTTGTCTGGAGAATTCCATGAACAGAGGAGCCTGGTGGGCTGCAGTCCATGGGATCACAAAGAGTCAGACACGACTGAGTGACTAACACTTACACTTTCACATGTCAAAATGAAGCAAGTTGCAAAATTTCATCTATAAAGATTAGAACAGAATTTATTTGTACCTTTTATCTACTTTCCAGTGGATAGGTATATAGAAGGGGAGAGGAATTAGGCTTTTTGCAAAAATAAAGCAGAATATTTATAAGTTCTAGAAATCATTTGCTTTTAAACAATCTATGGCACAGTGGGGAAACAAGATGGTATTATTGAATGGTTTTAAAAATACCTGTTTCATTCAGCATAAAGAAACCTTAGAGGATTGTTGGCTAGCTCCCCTTTATTATCTTCCAAGTAATTTTTGCTTTGTTTTAATGCTATCATGGAGATGACATGTAGGCCACTGAAGTCCACCAGCAGGCAGGATACAGGGGAGGCAAGCTGTGTGCAGTGTTAATTGCTTTCATTAGCGCTCAGGAATTCTTAGGGAAGTAGTTTGGCTTAGAGACTCGGCTCCAGGTATTTCATCTCCAGGTGTTCTTATTCTAGGCTTGTTGTTTTATTGCCTTGCTTGCCTAATTTTACTTTCACACATTTTCTATATTAAATTTGAATAAAATTCCTTCATATCTTTCTGAGCTGTTGGGCAAGGTAGCAGTGTTGTATAGATTAACTAATTCAGGGTCTTAAAGTCATTTGGTTCAGGGTGCAGTATAAATGCAAAGCAGAATGCACCGTAAAGCAAAATGCTAATTATTGCAGGCAACGCAGATGCTACTTTTAAAGGTACCAGATGTGTATCGCCTCTCAATATCATGGGCTGGCTCCTGGAAAAAACAATATGAGGCATGTGAATGGTGTAAACTGACTAAAACAAATCACTCACAAGAATAAAAACCACTGAGCAAGCAGAGCTACGATTATCCTCAGAAAAATTAGAATGCCACTTTCTGGGAGAGAGCCCAGTGAAATGGGCAACAGAATATCTGATAAAATACTAGATCCAAAAAATTTTCTTAAAACACTGATGAATTATACTTTTGTTTGTTTTCCTTTGTACATTGTTGCACAGTTTAGCAGTTTAGTAAGAGGTTGGAATGCCACTTAGTAGACTTGGACAGAGTACCATCTAAGTTATGAGAAGTTTTCAAGATAATTTTTTCTGATGTAGGCTCAGGATGTTAGAGTATTTAGTTTATAACAATTTATTATGTGCCTGAGTCCCTTGGACAGCAAGGAGATCAAACCAGTCAATCTTAAAGCAAATCAGTCCTGAATACTCATTGGAAGGACTGAGGCTGAAGCTGAAGCTCTAATAGTTTGGCCACCTGGTATGAAGAACTGACTCATTGGAAAAGACCCCAATGCTGGGAAAGATTGAAGGCAGGAAGAGAAGGGGATGACAGGATGAAATGGTTGGATCACTGACTTGATGGACATGAGTTTGAGCAAGCTCCGGGTGTTGGTGATGGACAGGAAAGCCTGGTATGCTGCAGTCCATGGGGTCACAAAGAGCTGGACACAACTGAGAGACTGAACTAAACTGATTATGTGCTATGAAGACCAGGTAAACACAGTGTTCAGGAAGAAATTGAATTTGCTTTTGACTGTCCACAAGATTATGTTGGTCTTATAACTATTTTATTTCTATTACATATCCCCCAAATTTTGTCCATTTGGGGCACATTAGTTCAGGTTATAGACTAGAGGAAATGGAAAGGGAAGAATAGATTAGCTAAAAGGGTAAGTAGAGTTGCTCTAAGTAAATGTAAGAATTTCCCTAGTCTAACCATGTCAAAGGAAGAAATCTAGTAAATTGCCTAATTTTTATTATCAGGAAGGAGGGAACATATCATTTCTTCAAAAGTTAATTTAAGCATTTGATTCTGAATTAAATTTAATACACAGGATCTAATAAAGCGATAGCTAAGCAACATACTGTACTGTGTTAAAAGTTTTATGAAAATGAATTTGAAATATAAATTTAAATAAATTCTGAAAATTATAATATCCTATTATAGAATATGAGAGATTAAAAGAATCTGCAGATTCACAAATATTTAGAGCTGGGCCCTTTTATCTTATGGCAGAATTCTCTATATGATACTGCAGAGACTCCTGAGGTTCAATATGAATATAGAAATAGACAAAAACAGTGATGCTGGATGGTTCTGAAATCCATCCTATAAAGAAATATTTCATCATTCCAAACGAAAAGGAGCTTTGTAATAGGATAATTTCTTGATTTTTTTTTCTTGACAGGCCCCATTATCTCCTTCTGTAACTCCTTTCTGTCGAGCATAATTTCATTCATGACATTTAATATTTAAACTATCACTTCCAAAATAATCAAGCAGGGTGTACCTGAAGAGTTCCTGTGAGTGACTCGGCAATTTCAGGGACAGAATTGAGCTGCCCACACAAATGGTCCGTGAAGGCGGCAAAGAAGAACAATCACTTTGAATCGTGCCCTCATCCTCTCTTTCTTTTGGCAGATAACCTTGCCCCCTGTTTCTGAGGAAATAGAAGCTGTTACTCAGAAACGGCATCTGCTTCTTGCTCTGCTCCTACCAAATGCCTGTTTTCCATCCTTGTTCTTTCCCTCTGTTAAAAGATAAACTGAAGCAAGTTAAAAATGGTAAGAGTTTATCTGAGCAAAAATCAGTTTGAATCAGGTAGTGCCCAACTCTAAGTGGTTAGGCTCACTCCACCAACAGGAGTTGGAAGGAGACTTTCATGGAGAAAAGGAGGAGGCCAAAGCTGGGAAATTATTGACTGGCTATAACTTAAAGCTTCATTGGCCATTTGTAATTGGCTGTCCACAGATTTCAAACTTGTAAGCTTGAGACATTACAGGCTTAGGTTTTGTTTTGCTTCCGTAGGCTGCTTCAGCATTAGAGCCAATTCAGTGTTATGGCCTCCTTGTTTAATTAATCCCCTGGAGAAGGGAACCACTCTGGTATTCTGGCCTGGAGAATTCCATGGACTGTAGTCTGTGGGGTCCAAAGAGTCGGACACAACTGAGCGACTTTCACCTCTTTTCATCTGGACCAAGGAATTCTTCTCTACCTGAAATCTCAATCCTGCCTTCTCTAGGACCTCTCTTCGTAAACACTCTTGGTTCTCTGCTCATTTCCATCAATGTTTGTGTTCAGATCTTTGGATAAAGCAACAGTTACAAAAGTGATGACAAATATGATGACAGCCACACTCTTCTGCCCCATTTCTTTTTCGCCTTCCCAGCCCAGCCTTCTGACATTGACAGCGCTTTTTTTTCTTTCCCCCAAGATTTACAAATCTCTTAAATGTGGAAGAATTTTCTTCCCAGCTTTCTTTTACTTTCACGCAACACACTTGCTGGGGTAAGGGGATCTCATCTACTCAGATGCTCTTAATGACTCTCTCTCTCTCAAATTCAGATGTTCACATCCAGTGGCCTACTGGCCAGCGCCTGCTGGATAAACAGCATGTCCAGGCATGAACTCATGTCTGTCACTTAACTTTCTCCTCTGTGTGCCCTCAGATACCATCCACCCAGAAATGTGGGCTTCATCCTTGACTTCTCCCTCCCCATCAACCACCTCCAGTTGGTCACTAAGTTCTGTTGATTCTGCCTCCTAAATACTCTTGAATATGTATGGTTGTTTCCATCTTCCCTGCTACTATGCTAGATCAAGCGGTATGATCTCCCACCTGGATATTTCTATTGCCTCCTTGTCTCCCTGTCTAAAGCCTTGTTCCTTCCTCATTTATTCTTATTGCAGCCAGAGAGATCTTGGTACAAAGCAATTCTGATTATGTCATGTCCATGCTTAAAAACCTTCAGAGACTCCCTATTCTTCTCATGAAGATGTTAAAATTCTTTGATTTGGCTTATAAGACTCTTCATGATATCATTTTCCTCTCTAGCTTGGCTTTTTAAGTATAAAGCCTTTAAGCCATAGGAAATTTACTTCACTTTCCTAACAGTATGAGCACATAATTTATGGTTAAAGGCACAGATTTTAGCACCAGACTATTTAGGATTCAAACCCTAGCTTTGTCACTTAATAATGTTGTGACCTCAGGCAGGTTACTTCTTTGTCTCAGTTTTCCCATCTGTAAAATGCAACAATAGTAGGATTATTGTGAGGATTAAATGAGTTGATGAGTGTAGTAGAACACTTGGAGATTCTGGATCAGAAATAGCATTCAATAAACATGAACCTTTATCATTCCTGTGGTTCTAAACACTGAAAAGACTTTGTTGATCCCATATTTGGGATTCAAAATAAAAATAATTTAAAAATTTGAAGTACATTTAGGCAATAAGTAAGCCTAACAATGGTGTGCTGTTTTTTAAAGATTACTACTTTGTAGGTTCTCTGTGAAGATACTACATTGAATAAAAGGAGAGAAATTTTGTTGCTCCTGCTTTGTTGGTGATTGACCCTGGGCTTAATCTGGGGATTTGATCCAGTACATGCTTTTCCCTCTTCCTAGAACACTCTGCTTGTTTCTCCCTGACTCTTTCTGAGCCAAATCCTCTCCCTCACTTAGGCCTCAGTTACATGAACATTTTTCTCAAAGACTGTTTTTGACCTTGGACCTGACCGCACCCCCACCTCCAGCTCTCTTTGCCTGCTGTATTCTCATAACTCGGCATGTCCCATTTGTGTCAGAATGTCACTTTGCCTTGTTTTATCCCTCGTGGTAATGCTACTGCTGTGGAGGCAGAGACCACATCCACCTTTTTCACATTATCATCCCCTGTGCCTGGCATTGTATATGCTCAGTAAATCAGTGAATGACTGTCCAAAACTTTTTCTTTAGGCAACATCTCACTGGAACAGAGATAATTCTGTGTAAGAGTATATTCATCTTTTTAAAAAATGGTTTATTTTCTTTTTTCTTCTGACATTAAGGTGCTCTGCCTTAAACACCACTCATACCCCCAAAGAATTACTAGCTTGGTCTTTGTTATTTTCAAATCCAAATAACAGAAATGAGGTAACATGTCTTCTAAGAGTGTGTGTTGAAAACCTCTGCGAAGTGTGACAAGGTTTTCTCTGTGCTGGATTTAAGGAACTGGTGTGGAAGCTTTGCTCTTGGATCTGTTGTCTGTTTCAAAAATTGAGTTATAATTGACACGTAATATTACTGAGTCTACCGTCTTGATTCTACCGTCTTAATTCTACCTTAAGATCTGTAAAGGTGGGCATCTCCATCTTGGGCAGACTGACAGGGAAGACACTTCTGGCTAGGAGCCTCTGAAGCCGGAGTCTTGGGGCAATTACTCGTTCATGAGCACGCAGAGCGGTTCCTGTGTTTCAGACCTGAGGGCCCCTGGGAAGCCTTTGATTCCCTGTTTGGTAGTTAGGCGCTGGGATTTCATCTCACTATTGTAAATTATTCATCACACATTCATAAGTCCTCCCTAGGAGGTTTGTACTAGTGCCTGCAGAGGCATGATGTGATACACAAGGACAAAGACATGGTCCTTCCCAGCAGAAGTACAATCCAGATATTCCCTGCTGCTGTTAAGAACGGCCACCTGACACCTTCAGGGAAAAGCCAATACCTGTCCCAGGAGTTTTGTACGTGTCCAGGGAGTTGGCTTCGTCATGTCATCTTGGGCTCTGATTTCTTCCTGATGCTAGATTTTCATTGTTTATTTTGTGTTTTGTGATTGTTCCTTTATCTCTGCCCCAGCATCAACCCAGACACAAGACACTTTTCTTCTGCTTGATTCTTTCTCTCACACTTCTAAAATATCACCCTGGAAGCAGCTGTGTGTAGTGGCATTTCACTGAAAAAATGGGCAACAGTGAGGAAAGTTGTATGGCGTTCTGTAGTCTGATAATCTAAAATTGAACACTGGGCTTTTTAAAAAATCCCTCCACCATTCTCCCAGCCTAAATTTCAGATGCCTGCTATGTTTTTTGTCTCTCTCTCTTTCCTTTCTGTGCTGCCTTTCAGCCACTCTGAAAAGGAAAATAATATTTTCTCATACTTGTTTATGCTGAGCCATCCAGCTCTCTCCATTTCCTACCCATAAACCTGCTTGAGCTTCCTCTGCATGGCTGTTATTCACCAGTGCACTTTGCTAAACAAGGCACCAACTGTTCCACATCCCCCTATTCTCCTTTCTCCCTGATTAGGTGACTTACGTCACCACCACCACCTGCACCCCTCCTCCACTGCAAGTGCATACAGCCACATTTGGTTTAAATGTCATTTTTCTCCCATTTACCTGACAGAAGTTTGAGACCTAGGGAAAGCTTGGAAGAAAACGAGCTTATTTTTTGAATGCTTTACTTCAGCACTTGAAGGATAAGGACCAAGGCTTGTTCACCATTGTATTCCTATCCTCTGTGCATGCTATATATAGTTATTACATGGATGAGTTTACAAGCCCAGGAGAGCTGCACTGAGGTTATGTCCCTCTTTTCCTTCTTTCTTTCTTTCTTTTTTCTTTAGATAGCTCAGCACCATCTGATGTGCCTATATCTAATCTATAGTATATTCTAGGCACTATTAATTTGAAAACAGTTGACACTATTAAATAGCAAGACTGTTAATTTGAAACCTGGCTTGCACTCTTGTCACAGCATTCTTATTGACATCTAAGGCAAACAGTGAGGATCTGGCAAAACCTTTTGACTTTGCTAAGTGTGGCAATGTTCTCTTCAGGGCCCCTGGCTGCCAGTATCCCTGAGATGGAATGAACTTTTGACTCTGGGCACAGCACAGCGCCTCCAGCTGTTCCCTGTAGGGGTGAAGAGCTTGGACGAAGTTAAGGACTTGGGTGGCTTCTGCATGTGTTGTAAGGCAGCTTTACCTGTATTTGCATCAGCAACAAGGTCTGTGCTGGAGAAGCATGCACACCAGCCAAAGACCAAGGCTTGTTTTGAATATGTCATCCAGGATTCCTGGGATGCCAGCTATTGGAACCAGTATCTGACAATTATGTTTTTCTTTAAATAAACCCCAACAGCTTTGCCACCAGCAGTTGTCTCCCATGCGTTTTTAAAGCATCCGTAGCGTCCTTGAAAGGAGTTTTGTCTCTTCCATATCCTGTTTATTTTTCCAGGTGAAATGATCTCACAAAGCCATTTGAATTTAATGAAATGATTAGCCTGGGCCAAAAAGCTTTACGTTTGAATAAGGCATTTCTTTACTTCCAAAGTAGCTTTTCAGTGAGAAAACTGACGGTGTTATAGCCATTGACCTTAAAGATGAAATATTTGCCCTTCTGTGCCATGTACTTTCTCAGGAGAAAGTTATGTTATTTTCTTGGTCCTCCAGTGAAATATTGTGGTCCTTCACAGAGGTAGAACACTGTGGGTTTTAGATCAACAATGTCACAGTTTTCTTTACTTTCATCACCCACTGCCTGCATTTTGTTTGGAAGCCAGAACGGCAGAGCTGCTGATGCCGTTTGAGCGGATTTCTTTGTTGTATTCTCTCCACATTTTGAAAACCTTAAGAATTGCTACTCAATAAAAAAATAACAGTTGGGCTTCATTTCAGTATTGGTGTTGCAACTCCAGCAGTGCACACTGCGGCAGGCACTGGAGGAAGCTTTTAGGAGACTCCATAATTTCTTCCTGACCCCAGCTGGTGATCAGTTTATGTCCTGAAGCTTGCAGATGAATAGCCCTTGTAATTCCCATCCTAGTATGGGTTCATTCTGGCTTGCCCCTCTCTGAAAAAGAAAATCTGAAAGTGACTTGAGAGTGTTTTGAAATGTTATTCCTCTGTAAGCAGGTGGAGAAACACCTTCGATTAATAGCCTCTTATTTACTAAAAAGAGAAAGCATTTTGTGTATCACATTAGAAAGCTGTTCAATGACCATAACCCATTAGGGTGTTTATGGTCCATTTATGGTTTTGTTCTCTTTCCTTCTCTTTAACATATTATTTTCATTCATTCAATACAATCATTTGATGATTCTTGGATTCTTTATTCATGGTTCTTTTATTTACACATTTATTAAGCATCTTTTTACTTACAAGATACTATACAAGATAATTATTCTGTCCTCCTAAGAATAGAAAACAAAACAAAACTCAAGAAATAGTTTTCTGACATCCATGGGTTTATAAGCTGACAGGGCAGATAATAATTGAATGTGTACAACATAGGGTGGTTAAAAATACCTTTACATTCCATGTTTTTAAAATTTTTTATACTTTCCAAATTTATTCCCCCAGGTCATCTGGTGGTTATACCAATTGCAGAGTTGGGATTGGAGCCCACATCTCTTCTAATTCTTTTTCCTCCTGTTTTTTTTTCTTTAATTTTTATTTCAAGATGTCTGATTTATAATATTGTGCTGGTTTCTGCCATACATCAACATGAATCAGCCACAGGTATATATTCCCCTCCCTCTTTTCTCTTGTGATTTTGACTTTACCATCCTGTGCCAACTGTATCTTACTTAGCATTAACACTGCACTTAAAGGATGCATTTCATTTGCTGAAGATTTTGTCAAGGAACATGGCAGGACCTTTTATTTTATCATAGTAATTCTCCCTCTCTCATCAAAGTTGTTAATGATGGTGTTTCTTTGCATGCCTGTTTATTTCACTCATCCTGAGACCGTTTGGAAAAGGGGGCATATTATAATTAGATTGTTCGCCTAGAAGACTGGATGCCAGACTTCGTTTCTGGCAGGGATGGCAGCAAGAGACAAACAAAGCCTTCTAAAAGGTACCAGTAACTACCGCTTAAAATATCAATATGTGCAAGGAGAAAAGAATTCCCTTTTTTAGAAGATAGAGTTAATTTATTTTTGAGAAGGGACACAGCAATCTGGAGCAGATTGTACTGGTCGTTTAACCCACAAAGGGGAAAAATAAAATTATATCTCCCAAATAAACTTTACTCTCAATTATAATCTCTATGGTGTCTCTCTTCCAGCTCTAAAATTCTATGATTCTAATTATGTTCTCTGTGATTGTGTATTTCAATTTCTCTATCAGAAACAAGCGAAAAAGCTTATGAGGCTCAGGGTAAAGAGGAGATCTGAAAACCACCAGTTAACATGACAGCTGTAGAAAGTGAAGGCAGGTAATTTTTTTTCTCTGCCCTGGCTTAGGTGACTCAGTTCACTTTGTGTTGCATAAATTCAATCTGAAAGGAGATCCGTATGGATGAGCCTGTGTTGGCAGAGTCCAAATGAAGTATCAACAACAAATTATTCTATACCGGGTGGATAGACATTTAGGTCACTGAAAATTGTCAGTTTAATTTTTTTCCTAGTAAAATATTTTTGTATTTGTTATCATAACAACTCAGTGATATAGGCGATGTGATAAGTAGCATGACCAAATCAGAGATTCTAAAAAAAAAAAAAAAAACTTTTTTTCTTTTTCAAAATACCTGAGTGACACAATATTCTCAATCAGTACTAGTGCTCCTGATGGCGATGATTCTCAACAAGAGGGCCTTTTTTAATCCTCTCCAGGATACATATTGGAAATCTAAGGAAGAGGGAGGGTCTGCTCCACAGTGAATTTGATTTACACCTTACTGTCAACAGAAAAAAAGATATGCTCCTCCCAACATTTCTCAGCTGTAAATGTTTATTTCTAGCTGGATGACCCTCTCTGATTATCTTAGAATCCTATAAATGTCATCTGATGGAGATCAAGGGAGTCATCAGGATCTCTTTACAACTAGACTGGAGGGGTCAGGAGAGAGAACACTGAGGACGTGTCATTTATCCACCTAATCTCTGCCTCAAGATGGTTTGCGGGGACACAAAGACCTTGTGATGGTACCATGGAGAGAGCCCTTGAACACTGAACTTAATCGTTGGGCAAATCTCATCTCCCAGTTATTTGAACTCGTTTGCTAACCTAATTATGTAGATACTTTTCCTTTATATCACAGGGAAGAGTAATAGCTACATGTTTATCTCTGTGTGGTATGTTTCATAAAATGACCTCAGACACAAACCCTCCTATCTTTCTTCAAAGAAAGAGAATACTGGAAAATGTATGTATGTAAGCTCATTTATTTTTCAGGATGGTTGAATTAGAGTTAGTTTATAGGGGGGAGCGGGTGGTGAGGAGAAGACTGATAATATCACTGCCTCCTGAGAGATATAAGATTTGAACAATCTAGAGATGAGTAGGATGTGACAAGAAGAAATTTATAGTTGGGACCCCGATGGTTCAGTGGGTAAAGAATTCACCTGCATTGCAGGAGACACAGGTTTAATCCCTGAGTTGTGAAGATCCCCTGGAGAAGGGAATGGCAACCCACTCCAGTATTCTTGCCTGACAGAGGAACGTGGTAGGCTACCACTATCCATGGGGTCACGAAGAGTCAGTCATGTCTGAGTAACCAACACTTTCACTTCCAAGCAGAGGGAAGTGATTGTTTTGAAAAGTCTATACTGTAATTTGTTTGGCAAAAGAACATCAGATAGAGTGGCTGGGGTATCAGAATAAGTGTGGAAGGAGGGAAAGTGGGAAAACAGGTTCCTGCTACATTACAGAGTCTCTTTGATGCCAGATGACCCATTCTTGACATAGAAACATTATAGGAAGTTTTTGAGTAGGGGTATGTCATGCCCTGCATCTAGCTCAGATGGTAAAAAATCTGCCTGCAATGTGGGAAACCTGGGTTCTATCTCTGGGTTGGGAAAATCCCCTGGAGGGGGACAAGGCAACCCACTCCAGTGTTCTGGAGAATCCCCGTGGACAGAGGAGCCTTGCGGGCTACAGTCCATGGGGTTGCAAAGAGTAGGACATGACTGAGTGACTAAGCACAGCACATGTCATGAATAGACAGATATTTTTAAAAGCTGCTCTTCTTGCAGTGTGGTAACAAAGGTCAGTTAGGAAGTTTTTGCAGTGCCCCAGGTGGAAATTTTGAGGATAGAAGTGCAAGCAGTCTTTACCAACTGAGCTACAAGGGAAGCCCTATCTGGAGGTAACAAATATATAATAAGTGAAATGGAGACAAGAGTCACAAGATTAGAAACAGACTGGATACAAATTTGGGGTATTGTAAACAGAGTCAGAAATGAGCTGAAGTTGGTTGGCAAGCTAGTATATATTATAGCAGTTATATTTCCAGTTTTATCCGTGAAACACCATTTAATTCAAAATGTGGCTTCTAAATGAGAGTTGCATGGTGGAAATGGCATTCAGGGGTCAATGCAGGAGATATAACAGTGGCAATCAATGAAGGTTGCATCAGACTGGGTGTAGGAGGCAAGAGAGAGAGAAGAGGATTCCAAGGTTTTGAACTGGGTGAATAAAGACGTAATGATGTTATTCACGGAAACAGAAACACGGAGTTATGGACCTGTGGAAATTGCTTGGTGTCTGTGTATCAGAGGGTATTGCTTTCCCACTCTGGGTACATCATTAGTGCCCTCAAAGGGCCAATGGAGATATGGGCCTGGCATTTATAGATAACTAGGTTTTAGAGAGAGGTTGGTAATAATTTCTGTAGAGGTGATGGTTGGAATTGCAGGAATGAATGAGCTGCTACTGCTCAAGAACAAATATAAAAAGAAGAGAGGAGAGGGAGGCCGGAAAATATCTTTGGAGGAAATATGAGCGTTATAGCTGATAAACATAGTGATTAAGCTTTGTTATATGCAGAAATCAAGAATTGAAAGTGCACCACTAGAGCACACAGCTTCTCTGGGATCAGAATTGTGCGTGTGTGTGTTAGTTGCTCAGTCATGTCTGACTCTTTTCGATGCCATGAGTCCAGCAGGCTCCTCCAATAGCCCTCCAGGCTTCTCTGTTCATGGGATTCTCCAGGCAAGAATACTGGAGTGGGTTGCCATTCCCTTCTTCAGGGGATCTTCCCAACCCAGGGATTGGGTCCCCTGAATTGCAGACAGGTTGTGTTCATATATTATATCCTGGTTCCCAGTTCTTAAGCCAGGCCAGACATGGGTAACATGATTTATCCATGTTCTTAGTTGTCAGTCCTGCAGTAGTGTTTACTTTCAGCGGGGGAATGTTTTCCCTTGTAAAGATTAAAAAAAAAAAAAAGAAAAAGCTAAAGCTTTAGGTTTGTGCCCACAAAATAATTCTCCTGGTTTGTAACATGCATGCTTCCCAGTTTGTTTAGCCAGTGACCTCCAATTTGATTCAGAAAGAGCAGTAGTCACCGCAGAATGAGAAATGATTCATTTCTGGTTCAACTTTAGCCTTGGGCCTGTTCCTACATAAAGAATTGCTGGGTGAGCCTGATTATATGCAGTGGGTTAGAGGCTTGAACTTCCAGAAAGTGCTCTCTTAATCATTTCACTCAGGTCCTCAACCTGACAGAGCCAAGAGCCCCAAAGGGAAAACACCAAAGGCTTATCTGTTTTCACCCGACATCTTAAGGGATTTTCCTGCTCTTGGGGTTTCTGGGGCCTGCGGTGTCCTTCGTCTTGTCCCCGTTCCTTTCTCCCCAGAGTGGGCTGAATGTAAAGACTAATTGATGAAAGGCACGTCTGTTACCATCCTTTTTGACAGAGATTCTGAAACACCTCACTTAATTCTCGCTCTCTTGAAGGGCTCTGACAACCTCTCTATCTTGTTTCTATCTTTTTTTTTTTTCAGTTTTATTTCCTTTCCCAGACCCCTTCCCCATCTCCCTTCCCTTCTGACAGCCTATTTAGGACTCTGCACTCCTGAGTGGAGAGAGAGTTGCTTGGCCGAGTGTCATGCTGTAATGGAAACTGGGTCCCACGGGTGTCCACTGCCTGTCCCTGAAAGCTTTTTCATCTTGTCCCTTGTTACCCCAGAGAATAATTACTTCAAAGACCAGTCCCAGTGCCTGGCATTTCAGTTTATCTCATTACCTCCATTTTTTTTTTTTTCCAAGCACGCCAGTGGTGCCAGAAATCAAATCAGGCTTGCTGGCAGGATTGCCTGCCTCGCGTGTTCAGCCTCTCCACTGCCCGACACTCTAATGTTCCCTGATTGCAAACCCTGTCATCATCTTCTTTGAATTAGCTGTGCCTCCTGAAATGGCATAATGGCTGTGCAGTGCTGGAGTGCTGATGTAGAGTCCTGTTTTAACTGTCTGTCAAAGCCCGGGCTAATGAATTCTATTAGCATATTAGCTTGCCAGCTTTGGGAGCCCAGAAGAAGTCAGGCAGCCAAACGCAGTTGGCAGAGCACAGCCGCAGTGCTTCAGAGAGCTCCTTGGCAATTGTGGCACCGGAGACTCCAGTAATGTAAATGTACAGACACAGGAATGTATGCAGAATTAGAAAGGTTATTTGTTATAATATACTTGAGCAGGAGAACATGGGATGAGAGTTGACATTTTTTGACTGTGGGGCCTACCTTAGGCATTTTAAAGAATAGGATAGCCTTGAGAGTGCCCGAGGCACTCATAATCTAATGTTACATTCTCTTTGGAAATTAGAATGTATGGAAGCAAGGTATTCTTTCCACGTTGCTTAAAAAAAAAAAAAAGATGGTTTGTGTTACTCATCCAACATTAATTTCATTTTAACCGTGATGACCAGTGATTGGCATCATTGCTTTAGTAATTAGTCACCATTCTTAGGACTGCTCATTGAGAGTGAATGATCACTTAATGACCAAGACACCCCCTTATCCACCTGTACATTGAAATTCATCTCCCTAGGATAGCAAAATACAGAAGCACTAATAACAGAAAAAGTGCATTTTTCTAGCAAACAGAGACTTGAAGTGGATACATAATCATCTCTGATTTTATATTAGTGTTTAGGATAGACTTATTGTAAGTGCTGATACCAGGGTTGCTAGGCAACCACTGATGATTGTTATGTCCAATATTCAATTCTTAAAGGTATGCTTAATGGATGTAATCTTCAATTTAGTTTGAGATTAATTTAAAAATGTATAGCTTGAAATACTTTATGTTAATAAACTTTTAAATATTGCAATATGGTATTAATGCTAAATGTGTGACAGGCACTGAATTCCAGAAAGATTTCTTAAAACTGTATTAACTTGTGGTTAGAGCTAAACTATTCTGCCTACCAAAATAACTTTTGAATAAATTAACAAATTAATTAGCATTATCCTCAAAGATTTGGTGAAAACCTGCATATGTCTTGGTAAAGGATTGCAGACATAGCAAACGTAATTATAAGAATGGTAGCTGGAATTTCAGTCTCTGGTTGTTTTTTCAAGTGTGTTTTCTTTTGTGTTAAATATGATCACTTTTCAATCTTTACTGTCTACAGAAGAATTATATGAAGGAGATTTGTCTTACTGCATCAAATGTAACACTGAAATTTTAGTATTCATTTTGGAAAGATAACCCACGATAGTCAGACATAGTATTTTTTCTCTCAAAGATCATAGTACTTAAACTTCTTTATGATCTTATTTTAGTTTTCATTCATTTGCTTACTTTTTTTGTTGAAGGATTATCTGTTTCTTCCTTTGGAAAAGTAAATACAATTAGGCCTCTTTTTGTGGAAAATGCAGTTTACTTGTTGCTTATTTGACACTTTGGAAGTTCATTGTGTACAATAAAATGAAGTCAGATAGGCTTTGGCTATCATGGACACTCATGCTCAGTTGCCCCAGTCCTGTCTGACTCTTTGCGACCCCATGGACTGTAGCCCATCAGGCTCCTCTGTCCATGAAATTCTATAGGCAATGATACTGGAGTGGGTTGCCATTTCCTTCTCCGGGGGATTTTCCCAACCCAGGGATCTAACTTGTGTCTCTTGCACCTCCTGCATTGCCAGCGGATTCTTTGCCACTGAGCCACCAAGGAAGCCCCACTGTGGACACTATTGGTTGCTTATTTAATAGCAAATCCTGCCTGTGTCTCCCCACCCCCTTAATTTTTTCTTCAGAGCCCTAATTTAGTTCATGTTCTTGGAGGAAGATGGACTCCTCTCCAACCCCCAGCGAGGTGGATCTTCATTAGTCCATAGTTGAGCCAATCACAATAGTTCCAACCCCCTTGGCTGCCAGGGAGGCCTGGCATGCTGCAGTCCATGGGACTGCAAAGAGTCAGACACAACTGAGTGACTGAACTGAACTGACTGCCATTGGCTTAGGATGGACACATGATGCAATTCTGGCCAAAGAGATGTGGCAAAAATGGGAGAAAGAGATGTGCCGTCATTTCTCAGTCTGTCATTTGGATATTATGTGATTGTGTAATATTTGAAGCTACTGCTTTAAATTATAACTATGAGAGAGGCAAACAGGAATAGAAACCTAAGGATGGCATATAGAATGTCACTATTGAGCCACTGAATTAATCAACCTTGAAACTTTGCCCTTCTTACGTCAGATTATACATTTCGTTACAGTTTAGGCAATCAACTTTCCATTTCTTGTAGCCAAGGCATCATAATTGATATACCTTGCCATTATTTTTTTTTAAGTAGGATTTATACAAAGATAAATATATGAATGTATGATTTCTCATATGTCCTATTCTCAGACCATTGAAATTATAGAAAATGCACAGTATTTTTCTTTGCCTCAGTTGGCTGGTTCTATATGGCATCCACTTACACACTTGGCCTTCTTTACACCAGTCATATGAACATTGATTGATTGTTTTGGTCATCAGTCATTTACAGGTAAGCCTGTCTGCCAGCTACCTAGGAACAGCTCTAAATATAACACAATCCCAATAATTAAAGGGTATTCAGAAAGGCAAAACTTTATTTTTTGGCATATACTAAGAATGCATCTTTGACTAGAGAGTGGAGGAGGAAGATGGATAGGGATAAGAGAGAGGAAGAGACTTAATTTGTATTTTCAGCCATAAAGCCCTATTGCGCATATGTGCCGTACTCAGTCGTGTAGGACTCTTTGCAACCCCATGGACTTTGTGACCTGCCAGACTCCTCAGTCCATAGGATTTTCCTGGCGAGAATACAGAGTGGATTGTTATTTCCTCTTCCAGGAGATCTTCCCAACCCAGGGATCGAACCCACATCTCCTGTTTTTCCTGCATTGCAGGCAAATTCTTTACTGTTTGAGCTGTAGGGGAAGCTCTATTGGTAATTACATTTTCATAAAAATGCATCGATTCTCTCAGGGTCAAGTTCCTTTTAAGTGTTTGCAACCAAGTGGAGCAGTGGTCACAGTGGAGTGCAGCGAAAGGTTCATTCATGCATCATGGTTGCTGATAACCAGGAATGACCGCCCCAGGTGACTGGGGAGGGTAATCACAGCTTCAGTTTGTACTAAAACTGCACAGTTGGGGGAGCCCAAACAGACTCATTTCAGTAACTAGCCCCAGTCAGAGGAGTGATGGATGGATGATATACTGACTCAGAGGGCAGAGGCTTTCATTATTGTTCACTTTTCATTCCAGCAAAACCAATTATTTACAGTTCCCCAATACTAGGCTACCCGACACTCTGTACCTTTGCACAGTCTATGACCATTACACAAATTGTCCTCCATTCCTTGTTTGTTGGCTAAATGTCATTTGTTTTTCAAAGACATCTCAGCCACCAGTACTCAGATAATCGCCTCCTCCGGGCCTTTTCTGGATCCCTTCCTGTTAAAGCATTAGTGATACTGTTTTGCTGCTTGTGTCTTATACACTATAATGTTTCTCACACGTGTGGCAGTGACTGGTTTCTATGTCCTTCCCCATCACCCCTGGAGCTTCTTTGGGCAGAACCCCAGAATCTGTTCCTCTTTGTGTTTCCAGTGCCTAACCCACTGCTTTGTGTTTCATCAGGTGTCTCTTGATGAAAGTGAAAGAGGAGAGTGAAAAAGTTGGCTTAAAGCTCAACATTCAGAAAACTAAAATCATGACATCTCATCCCACCACTTCATGGGAAATAGATGGGGAAACAGTGAAAACAGTGTCAGACTTTATTTTTGGGGGGTTCCAAAATCAGTGTTGGAGAAGGAAATGGCAACCCACTCCAGCATTCTTGCCTGGAGAATCCCAGGGATGGTGGAGCCTGGTGGGCTGCCGTCTATGGGGTCGCACAGAGTCGGACATGACTGAAGCGACTTAGCAGCACCAGCAGCAGCAAAATAAGTGTAGATGGTGACTGCAGCCATGAAATTAAAAGACGCTCACTCCTTGGAAGCAAAGTTATGACCAACCTAGACAGTATATTAAAAAGCAGAAATATTACTTTACCAACAAAGGTCCATCTGGTCAAGGCTATGGTTTTTCCAGTAGTCATGTATGGATGTGAGAGTTGGACTGTGAAGAAAGCTGAGCGCTGAAGAATTGATGCTTTTGAACTGTGGTGTTGGAGAAAACTCTTGAGAGTCCCTTGGACTTCAAGGAGATCCAACCAGTCCGTCCTAAAGGAGATCAGTTGTGGGTGTTCATTGGAAGGACTGATGTTGAAGCTGAAACTCTAATACTTTGGCCACCTCATGCAAATGGTTGACTCCTTGGAAAAGATCCTGATGCTGGGAGGGATTGGGGGCAGGAGGAGAAAGGGGACGACAGAGGATGAGATGGCTTGATGGCATCACCAGCTCAATGGACATGAGTTTGGGTAAACCGTGGGAGTTGGTGACAGACAGGGAGGCCTGGTATGCTGCGACTCATGGGGTTGCAAAGAGTTGGAAACGACTGAGCGACTGAATTGAACTGAACTGAACCCAGTGCTAGGCACAGAGTGGGCAGCCTTTACATACTACCATCCTGATGTTAAGTGGGAAAGCTTAGTGTAATGATGTAGCAAAGTGAAATAAATTAAGCTTTATTGTTATACAAGTACATGCACTCCCCTTTCATCCAGCACTGGACTGCGTTTGCCAGTCTAGCCTTCATACCAACAAATATGATGAACTCACTCACTTCAGTGCATATTATTGAATTTATAATTATCTGTACCTTTTGTTTTTCTCTGTTACTGTTACCTGGGACTTTCAGGCATTGATTGTGTGTTGTAATGGTGCAAAGAGGAAAGATAAGGCTCCGAGTTATTGTTACTCTTAGTATGTGAGGGGAGAAGTGAAGTTAAATTTAAGAGCTAATGTGAGAGCTTTTGCTTGCCTGTGGGGTTTCATTTTTTCTTTCCCTCTGGCCCTACTAATTGAGCTAATAGATGGGTGAGGTCTGGACCAGCATCAGTAGGTATGATTGGTTGGGCCCCAAGGAACTTCATTTCATTTTGTTATTAGGAGCTCATGGAGTAGGTGAGTCACCTCAACTGCTGCCTTCATTCCTGTTATTCATGGGATGACCCCAGTGGAGTCTGTCTTAGCAGTCTATTTGGATCTTTGATAAAAAGAGCAGTTATAGACTGAAAGAACTATGAAATGAATAAGAGAATATTGATGCCCCACTATTTAATTGCCTTTTAAATCTATGGTAAATATTTCAGTGATTTTAAACTCTGAAAGAATAGCAGACTCATTGATTTCTATAATTCATTTATTTAGGGATTTCTATTATCAACTGAATTTGATTGATGATTTCATGACAAATAGCTGTATGCTCAGCATATACCAGCCCTTTGTAAGTTCACTCAGCCATAAACAATGTGTGATATAATTCTTGGGTCCTTTTGCTGAGTCTGTACTTTGCTGTTTGGGGAACAACTGATTGAGATTCCTTAAGTGAATGAGGTAAAGTGAAACTCCCACTTAGTTCCCTTAGTTAAGGGGAAAAAAAGGTATCTGTATATGAACACCAATAATCCTCAAGTCTTATTTTGAGATCCTGAGGCATTTTACTTCAAAATATCAAACTCCCTCTTGTCATCCAGAACACAGCAGAGTCACTGGGACAAAAAAGTGTTTTCCTCTGTGTGCTGTGGTGCTTGACTGTGTCTCCAAGTCTGTTTTGCTAGGTCATAAGGGATGGTAGGTAGTGATGATATGTCTTCATCAAAAATTCAAGTTGGAGGCCTTTAAATTTTTAAGTTTGTTTTTCTTATAAAGCCTTTGATTCACAGCTTCCTAATGGATGGAAATCAAGTGCATTTTCTATTTTAGAGAAAGCAGGAAGTCATTCTATAAAACTACAGTCTTGAAAACTTGTTTGCCAGTGAAATGTTATTGACTCTAAATATTCCTTCCAGATCATATAACTGGAAATTTATGGTACCTATTTTAAAATACTTTTAATCTCTACTCAATATTTTGTAATAACCATTATGGGAAAAGAATTTGA